>JAFEMH010000896.1:0-310000 GCA_022495995.1 Adenophora triphylla var. japonica
ACCACGTTGTATAAAATGAGACTTGGACTTTGGCTCTCACGGCCGGAGAGTTCGTATATTAAGAGTTTGTCTCGAATCTCAATCCGTAATTAAAAGCCGGACAATCACTTCCTGTAATGAGGGCTTCCTCCCACTGGGTTCACAGCCAAAGCTCTGGAATCTGTTATAGTAGCTCGGCGTGGTTTCATTCTTTCCTTGCTCGATGTTAGTAAGGTCGGGCCAACCTCTTCTCCCTTTCTTCCACTGTCGTGGCAAAGCTCGATCTAGGAACTTCCTCCTTACCTCAGTCCTCCAGCGTCAATGCTTCCCTTTTTCGGCTCACGGAACCGAGGTCGAGGCCCATTTTCTGTAGAAGGTACTCTCGCAAAGGCTTTGCGAGAGAATGCTCACTCTGTAGCCTTGGTGAGAGAGGTGGTCAGAGCAGAATTCAAAAGTTTTGCACATGGTCTGCGTGCGTCAAATGTGGTTCTCGCATATTTGTCAAAACTTGGGGACTTTAAAGGCATGGTTTGGGGAGGTAGATCATTAATTTTTCGGGAGAAAGGACGGGTTGCACTAGTGTCATCTTCCTTCCTCGTCCTTCTCCATTTCCATCTCATCAAGTCTCTTTTTCAAGTAGCAGAGCCTTCTCTGGCATCAATCCCATTTCGAGAGGCTTGAAAGCTGCAGAGCTTCGGTGGGAACTTCGGTGGGACCTTTCTTCTCTTGCGTGACCATTCACCCTGCTTATGTTCCTCGTCTTCCCTAAGTGGTTTCTCTCCTCGTCGATGCAGGGTGTTTTTTCTTTACTCCTGGTTTCCCCTTCATGCGGTGGTGAGGGAGGATTACGTAAGGACGAGGGCTCCTCGTGCCCCTGAAGAATGTTTTACGGGGCCCGAGGACTTCTCATACCGAGGGTGATAGGTTAGTGACGCAGGAGGGGAGAAGCACGCTTCAGCCGAGTTAACCTCCTCGCTCCCTTGAGTGTTCAAGTGGCTTCTCAGGTCTACCACCACTTTCCTCTCGTTTCATGGATTATTTGACTCAGACGGAGGAGAGCGCATCTCGAAGAGTATTGCTTAGATCGCACATGCAAGATCACGGTGAGGGGATTTTGAGCCACGAGGGGAGGGCTCCACCCGACTCATCCACGCCTTTGTCACCCCGAGTTTCCCTTCCACGAACATTTCCAGTCCTCGTAGGCACGATTGAACTCGGTCGAGTGCTTTGCAGGTCTAATTGCAACAATTCATTTTGTTTCTCATAGATAAGTCGTGCAAGGTCTCCATTTGTTGATGTAAGAGAGTACGACGATCTAATTTGGGGGTGGAGTTCTCGGCTCTTCCTTTGTCGGGCCGTTCTCTCGTCGTTTGTACGCTTCGTAGTTCTCTTTCCTCGTTCGACGACGAGGATGTTTGCAACGATCACCCTCGGGACTGGGCCGATCGTCAGAGGACAGAAGAGTCATGCGCGAGGGAGGGCGAAGCCTGGGCCGATCTGAGGGAGTGGAGGAGGAGGCCACCTCTATTAGCGAGAGGGAAGACCAATACGTCCTGTTAAGAGTGATACCTTCGACGTGGGTTCGATTCCAAACTTTGTTCCTTGTTGGCGACAACCCTAATGGTATTTCCGTCTTCCATTGGTAATAGGAGATTTTGAATAGATCGGTAATTCTTAGGGAATAGAATTCAAAAATATGAACAAAAATCCAAGCTGCTCGGTCGGGCCAAACGAATATAGTGCTGCCAACGAAATTTTGGCGAAGACAAAACTTTTCCGAGTGCGAATCGGAATTAGAGATGAATCGGCTAATCCAAGGCGAGATAAATTTCCAGGAGGATAGATTTTCAAGCGGAGCGTAAATTTTTAAGGCGGAACGGCGGAGAACTTTTTCGGCCAAAATAGATTTTTCAAATCAACGAAATTTTCGACGAAAGTAATTTTACGGCCAAACAAAAATTTTCCCGCAAAAATTGCCTTTTCAGGACAAACAAAAGATTTCTAGCTATTCAATGGGTATCACGAATCACTTCCGGCAATGGAACCAAAGCGATGATGCCAAAAACGTTCGGATCAGCCCAAATCCGGCGGTAGGTTATATCCAAGCGATTGAATAGCCTGAAACAGAGAAACAAAAACGTAAACTAAGCCGGGGCTTCTTCGGCGAAGGCCCTCAGGCGTGAGAGTAAGTATTTGCTTTGAGAGAAAGAAATCAATTGACAAGAGTTTAGAATCAAAAGATAATGTATCAAAATATGTGAATTATGGCTTGTATTTATAGGCATAGCAATGTATAATTCATGTTGATTTGGATTGCTATGAGATAAAATATCAATCCTAGGAGGATTACTTGATGAGTCCTTGTTGGACCTGAATTTGTGTGAGATATGATATAATCCTAGAGGGATTATAACTGCACAATGTCTTTATTTAAGTAGGATTGTATAAGCTGCCATACTGCAGGTAAGCCGGTGTGAATGCTCCTTGTCACTGTGCTAAGATCGGCTTAAGGTGATGTCAAGGAGGAGATGCTGAGAAGAATGGGGAGCCCATTTCCTTGGTTACTTGATAGCCGAGGAGGTCTCCTCGTCATCAAGGGAGCTTTGCTCGGCCTTGGAGGGAGGCCTTCCTCGGTGTCTTGGTCATTATACGCCTGCTATGTCCATGCCGACATAGGGGAAATGACGAGGAGGCAAGTACGAGGAAGGTAGGGAAAGCCCACTCCCTTCATCGTATACGACTTGTGTGGATTATGTTTAGGACCCAATCCATTTGGGCCTTGCCGGACTAGCCCTAAGTTCGTATCTCGGTTTATACCGTTCAGTAACACTTTAAGAAGAAAAAAAATATCTCTTCTTCTTCTTTAATTCTTTATCTTTAATCTAGTGATTGGCCCTGTTAAGTCTGATTCTCTTCATTATATTTGTTCAACACCACCTTACTCGACTTACAACTCTGTGCATGTAGTCTTATTAATCAACTAATGGACCTTCATTGTTTGTACATTCCACAATTTCCTTTTCTTGGTTCATTGATTTGTGCAGTTCATAATCTTCTGAATAAAGTAAAGGTGCAAGCAATCTTAGCCCTTGAAACATCACTTGAAGGAAAGTTATTGGCCTTGTTCGCTGATAAAGCTAAAGTTCCTATCTTCTCTTTTGGTGGAATTCAATTGTCCGCTCAAGATCCTTTCCTGTTCCAAATTACACCAGATGAAACCATTTTGTTCCAAGGCATTGTTTCACTCGTAGAATCATATAAATTGACAAACGTCATCGTTCTTTATGAGGATACTAGTTATTCGAGCGAGACCATACCATATATGGTTGAATACTTCAATAGGAAAAATATCGTGATCACTTACAGTAGTGGCATTTCTCTCTTGAGCAGTCATGATCAAATTTTTGAACAGTTGGACAAGGTCATAGTGGTTGGTACAACTACAGTTATTCTGCATATGTCAACTTCACTTGCGTCTAATATTCTTTTACACGCAAGGAAGTTGAGAATTGTGAATGTTGAGTACACTTGGATTATAGCTGATAAATCCCCAGACATATTGTGCTCGTTAGGTTCTGAGGCAATTAAAATGATGGAAGGGTCATTATCTTTGAAGCCTTATATTCCAGCATCACATGAGCTGCGTACATTTCTTTCTAGATGGAAAAGGGAATTTGATAAGAGTTATCCTACTTCAGAAGCAAGGGAGATGAGTATGTTGGGCATACGGGCATATGATGTTATCTGGGCATTGGCAGAGTGTGTTGAGAAGGCAAGGAATATAACTAATTCAACCATTTTTTGGAAATATGAGGTAGCTAAAGACATAGTCTCTCTAACTGGTCCAATATTTGCAAATGAGATATCACGAATTAGATTGAAGGGTTTGAGTGGTGAGTTTCAACTTAAGAATGGGAAGCTAGTACCCAATGCACTGGAGATAGTTGAAGTAAGAGGTTTAGAAGAGATTAGGGTAGGGTTTTGGACATTGAGTGATGGAATCATGAAAGACATACATCCATCATCCATAAGTGCCTACCCTATTTCCCGTAGTGGTATTGACGACACTCTCTGGTCTGAAGGGTCTACAACTATGCATAATAGAAAGATGTCGCAAACAACTGATATTGTTAAAAAGCTAACAATAGCTGTTCCGTTGAGATGGACATTCACGGAATTAGTAAACGTGGAGCAAGATCATGAGACAAATACAACAAGCTATAATGGGTTTTGTATAGATGTATTTAAAGCTGCCATGACCGCGTTGCCATATGATTATGAATTCGTCACATTTCCAGAACCCGATGGGCAGAGTTCAGCATCGTATGATCAGCTTATAGATCAAGTATATTATCAGGTATATAGTCATAAAACTTTCATATCTTTCCTAATGTACTTTCCATTCACCATAATTTTAATAGATGGATAATTTCTTCTACGTTTCCTTTTGGGTGAAGTAGAAATACGACGGTGCTGTAGCAGATATAACTATTCTTGCCAACAGATCCAAAAAAGTTGACTTCACATTAACTTACACCGACTTAGGTATTGGAACAATAGCAAGAACTGACCACAAAGATATGTGGATCTTCTTCAAGCCGCTTGGAGCTTTCGTTTGGCTAGCTACCGCTGCTTGTTTTGCTGTGGTGGGCTCCATTGTTTGGCTTTTCGAACATCCTATAAATGAACAATTCCAAGGTTCTGCAGCTCAGCAAATTGGGACAACGTTGTGGTTTGTCTTTATGACCATTTTTTTCGCTCAAAGTAATCTCTCTCTCTCTCTTTTTCTCTCTCTCTGTACACACACACACACACAAAGAAAACACACT
Organism: Adenophora triphylla var. japonica; assembly: GCA_022495995.1. Taxonomy (NCBI): domain Eukaryota; kingdom Viridiplantae; phylum Streptophyta; class Magnoliopsida; order Asterales; family Campanulaceae; genus Adenophora; species Adenophora triphylla. Next base: position 4,809 of record JAFEMH010000896.1, read on the forward strand.
TTTTATTGACTGATTATTTCTGGAGCTTCAAGGTTAACTTGGTATCTACTTTTCATCTATGGTATTGCAGGAGAGCGCCTGTTTAGTAGTTGGGCAAAATTTATTGTGGGCGTATGGTTATTCATCCTGCTGATCTTGATTGCTAGTTATACTGCAATCTTAAGTTCATTGTTGACGGTTCAACAAATTCAAATAGCATCAAAGGGTCAATTTATAGGGTACCGAGGTGGCTCTTTCTTGCACGGAGTTATCATTAACAATATGAACTTTTCAGACTATAGGCTTCGAGAATATAAAACATGCCAGGATTATGCTGATGCTTTATCAAGAGGAAGTAAGAAGGGTGGCGTTGAGGCTATCATAGATGAAATCCCTTACCTCAAGATCTTCCTTGCTCAGTACTCTGTAGGCTATGCCATGGTTGCATCAGAATCTACCACAAATGGCTTTGGATTTGTGAGTTCCATTTTGTTGTGCAATCGCAGCGGAAGCAAGAACACAAAACTCAAGAACACACAAGCAATCAATAGGGAAATCGAAAGAGAAAGAGAAGAAATCAATTTGGGGTTGAACCTTTGTTTTCTGTATTATTAGCAAAATCTGTACCTCCGTTTACATGATTACAAAAGCATATATATATGCTTTACAAACCCTAGCCCACAGAGAGAAAAAAATAACCCAAAAAACCCAAGGCCCAAAACCCCCCCGTCACTTGAGGCGCCCGCCCCAAGAAACCCAGGCGCCCGCCTGGCGGTGTGCAATGCCAGGACCAACGTTCTGCCGCTGAGGCGGCCGCACCAGACTCTCCCAGGCGTCCGCATCAAACCAAAGATTGCCAAGGACAAACTTCGGTCCTCCAGGCGCCCGCCAGAGCCTAGGTGAGGCGCACGCCTCAAACCCCTTTGCAGAATCGAGCCACAATCCTACAATCTCCACCTTGGCGAGTATTCACCCAACCCAACAGAAGATACAAGGAACCAGCTCGAACCTCCCCATCTCTAACAACTCGAGATGTGCAACAAATCCAAGCAATGCTTGAATTTGTCGGTAATGTAACCTTGAAGCTTCGTCAACATATCCGCAGCATTCTCCGTAGTGTGAACCTTCTCTAGCACCACCTCACCCATATCGATCAACTCCCGAATCTTGTGAAACCGAACATCAATGTGCTTCGACCGTTGATGATAAATGTGATTCTTCGCTAGAAATATCGCGCTTTGACTGTCACAAAGCAACTTCACTCCACCTTGCTCAATGCCCAACTCGTTGACCAAACCCCGAAGCCATAAGGCCTCCTTTGCAGCTTCAACCGCTGCCATATACTCCGCTTCCGTTGTAGACAAAGCAATGATAGATTGGATCATAGATCTCCAACATATGGGTCCACCACCAAGAGTAAACGCATAACCCGTAGTCGACCTTCTCCGATCCAAGTCACCCGCATAATCTGAGTCAACATACCCCACAACTGAAAGCTCCTCACTCTTACCTCCAAACATGATGCCATAATCCATAGTGCCCTTCAAATATCTGAGAATCCATGCTTAGCGCTTCCCAATGTTGTTTGCCCGGATTCGCCATATACTTGCTAACCACACTAATAGCTTGCGCCAAATCTGGCCTCGTGCAAACCATAGCATACATGAGACATCCCACTGCGCTTGCATAGGGAACCTTTGACATCTTCGAATTTCTTCGGTCGAACTCGGGAATGCGAGGCGGATAAACAAAAATGACTCGCCAATGGTGTCTTCACAGGTTTTGCATCCCGCATATTGAACCTCTCCAACACCTTCTCCACATATCCGGCTTGAGACAGCCACAATCTCCTAGATTTTCTGTCTCGGCGAATCTCCATCCCAAGAATCTTCTTGGCTTCCCCCAAATCCTTCATGTCAAACTCTCTACTCAACAAGGCCTTCAGGCGGATTGACCTCGTTCTTACTCCTACTCGCGATAAGCATATCATCCACATACAGTAACAGAAAAATACAAGAACCATCATCAAGGCTCTTCACATAAACGCAGCAATCATACTCACAACGCTTGTAGCCAATACGTACCATGTAGGAGTCAAACCTCGTATACCACTGCCTCGGAGACTGCTTCAGCCCATAAAGTGATTTCTTCAATCTACAAACCAAACGCTCCTGCTCGGGCTCCGTGAACCCATGTGGTTGCTCCATGAAAATCTGCTCATCCAACTCACCATGTAGAAACACAGTTTTCACATCCATCTGCTCCAACACCAAATCATAGTGCGCTACAAGACCCAACACAATCCGAATGGAAGTATGTCTCACAACAGGCGAAAAAATCTCATTATAATCCACCCCCTCTCGCTGCGAATACCCCTTTGCTACCAAACGAGCCTTGAACTTTTCCCCCTCTTTTTCTGATACTGCCTCCTTGCGCTTGAAGATTCACTTGCAACCAATAGCACGCTTCCCTTTAGAAAGCTCCACCAAATCCCATGTATCATTCTTGTACAGTGACTCCATCTCCTCCGCCATAGCAGTTACCCACTTGTCCTTTTCCGGACTGTTTATAGCCTCCTTAAAAGTACTCGGGTCTCCACTACTAAGAACAAGAACATATGAAGCCATGTCTTCAAACCCATACCGAAGTGGCTTGATTACTCTCTTAGGTCTCCCAACTGAAGTACTAGCCACTTCTTGTGTAGGTTCCTCTGACTCCGGAAGAGTGAGATCCGCATCAGTATTATCCTCACGTAGCTCCACCTCAATAACTTGCTTCTCGCCCTCCTTGCTTTCTGGCACCTTCTCCTTATCATCATGAGTACACTTCAACATAGCCTTTTCATCAAAGACTACATCCCTACTAATCACCACCTTGCTTGACTTGGGATCCCAAAGCTTGTATCCTTTCACACTTGTTTCATACCCGAGAAAGACACACTGTTTTGACTTTGGGTAAAGCTTCGACCGCTCTTCACCAGGAATATGCACATAGGATGGACACCTAAACACCGGATATCGGTGAAGTCTACCTCATTACCCGTCCATACCTCCTCCACAAACCTGTTATCCAAAGAGACTCTAGGTGATACGTTAATCAAGAAACATGCCATACTCACCGCATCGGCCCAAAAATTCTTTGCCAATCCCTGCATTGAATCGTAGACACCTAGCCCTTTCCGCAATAGTTACATTCATCCTCTCGGCCACACCATTTCTTTGTGGTGTCTTGCGTCTGCGTGTAGTGCCTCTTGATTCCATGCTCTCTGCGAGAACTTCTTGAACTCGCCATCCGTGTACTTTGCTGTCCCATTATCACTCCTCAAACACTTGATTTTCCGCCCTTTTTGTTTGGTTTTCCACTTGAGCTTTCCACACCTTGAACTTCTCAAAAGTCTCGACTTGTGCCTCATGAAGTAAACCCAAACCTTCTTCGAAAAATCATCAATGAAAGTCACGAAGTAATAATGTCCTCCTCTAGATTCTGTTACATTGGCCCCCACACATACGAATGAACGTAATCAAGAATGCCACTTTGTTGTATGCTTACCCGTCTTGAAGCGCACCTTATTACGCTTTCCAAGAACACAATACTTGCAAAACTCAAGTTTACAAGTCTTCACACCCTTCAACAACTTACGTTTATGAAGTTCCCGCATTCCCCTTTCACCCGTGTGACCAAGCCTCATATGCCATAGAAGTGCATCGATATCGAACTCCGACTCAACGAGATGTGACTCCACCTACAACGGTGCTCCCTAGCAACTTTGTAAATGTTCTTGGAGCCCTTCTCACCCTTCATCACTACCATAGCACCCTTAACTACTTTCGGTACTCCACCTTGAGCCTTATAGTTCATACCATTAGCATCCAAGGTACCCAATGAAATCAGATTTTTAGAGACCTCCAGGAACATGTCTAACATCACATAACGTTCTAACTACACCATCATACATCTTAATTCTTATAGTTCCTATGCCGGCAATTTTACATGTAGCACCATTACCCATAGTAACTATACCGAATAAAGCTGACCTGTAGGTATCGAACCAATCACGATTCGCGAGTCACATGAAACGAACATGCTGAATTCGTGGAATCCAAACATACGTCGGGTGCTCCACGGTGATGAAGTCGTGAGCATATCTCCATCCACATCCTCGAGCAATCTTCAACCACATTGGTGACTTTGAAGATCCTTCCTTGCCTTTACCGTTCCCCTTACTGCGGACAATTACGCCTCTTGTGCCCCTTCTCCCCACACTTGAAACAATTCCCCTTGTACTTCTTCCTTGACTGCGAACGAGAATTCTGCCTCTGCTGCGAGTTATCCCGGAACTGGGTTCTCCCACGTTCCTGATTTTCCTTCACAAATAACCCCTCACCCCCAGGTTCATCAACGGACTTCTTCCGTTTATGAAAAGCTAGAAGAGCTTTTGTGACCGGTTGCAACTCTACGGTATCCTTCCCCCAAGTCAACGTAGTAACAAGATTTTCGTATGTCGAAGAGGTCGGCAACGAATTCAGCAGCATCAACGCCTTGTCCTCTTCCTCGAACGTCACCTCCACCCTAACCAAATCATTGAGTATTAGGTTAAACGTGTGGATATGAGCCTCAAGATCCGAACCCTCTGTCATCTTAAGCCCATACAACCTTTGCTTGAGATGCAACTTGTTCGACAGCGATTTTGACATATACCGGCCCTCCAAAATCTCCCAAACCTTCGTCGGTGATTCCTCATCGATCACGTGATACACCACCTCATCCGCAAGGCACTGCCGTATTGAAGAAACAGCCCGCTCTTGCAAATCCTTCCATGGACCTTCTTCGATATCATCGGGTTTAGTCGAATGTCGAATAACCTTTCCCAAACCTGCTTGAACCAAGAAATCCTTCACCCTCCGTTGCCACAACGCAAAGTTTCCATGACCATCAAACTTTTGAACGTCGGACTTCACGGTGATAGAATTCCCCCCAGACATCGCAACCGTGCTCTGATACCAGTTGTTGTGCAATCGCAGCGGAAGCAAGAACACAAAACTCAAGAACACACAAGCAATCAATAGGGAAATCGAAAGAGAAAGAGAAGAAATCAATTTGGGGTTGAACCTTTGTTTTCTGTATTATTAGCAAAATCTGTACCTCCGTTTACATGATTACAAAAGCATATATATATGCTTTACAAACCCTAGCCCACAGAGAGAAAAAAATAACCCAGAAAACCCAAGGCCCAAAACCCCCCCGTCACTTGAGGCGCCCGCCCCAAGAAACCCAGGCGCCCGCCTGGCGGTGTGCAATGCCAGGACCAACCTTCTGCCGCTGAGGTGGCCGCACCAGACTCTCCCAGGCGTCCGCATCAAACCAAAGATTGCCAAGGCCAAACTTCGGTCCTCCAGGCGCCCGCCAGAGCCTAGGTGAGGCGCACGCCTCAAACCCCTTTGCAGAATCGAGCCACAATCCTACACATTTTCCTACTCAAAATCTAAAGCTAAACCCTATACTCCCTTACAAATGTTATTTAATCCCTCCGTCCCAAAGTGAATCTCCAATTCTAAAAGAATTGTCCCAAAACGAATGACCATTTTCTGAATAACTATATTTCTTAATGTTCGTATACCATTTTTTTCCTACATTTCATTATATACTTATATAACTAGAAGTTTGGAAGTTAATAACAAGAATATTCATAATATTTTCCATTAAATTTTACCATATTCAGAATGTCTCTTGAATGAAAAATTGGCATTCATATTGGGACGGAGGGAGTAAGAAAGACGGCCACATGCAGCTTATCTTTTTGTGGTATCTTATATAGGCATTCCAAAAAGGTTCGCTGCTGGTCCATGATTTATCCCTGGAAATTGCAAAACTAAGAGAAGATGGAACACTGGGATCTTTGGAGAAGAAATGGTTTAAGAGTTCATCAGATTTGACATCGCCAGACTCTACTAGTAGTAATCCCAAAATTTTGAACTTCGGTGACTTAAGCGGTCTGTTTTTTATTGGTGCTGTTGCATTTGGTTTAGCACTTGGTAGATACACATATAAGTTCGTCCGGGAAAAGATCCATATTGTTAATGACTACATATTAATAATTGTAGTAGGGGGGCGGTTGGGAATGATGATGAGGTACATCTACGCTAGAAATCAGGGTTGGGCCATCAGATAAATCAATGTAATCTCTGACGTTTTTTCTGATTTTTAGTTTGTGATCGATTATGACCTTCGCAAGGTTTTATGTGTCTATATGATGTTTCTCATATATCCTTTGAGGAAAAGCATTTAATTAGGGGTGTTCTTATTGAAAATTGAAGGATCTGTAAGTGAATCAACAATGTTGTTACTAATTTTTTTTTCCACTACTCACACACACACACACACACATTTTTTTTTTCCACTACTCACACACACACACACACATGCACGCACAAAAGCGTCTAGGAGATAAATCCTAGGGAGAGAAAGCCTTCCCTCTAACTTCTGGGGGGATCGAACCCATGACCTCCAAGTTGGAAGCCATGAGCTCAAGCCAGCATGCCAAATTCCCATGTACAATGCTGTTACTATGAGTGTGTTGATATATGGGCGGGTAGAGATATTATATGGAAAAGTTGTTAGTATGAACTTCTATTTATGACCATGGCCTGCATAAACTCTCACAAGTATTCAGAGTAGCTTTTTTCAGGTCTTGAATCTTATGGTAATAACTGTTATTGCCATCTATCTAAACTGAATGGATCGACTCCTTTTCATATTCTGCATGTACAGAGTATCTATGACATGTATGCCTGCTGCTAATGGCTCGTTAAATCATACATAAGCAGGTGCATTCTAACATGTTCTTCAATATATTAGTGTGCCGAATGATATTTGGACTTATTATGGAAGCTTAAAGCGGCGCTTATTTTCTCTTTTTATAAAGTAACCCTTTTCCCTTGCTGTTTTCAATTTTGAAGTCACTGATGAGTGAGTTTTACACTCATCCATTGACTACTTTACGAACTTATTATTTGCTTAATCCTTGAGTTTTGTGTGTTTAATGGATGTTTTTAGTGTTTTTATTTTCAGTGGTTCAAGTTTGGAAATTGGGAACAATTGGTGAACAAATCAAGTGGAAAAATTGCGACGATATAAGAATGGGACGAATCGAATTAGAAGTGGGACAAAAACAAGGCATTTGGGCCCAGCCAAATGAAGAAGTGGAAGAAGGAATGCAGGAAGGATGAAAGTTGGGCCACAGCAACAAGGAGGAAGCAGTTGTGGGCCAAGCCGGTGCAAGGGAAGAAAGAAAATGGGCCTATCAGTCTGCCATTGTGGGCGGTCGCTTAGGTTTTTATGGGCGGCCGCTCAGGAGGAAAAATGTTGAAGCTTTGAACCTTCTGTCAGTGTGGGCGACCGTGCAGTGAAGTGTGGGCGGCCGCTCACAAGTATGAGTTGTGAAGACCAAATGTTTCTGGAGCACTGGGCGACCGCCCAGGGGTGAAGTGGGCGACCGCCCACGAGGCGTTTTGCAGAATGGTTCCAGGCGGATTGGCATTAATGGGAAATGATGATTTCTATTAATGGTGACTGTTTATGATTTTTAATAAGGGTTAATTGCAGCAGTGGTGTTTGGAGAACATGGGTTATTTATATTTTATTATTGTTTTTTTCAGTTTTTTTTTTAGAGAACTATAAGTAGAGAGTCATTATCTTTTCTTTAGAACTTCAGCAGAATTTTCTTAGAATTTCCTTGGTGTTCTTCTTTTTCATGGATAGCTAATTTCTTAGTTCTTGGAATTGGAGGTAACATTTTATGTTTTAAGTTTTACTTTTCATTTTTATCCTTGTGGTACTTGGGATTATCAAGTTATTTTCAAAGGAATTTTAGAACTCTTGTCTTGATCAAATAATTGTTCTTGAATTATTTAGAATTTCAATTGTGAACCGCCAAATTTACAATTGAAATTAGTCTTGACTTGATAGTAACAATTCATTGAATCTCCGCCAAAAGATTCAGAAGAATTGTGGTTTTTTTTTTATTGTATTGTTCTTAAGTTCTAAAATGGGTTTCTAACTAATTTATGAACGGGCCAAGGGAATAGATTAGTTAGAAACACTTGATTGCAAATCACCCGCCAAAGTGTCCCAATCATACTTTTGTAAGAACAAAAACCCAAGTGCACTTTGATTGATGAATTGTGAAACTTAAGCATAATTTGTGAAACCAATTCCGGGAATTGTCTCCTTATTATTGAAATCTTTTATAATCATTTTTAATTAATTTTTGAAAACACATTAGTCGTAAACAAATCAACAAATCATTCACTTTACCAACTTTTTGTTATAGCAATAATTCCTACACTTTAAATTCGTGTCTCTGTGGTTCGACCCGACTTACCCTATTTACAAATCACTTGTAGATAGTTGAGTTGGAACTTTATTTTTGACGTTTCGACGTTCGTCAAAATTTGGCGCCGTTGCCGGGGACGTGAAATTTAAAGTTGTTTTAATTATTTGCTATTGTGAATAGTATTTTGTGTATATATTTTTTTGTCTTGTTTTAACTTGGTGTTGCAGATTTGAATGTTTGGTCGTAGGTCACTACAACCCGATTTGTTACCAATTGACCACAACATTCATCGCATCAACAAGAGGAAGCACCCGGAACCAAGTGATACGGAAAGTGATTCGGTTTACTCTCAACAGTCCGAGAATTACGATTCTGAAGAAGAAGTGAAAATGGCGGAACCACAAATGATGGGTGATTTTGCAAGTCCGGTAATTGAACCATCGCCATCATGTATTGTACTCCCACAAGCAGCAAGGAGTTATGAGTTGAAGAACCTCCATTTCAACATGCTCCCTTCATTTCATGGGATGGCATCGGAAGACCCAATTACCTTCATGAGAGAATTCTATAGCACCGTGCAAGTTTTTCCATTGGGGCAACTAACCGAAGAAGCGATTGAGAATGAGGTGCTTTGCTTATACGTTGAAGGATGCTGCCAAGACATGGTTTATGGCACTTGCTCCGGCCTCTCTTAACACTTGGACGGAAGTCTACAACAAGTTCATGGCAAAGTTTTACTCTCATCAAAAGACATCCGACTTGAGGTCCAAGATAATGTCTTTCAATCAAGAGCCGGGTGAAGCTTTTCATGAAGCTTGGGATCGATTCAAGATGTTGCTAGTCCAATGTCCTCATCATGGGTTTCCTTTAGCCCTCTTAAATCAGGCCTTCTATGATGGGTTGACTCAACAAGGTCAAGCCCAAGTGGATAATGCAGCCGGGGGTGCTATGGGTGAAAAGCTAGCGATGAAACAAGAGCCTTATATGAGAGACTTGGCATGAATTCGCAGCAGAAAAGTGTGAGAGGAGGAAGAAAAGGCGTTTATGAAGTTGAGACTAATGATGTTCTAGCGCAACAAGTTTCGGCATTGACTACGCAAATGAAGAATTTCATGGGAATGATGACGGCTCAAAGTCAAGGTCAAAACCAAGGGCGAAATCAAGGAGAGGGAAGTTCGGGCACGAGTTGTGTAATTTGTAATGTGAACTCCCATGATATTATGGGATGCCCATTGAGAGACCAATTCCCGGAATTTCTTGAGCAAGCAAATGCAATGAACGCTTTTCAACCAAGAGTGAGGAATGATCCGTTTTCCAACTCTTACAATCCGGGGTGGCGGAATCATCCAAATTTCTCTTGGGGAGGAAATCAAGGGCAGGGTCAATTTCAGCAACAATACCAACCACAAATGCAACGATCGCGACAAGGGCCTGCAAGGCCAAGTGTGGAGGAAACGTTGCAGAAGTTTATTCAAGCCGCTCAACAGAATCAGGTGATCATGGACCAACGAATGGGGAACCAAGAAGCTTCCCTGAAAAAGCTCGAAAATCAGATGGGTCAAATTGCCGAGGCACTCCAAAAGCACAATCCGGGTACACTACCGAGTCAACCGGAACAAGCAAAGGCCGTCACCCACGAGGAGTGGTAAGACTCTTCAGGAGGTACACTCTTCTCCTTCTCCTATAGATGGTAACAATATACATGAGAATGAAGTGGTGGTTGAGGAACGAGTTGAAGTGACTCCCGAGGAGAAACTTCCAACTCCACCTCTTAAGCCTTATGTGCCTCCTGTCCCTTTTCCCGGTAGATTGGTCAAGAATAAGGTCGAAACACAATTTAAAGAGTTGTATGACATGCTTTCTAAGGTGAATGTAAATTTACCTTTGCTCAATGTGATTAAAAATATTCCTTCATATGCTAAATTTTTCAAGGAATTGAGCACAAATAAAAGAAAGTATGCCCCGAACGAAAAAATTGTGGTTTCGGACCAAGTTAGTCTTTGTTTTTGAAAAGAATTTGCCTCCTAAGCTTAAAGACCCCGGTAGTTTTAATGTGATGATTTCTTTGGGGGACTCTAAGAAAGTGAGGGCAATGTTAGATTTAGGAGCTAGCATTAACTTGTTGCCTTATTCTTTGTTTGTGGAGCTTGGGTTGGGTGAACTAAAACCTACTACTATGACCTTGCAACTTGCGGACCGTTCGGTCAAATACCCAAAGGGAATAGTAGAAGATGTTTTAGTTCAAGTTGATAAACTAATTATCCCGGTTGATTTTGTGGTTCTTGATATGGAGAGAGATGCTAAAGATGTGAATGATGTCCCTATTTTGTTGGGGAGACCTTTTATGGCTACCGCAGATGCGGTAATTAATGTGAAAGATGGAAGTTTGTCTTTAAGCTGTCATGGATGAAATTGTTAATTTCTCTATCTTTGATTCCATGAAAAAGCCATATGAGGTTAATGAGTGTTTATTTTGTGATGTTGCTAAAAATTACGTGTTATTTGAGCATGATGTTGAGGGCTCTCTTGTTTGAAGTTTGTGGATGAGTTAGTTATGGAAGGTGTTTTTGATCAAAATGAGGCGAGGGCCATTCTTGCTTTGAGATGGATGTTATGGAGGAAATTTGAAAAGGTTCCTTTGGAATCTTTAGGTAATTTTAATCCTAAGCATTTGCCATCTATTGTCTCTCCTCCCGAATTAGATCTTAAACAACTTCCATCTAGCTTAAAGTATGCTTTTCTTGGTGCAAATGATTCTTTGCACTATTATTGCTTCGGACTTAACGATTGCGGGGAAAGAAGGTTGTTGGATGTGTTGAAGCGACATAAGTCCGCACTTGGTTGGAGCATTGCGACATAAAAGGAATTAGCCCAACCATGTGTATGCACAAAATCCATATGGAGGATGATGCCAAGCCGTCCGGCGGAATCAAAGGAGGATGAATCCGCACATGCTTGAAGCGGTAAGAAAAGAAGTCTTGAAACCGTTGGATGCGGGTATTATCTATCCTATTTCCGATAGTAAGTGGGTAAGTCCTGTTCATGTGGTTGCTAAAAAGTCTGGAATTCTTGTTGTTAAGAATGAGGATAATGAGATCTTGCCTACTAGAATGGTCAATGGTCAACGCATGGTTATCGATTACCGAAAACTTAATGCGGCGACTAGAAAGGATCACTTTCCTTTGCCATTTATTGACCAAATTCTAGAGAGGCTGGCTGGTCAAGAATATTATTCTTTCTTAGATGGTTTTTCAGGCAATAATCAGATTCCCATTGCTCCGGAAGATCAGGAAAAGACCACATTTACATGCCCTTTTGGAACATTTGCATATCGGAGGATGCCCTTCGGTTTATGCAATGCTCCTGCTACATTCCAAAGGTGCATGATGTCGATCTTTTCTGAGATGATTGGTAGGTTTGTTGAGGTATTTATGGACGATTTTTCGTTGTATGGTAATTCATTTGATGCATGCTTAGATAATTTGACTTTGGTTCTTAAAAGATGTTGTGATACCAATTTAACTTTAAGTTGGGAAAAGAGTCATTTTATGGTTAAGCATGGAATTGTGTTGGGTCATTTGGTCTCAAGAAAAGGGATTGAAGTTGACAAGGCAAAAATTGAGATAATATCTAAATTGCCTCCGCCAACAAATGTTAAAGGAATTCGTAGCTTTCTTGGTCATGCGGGTTTTTATCGGCGTTTTATAAAAGATTTTTCTAAAATTTGTAAGCCGTTAACAAACTTGCTTGCTAAAGAGACGGAATTTGTGTTTGACCAAGAATGTCTCAATTCTTTTAATTTGTTGAAGGAGAAATTGACTTCAGCCCCTATTCTTGTGGGTCCGGATTGGACTCAACCTTTTGAGATAATGTGTGATGCATCCGATTTTGCGGTGGGTGCAGTTTTGGGTCAGAAAATTGATAAAAAGTCACATGTTATCCAATATGCAAGTAGAATGTTAAATGATGCTCAATTGAATTATACTACAACCGAGAAGGAATTCTTGGCGGTGGTATTTGCTTTGGAAAAGTTCCGTTCTTACTTGCTAGGATCTAAAGTGATTATTTATTCGGACCATGCTGCATTACGTTATTTGCTTTCCAAACAAGATGCCAAACCCCGATTGTTGAGATGGATGTTGCTTTTACAAGAATTTGATATTTCCATCAAAGACAAAAAGGGTTGTGAGAATGTTGTGGCGGATCACTTGTCTAGACTTGAAAAGGGGTGTGTGAGTGAAATTCCCTTGAATGAAAATTTTCCCGATGAGCAGTTATTTGTTGTTAAGGATTGTGAACCTTGGTATGCCGACATTGTAAATTTTTTGGCTACGGGGGTTCTAAATCCAGATTTTTCAAGTCAAGAAAGGAAAAGATTTTTGTCAATGGTTAAGCAATATTATTGGGATGACCCATATTTGTTTAAACATGGTCCCGATATGGTTATTCGTAGATGCATTCATGAAAATGAGCAACAAAATGTTCTTTCTTTTTGTCATGAATTGCATTGTGGAGGTCATTTTAGTGGAAAGAAAACCGCTCAAAAAGTGTTACAATCGGGTTTCTTTTGGCCAAGTCTTTTTAAAGATGCATACATTTTTTGTAAAAGTTGTGACAGTGCCAAAGAACCAGTAACATTGGTAAGCGGGATGAAATGCCTCTCACGAATAACTTGGTTGTGGATTTGTTTGACGTATGGGGCATAGATTTTATGGGTCCTTTTGTTGTTTCATGTGGTTTTGAATACATTTTAGTATCGGTGGATTATGTGTCAAAGTGGGTGGAAGCAATTCCTACCCGGACTAACGATGCTAATATTGTTGTCAAGTTTGTCAAAGATGTGATTTTTAGTAGGTTTGGCGTTCCAAGGGCGATTATAAGTGATGGTGGTTCTCACTTTTGCAACAAAATTTTTGGAGCACTCATGAAGAAGTATGGGGTGAATCACAAGGTTGCAACCGCGTGTCATCCCCAAACTTCCGGGCAAGTGGAAGTGAGTAACAAGCAAATAAAGGCCATTCTTGAAAAGACGGTGAAGCCAAACAGGAAGGATTGGGCCTTGAGGTTAAATGATGCATTGTGGGCGTACCGTACCGCCTACAAAACGCCAATTGGAATGAGTCCCTACCGGCTAGTCTTTGGGAAAGCTTGTCATTTGCCGGTGGAGATAGAGCATAAAGCATTTTGGGCAATCAAGGAGTTGAATATGGATTTGCAACTAGCCGGTGAGCAAAGGTTACTTCATTTGAATGAGCTTGAAGAGCATCGGTTGGAGGCATATGAGAACTCCCGGTTGTACAAGGAGAGAACAAAAAGGTACCATGACAAAAAGATTTTGCACAAGGAACTTATTCCGGGAAGCAAGGTGTTATTGTTTAATTCAAGATTGAAGCTTTTCCCGGGAAAGTTACGTTCTCGTTGGAGTGGTCCGTTTGAAGTAGTGAATGTATATTCTCATGGAGCCGTGGAATTGGTGAATCCGGTTACTAACAATAGGTTCAAGGTCAATGGACAAAGAGTGAAGCCTTATTTGGATGGAGTTTCGGGATCAAAGGATGTTGAATGGATCGAGTTGAAGGATCCGTAAGCGTTGAGAAAGTCAGTCCGTCGAGCTAACGACGTTAAACAAAAGCGCTGCTTGGGAGGCAACCCAAGGTAAGTAGTGAATTGTAGTACCCTTAAATTTAATTTTTTCTTTGTTTTCATCACTTTGAGGACAAAGTAATCATTAAGTTTGGGGGTGGAGAGTTTTAGTTTTCATTTTATTTTCATTTTATTGTTTGCTTTGCATATATAAAAAAAAAAAAAAAGAAAAAAAAAAAAAAGCTTTGTTTTTTTTGCATTTCGGGAACGTGTCGAACTACGGTGACCTGAGCCTATTGTTGTTGGGTAGTCCGCCCACATCAATGGGGACGTAGGCAGCGAAAGTGCGGTCAAAATATGGGTCGAATTGTAATGTATCAATAGATATTATGCTTGGTGTTTGTTTGCTTGGTGTTGTGCAGATAGCTGGCCAGAAAAAAATCCCACTGGACATGTGGGCGACCTCTCATGGTTTTGAGGGCGACCGCCCATTCTTGGCTTGTAAAGATTGTGAAGCTCCTGGACATGTGGGCGACCGGCCATGGTGTTGAGGGCGACCGCCCATGGTTGGTTTGAGAAAACAGGTGGAGTTTCTGGAAGGGTGAGCGGCCGCCCAGGGTTGTGTGTGCGACCGCCCATGCTGGTTGAACAAAAAGGGGAAGAACTTGCTGTGCTGGTGAGCGCTCGCCCACAGGTCAATAAGCGACCGCCCACGTATAAATTTTGAAATATGGATACACCGCTGGACAGGTGGGCGACCGCCCAGGTTGGAGTGAGCGACCGCCCACATTGAAGTTGTTAAAAGGCTGATGTTTCTGGACAGGTGGGCGACCGCCCAGGTTGGGGTGAGCGACCGCCCACAAGGCGAATCAGGCGTTACAGTTTGCCCTAAAAGACCGCCGCCGTTTCACACTCCCCTCTTTTATTTCAAATTTCAAACTCTCTCTTTATCTCTCTAAAAATAACCTCCGCCCACTCTCTTCCTCTCTCTAAGACTTCTCTCCCCAAACACATAAATCTCCCAATTTTCTTCCCTAATTTGCCTCTCCCTACCATACCCAACCTCTTAAACCAAGGATTTGAACCCAATTTCCACCATTGTTGCCAAGAATTGTGAAGAGATTTTGAAAAAGTTGCAAGTGGTGAAGAAGGTTGCAAAGGGCTTGATTTTGGAGTTCAAAAGCAAAGGGTTCTTGTGATACTCATTGTGCAAGGAAGGGTTGTTCTTCTCAGTTCATCTTCTTCAACTCCGGCGAGATTCCGGTCAAATTCCGGCGAACTCCGGTGACTGTTCCGGCGAAGTAAGATTTTCACTTCAATCTTCTTTAATACTTTCTCTGCGGAATTTGTGAGCATATTGAAAAAAAATGTCTAGACAAAGAAATGCTCCCGCTCCGGAGCCGGTTGTTGAGTTTGATGCAACGAAGTTTATTGGGGGTAAAGCGAAGACGTTTTTTGACAAATATGCAAACAAGGGATTTTCTGTAGAAAATGAGTTTAACCCCAATGAACTTGGGTTGGATGACATCTTTGCTAGATATGGTTGGGGTAATTTAGCAAGTCGCCCGACTAATAAAGGTTCAAAAGTGTTGGTTCGGGAATTTTACGCAAATGCGTTTGAGGCAGGGCAAACAAGGAAGTGTGGTTGGGTGAGGGGAACAAATGTGTATTACAATGGTGAGGATATCAATAGATACTATGGGATGGAAGCGCCTGGGCATGAAAACAGTGCATGTGATTATTACAATAGTGCGAAGATCATGGAGTTGAATGTGGCAGGGAACCTTCACATGTTGGAGCCTTATTTTGTAAATATTGATGTGACACTATTGAGGAACGGGAATGTGAAGAAGGCTAGGGACATGGACTTGAGGATGCGCGCTTTGCATAGATTCATTTGCGAGCGTATTATGCCTACTTCACATTATAATGATGTGCATTGGAGAAGGGCACTGTTGATGACCGTGGTGTTGTCCGGTCAAAGGTTCAACACTGGATTGGCGATATCCAAGGAAATTGTAAACACCATTAAAACAATTGGGCGTTGCAATTTCAGTTTCCAATTGTTGATATCTGGTTTGATAGAGAGTAGGGGAGTGAGTTTTCCTCGGTTGCGGATTGTTAGGGATATTGTGTCGAGCGGGACAGCGGTTAGTAAGAGGTCCACGACTATTAAGGGGCATGCTCGGTTGCGGCGGGTGAAGGTTCTTCGAGAGGAGTGAGGGGGAATGAGGAGGATGATGAGATGGAGGAACAGCAGTTCACTCCAATGGAGGCGGCCTATTATGTGGGTGGCCATGTGGATGCGTTATTCGAGGAGATCAGGCAGCTCCGGGGTCATTATGATGTGATGGATCAGCGGTTGTTGGGTATGGAGGAGAGCCAGAGACAGCGATCTATGGCTGCGAGGAGTTTTATCTTTGCTAGTATGTGGAGGCAGCGTATGGAGGATGCTTGCGATCGAGAGATGTTCCAGAGATGAGGCACGAGCTTCCTCCTCCTCCACCGCCTCGGCACATTCCATACCGGCCGCCTCAATATCGTACTCCGGAGCGAGATGAGAGGATGGGGTTCTTGGGAGGCGCGGTGGCAGGCAAGAAGCAAGCAACAACAACAGCGGCAGACTATGGCAGTTCGAGCGGAAGTGGCTCGGTGGGTCCGTGGGACCAATTCTGGAGATAATTTGGTGGTTGAAGATACCCCTATCCTTTCTTTTATTTTGTGCATTAGGGACAATGCATGTTTTAAGTTTGGGGGTGTGGGGTACTTGGTTGTTTGTATATGCTTAAGTCACATGTTAGTTAGAATTTCTTTGTTTTGAAAAAAAAAAAAAAAAAAAAAAGAAAAAAATTTGAAAAAATGAGAAAGAATAATAATTAGCTATGTTTTTTTTTTTTTTGTATATAATTATTAACATTCTTGGTGTTCCCTAATTGCATGTGAATGATTGTGACCGCTAGGAAGGATATTTTGGGTGTGAATATGTATATGCAAGTTGGTATATTTTTTTGGTTAATTGTGGTATATTACTTAAGAGTTATAATTGAGTCATAAATCTCTTAGTTGTAGTTTCGTGCACTTGTGAAAATATGCTCTTTGAGGATAATTTTGATTCATTTTTTATAAAGTTTAGAGTACACCATCATCTTTTGAGTTAATGAATTTGTTTATCAATGTATCAACATTAGGCAAGTCTTGTGATGAGTATTCCTTGGTTGTGATTGGAACCCCCCCTTGTGATCTTGAAAAAAAAAAAAAGAAAAGAGAGAAGAAGAAAAAAAGAAAAAAATAAAAATGAGAGCAATGGCAATGCAATGTTTACTCGGTGAAACCTCCAGACGCGTAGATTAATTGGTTAGGGATTATTCTAGCTTAACCAGATTTCTGGGTATGCAGTAGCGTTATGGAGGAAGAGCTTTACCGCCGTGATGGTCCGTAGCAAGCTCGATACCGAAATGGCTAACTCTCAAAGTCTTTAAATAAATCTCTACTTAGTATTAGGGGCATGGAGTTCGCTGCTACAGTGCTCCCTACTTGAACGGTAGTAGATTTTAAAGTGTGCTTAAATGATCAAGTTGGGGGGGGTGTAATTATTTCATGGGAATATTTGTGCTTGGTGTCTAGAAAGTGTTGTTGCTTGGTAAATAGAGTCAATAAAATAAAAGATGATTGGTGTACTTAGCTTTGTAAAAATGAATCGTGGTTGTGAGAAAAGAGAAAGATGTTTGTGCATAAAGAGATTTATGGTGTAATTATAATGGTTAAGTAATATTTTACAATTAATGGAAAATATATTGATACTTGCATTGTGGAAAATCTTATCCTGCGGTTGATGGTATTTTGTGATTTATGCAATTGTGGAGCATGCAAGAATGGAGGGACATAGTTGATTATTTGTTAGAGTAGTTTGCTTTTAATTTTTGTTCGTTTAGTTGTTTTGTGTTTAGTTTGTTTTAGTGTTTGCTCGAGGACTAGCAAATGTCTAAGTTTGGGGGTATTTGATGAGTGAGTTTTACACTCATCCATTGACTACTTTACGAACTTATTATTTGCTTAATCCTTGAGTTTTGTGTGTTTAATGGATGTTTTTAGTGTTTTTAGTTTCAGTGGTTCAAGTTTGGAAATTGGGAACAATTGGTGAACAAATCAAGTGGAAAAATTGCGACGATATAAGAATGGGACGAATCGAATTAGAAGTGGGACAAAAACAAGGCATTTGGGCCCAGCCAAATGAAGAAGTGGAAGAAGGAATGCAGGAAGGATGAAAGTTGGGCCACAGCAACAAGGAGGAAGCAGTTGTGGGCCAAGCCGATGCAAGGGAAGAAAGAAAATGGGCCTATCAGTCTGCCATTGTGGGCAGTCGCTCAGGTTTTTATGGGCGGCCGCTCATGAGGAAAAATGTTGAAGCTTTGAACCTTCTGTCAGTGTGGGCGATCGTGCAGTGCAGTGTGGGCGGCCGCTCACAAGTATGAGTTGTGAAGACCAAATGTTTCTGGAGCACTGGGCGACCGCCCAGGGGTGAAGTGGGCGACCGCCCACGAGGCGTTTTGCAGAATGGTTCCAGGCGGATTGGCATTAATGGGAAATGATGATTTCTATTAATGGTGACTGTTTATGATTTTTAATAAGGGTTAATTGCAGCAGTGGTGTTTGGAGAACATGGGTTATTTATATTTTATTATTGTTTTTTTCAGTTTTTTTTAGAGAACTATAAGTAGAGAGTCATTATCTTTTCTTTAGAACTTCAGCAGAATTTTCTTAGAATTTCCTTGGTGTTCTTCTTTTTCATGGATAGCTAATTTCTTAGTTCTTGGAATTGGAGGTAACATTTTATGTTTTAAGTTTTACTTTTCATTTTTATCTTTGTGGTACTTGGGATTATCAAGTTATTTTCAAAGGAATTTTAGAACTCTTGTCTTGATCAAATAATTGTTCTTGAATTATTTAGAATTTCAATTGTGAACCGCCAAATTTACAATTGAAATTAGTCTTGACTTGATAGTAACAATTCATTGAATCTCCGCCAAAAGATTCATAAGAATTGTGGTTTTTTTTTCTTGTATTGTTCTTAAGTTCTAAAATGGGTTTCTAACTAATTTATGAACGGGCCAAGGGAATAGATTAGTTAGAAACACTTGATTGCAAATCACCCGCCAAAGTGTCCCAATCATACTTTTGTAAGAACAAAAACCCAAGTGCACTTTGATTGATGAATTGTGAAACTTAAGCATAATTTGTGAAACCAATTCCGGGAATAGTCTCCTTATTATTGAAATCTTTTATAATCATTTTTAATTAATTTTTGAAAACACATTAGTCGTAAACAAATCAACAAATCATTCACTTTACCAACTTTTTGTTATAGCAATAATTCCTACACTTTAAATTCGTGTCTCTGTGGTTCGACCCGACTTACCCTATTTACAAATCACTTGTAGATAGTTGAGTTGGAACTTTATTTTTGACGTTTCGACGTTCGTCAGTCACTAGTACAGATTGACTCTTAGGAAACGCAACTTAGATAGCGCGTTTAAGAAGCGCTATCTAAGCTGCACACTTACATAGCGCATCATCTTTTTAAATTTAATAATCAGGAAAAAAAACAAACAAAATAACTTGGATAGCGCATACTTGAAGAAGAAATAGAAGGAGATGAAGAAGAAACAAAATCAAAAATCACTTACAGGGTTGGATTCGAAGGAAGAATGCACAAATACATAGCAAAAATTTTCTCTCTCCTAAAGCAGTTTGAAAGTTTGGAAACGGTAAAAGGGTTTGAGGAAGAAGGGTTTTGTATTTATAAGGTCTACCAATACGGGTTAACTCGTTTAACCCGTATTAATTAGCCCACAAACCGTTCCTCGAACCACGAACCGACGCCAAACGTTTGAAATTTCGAAAATTCCGCCGGTTAGCATTTATTACGCCTCTTGGATCACGCGCTGTCTTTTCATATGTCAAGGGGCCCACTAGCGAACCGGGAGGCAGAGCATTCAAGGCGTCTAGAATCTTCCCCACGTGCCTCCCGAACGTGCCTATATGCGCTGGAGGCAGAGCAACAACCAACGAAAAACACCAACACTGGTGCCCGCTCAAGGAGCGACCTGGGCAAACCGAGCTTAACTAGTAGCTCCTCGCTTAGACCATAAATAATCACACTTGAAGCTAGGGGCCACTGATGAGCCCGAACCAGCTGGACCGGGCCCACGCTCGGTCTGGTCCAAGGAACCAGTGACGTGGCACTCCCTAGACCGCCGGAGTCAAGACCGCGGACAGATAGACCCCTGAGGTCAAGACCGCGCTCCTCTCCGCATCATCCTACTCCAGACCGGAGGGATCCTGACCGCTGGCTTGGTGACCGCAGGAGGTATGAACGCTCCATCCGTGCCCGCGTCAAATACCTTTGACCGCGCCTAAGATGTTGACCGCGTCACCGCGGGTTCATACCTGCCTCCCGGTTAATGACAAACCTTACTGAGCAAGTTAGCTTACTAGCTCTGACATGCAAGTTGCCGGCTCACTCCCATCGCATTCAATGCGGCTCAGACAAGCGCCTACTATTGCCATTAATGCGCCGCGCCGGATACACGACTCCTGTCCACATAAGCGACATCCACTCTGACAGAGGATCCTCCTTCCCTGACAGACCCAATCAGATGCGGACATGTGTATGCGGTCAAATACCAAAGTGCCCCTTAGGGCTGACCTCATGGCTTACGTCAGCGGGCAGCTCCTCATTGCCTATAGATAGAAGACCTTTGTCCCCTTGGACAAGGTAAGTTCCAAATATAAACTGTAAGCCATATTCTCAAACCCTAAACACTCACGCACATTCAAGGCATTCCAAGCCTTATTTCTCAGTATTCTTACTCTCACACCCGAGAGCCTGAGTTGGAGTAACATCCAACTTTGACCTTAACGGTGCTTTACTTGTGGTGTGTTCTAGGTACATTCAAACACTAAAAATATCCTGCCAGATATCCTTGAACGGCTCTGACCCTGAAAAGCTTGGCGTCATCACTAAGGTTTTTGGCCTAGGAGAAGAAAGGGTTTAAGGGTTCATCATATTTGACATCGCCAAACTCTGCTAACAATAGTTCCAAAATATTGGACTTTGGTGACTTGAGCGGTTTATTTTTAACTGATACTATTGCTTTTGGTTTACCACTTGGTAGATAAGTACTTCTTAACTACTACATATTCATTACTTTGGTATATAAGTTGAAACGGGCAAAAAATTCCATATTCTTAACTACTACATATTCATTACTTTAGCAGGAGGATGATTAAACATGTTGCAAGGGAATCAGCACCACCCGAACCCTTTTGTTTAAGATCAATTTTTTTTTTTTTTAGTCTGATGTCTTTGTCCTAGTCTTAATCATGTTTGGAACTCAAGATACTCCTTTTCTCTGAACAAATATATGCAGAGATGATCGCAAATGTGATGACAAATGCTTGCTCAACTAGGAAATGCTATCATTGTAAGTGCACTTGTTATTCCATGTGTCGTTTTTTGTACTCTTCCATCAATGCGATTACAATGATTAGCGTCACAACTTCACAAGTCCAAGTTCATTTATCATATGCCTTACTATATTTATGTTATTTAGTTAAGTTCTTAGATTACCATTTTTTTTTTCAATGAGGCTGTTTTATAGTGCAAATTACTCAATCAACTTAGCCATGATTGTTACATGCCCCCGTATTCATGTTGCGAAGATACTCAAATTAACATGATGGAAAGAAGCATATTTGTTGGCCTAATTTGTATGCAATGAGGAAAGGATTGAACCCAATTTTTCCTGCCATAAATAAAATCTTTTCAGTTTTTATATAAGTCGGCCTGGTTCCGCCGCCCTTACTAAGTTTTTGGGGATGGTTACTGGTGTCCTGAATTTAGCCGCTTATCATATAGAGCTCTCTTTCCCGTCCCTTTTGTCAACCTAAAAACTATTAGGGTCAGTAAAGCAACTTTTAGGTCGGTAGAATGCCGGCCCTAAAACATCTATTCCTCGTAGTTGTACATTGTTGTTTTACAATGGCTTGCTCGTTCTTTGAGAATCTAACTGATCTTACCTGTCGTGGCGCACAGGGGCGGAGCCAGGAAATACTTTTCCAATATTCTATAGCATCTCCGTTTCCTCATAGAAAATCATTGTTGTTTTACAATGGCTTGCTCGTTCTTTGAGAATCTAACTTCATTAATTTGCTTGTACCTTCATCAAGTTGCACTAAAAGTCTTCCCTAGAGATTCATCCCTTATAAGGGAATGACTGAAAAATGATAAGCCTGACTCCCTTTTTAGACGAAAGTAGTAACAGAAATATTTTTTGGATAAAAATCATAATTGCTTTTACTAGGCCTCCATGTCGGTCATTTCTATTGATCAGTAAGGCAGGCAGAACTCTTAACACCTCCTAATATAATCTCACACGTAATAGTATGGAATATACATACATACATACTCCATTGTTTTTAGCAGCATTTCACATCAAAATCTGGCTTCTTGTTTTCATCTCCCATGTCCACGACATCTTCCATGAAGTTTACATATATATTTTCATTGACATCTTCAAAGCCCACTTTTGTTTCCTAAGTTGGCTTATTACAAGCTAAATAGAATACTTATAACTGATCTTACCTGTCGTGGCGCACAGGGGCGGAGCCAGGAATTGGCCGAGGGGGGGGGGGCAAGATTACACGGGGGTTCGGGGGCAGCGCCTCCGAAAAAAAAAATTCGGGTCGGACAAGTAAAAAATGGGTCGGATCCATGAAATACAATGTATTTTAGTTAACAAAAATGATAAAAGTAAATAATTCAATGAACGGTTGAAATAATGTTGAAGTATTTAACGCAAACAATTTATTAAAATATATTACTCGTACAAAAAAGAAATTCAAATTTGCTAATTAAACTTGGGATAATAGGAAGAAAGACCAAAAACAAAAAAAATGGGAAAAGCCTTCGAATTAATTAAGATTGAAAAAATGTGAGGAAATTAGGAGAAAGAGAAAAACAAAACTATTAAGAGAAAGAATAGCAAAGATGGAAGACAAAATTAATTGAAAATGTAGGTAGCAGGGTTCAAACATGGATTTGAAAGGAAACACCAAAGGCTATAACTTCACCTCTTCTACCGCTGAACCACACCACTCACTGGTGTTAACATTGAAGTTAATTATATATATACATATATAACAAAAATATGGTGGGGGCAAAAAAAAAAATTTCCACTGCATTTCCGCCGCTGGGGAGGGGGCGAGTGCCCCCACCTGCCCCCCCCCCCCCTGGATCCGCCCCTGGTGGCGCATACATTTCTAAATTTACAATATATGAAACAATATTTGAGATTCCTAATCTTTAATGCTATAATGGATATTAGTGCGATCAAGCAAGCAACACTTTCGTTGCTAGTTATATTATTTAGTCTTATAAGTGTTTCACAACAACAAGATCCATCCAAAGAGATCGATGGAATCTGCAGGAAACAAATACATGCATTCAACAGTTCAGATCAATCTTCCAAGGGGGGTCGTCTCAAAGAAACATTCCGACCAGTGGGGTCTATAGAAACTCCAATTCATGAAAAAGAGCTAATAATTGCTGTTCCAGTGGCTTCAACGTTCAAGGAATTGGTAAACGTGGAGCATGATCCTGAGACTAATGAAATAAAGTTCACTGGCTTTTGTATAGATGTGTTTAAATTTGCCATGAACGGACTGTCACATGAAGAAAATGTACGTTATAAATTTGTTTCATTTGTAGAACCTGAAGGAGATTCTTCTGGATCTTACAATGAGCTTCTTTCTCATGTATCTCTTCAGGTATTTTCTGAAACTAATAAATGTTAATTTTCTAATACAATCCTAATGTATTATCTCTTGGGCTTCTATATTGTGGGTGAAGTAGGATTACGATGGTGCAGTGGCAGATATAACAATTCTGTCCAACAGATCAAAATGGGTAGATTTCACAGTATCTGATAGCCAAAAGCCAAGAGAAATAGCCGAACGGAATTAACAACCAAAGTTCTGAAGAAAAGCTTCAGCTTTCTTATGAAAATTCAATTATCAAAGTCTGCATTAATCTAAGCTAAAAGATGTTTAAATACTCCGTCCAAACCCTAAAACAAAGTGACAAAAGAAAGACTAAAATATCCCCATTATCAATTCAAAATAAACCAGAGAGATGTGCATAAGAAAACCAGCAATAAGTAATTACGGGAAGTGTAACGACGCGAGGCGCCCTCCTCGCCAAAGATGAAGCGCACGCCTCAAGGACAGGAATTCATGGCTTGGTGGAAACAGCTTGAGGCGCCCGCATGGTGTAGTCTGAGGCGGCCGCATCAAGGTCCGAGAGTTGGCCCTTCTTCATCCCATTTGAGGAGCACGCCTTGTGATGAATGAAGCGCCCGCCTGGTGTTGAGTCCACCTTCTTTGTCGTTGATTCTTATTATGGTTCTTTGCCTTGCCAATGCCTTCTTGAGGAACTACATCATCCTCCCCGTCTTGAGAAAAACTCGTCCACGAGTTGCCATCATCGTCATTGTCTCCATGGTAAGCTGATAAATCCGCAACATTGAACGTGGCAGAGACGTTGTACTCCCCGGGCAAGTCGATCTTGTATGCAATGTCATTGATCCGCTCCACTACACGAAATGGACCATCAGCTCTTGGTTGTAACTTGCCAAAGCGACCAGCTGGGAATCTCTCCTTTCGCAAGTGTACCCACACCAAATCTCCAACCTGAAACACAACCCGCTTGCGATGCTTGTCCACCCGTTGCTTGTACATGTTGTTTTGACGAATAATGCGCTTGCGAACCTGCTCATGGAGCTCTTTAATCTGAGTTGCACGCGCCTCTGCATCAGAACTGAATTGACTTGTAACCGGAAGAGGAATGAGGTCTAAGGGACTGAGCGGGTTACGGCCATACACAACTTGGAAAGGGCTTTTGCCCGTAGTGCTGTTCTGAGAAGTGTTATATGCAAACTCGGCCTGTGCAAGTGTCAAGTCCCACTGGCGGGGATGGTCACCAACTAAACTGCGTAATAAATTACCCAAACTACGATTAGTCACCTCAGTCTGTCCATCCGTCTGCGGGTGATACGAGCTACTGAACTGTAAGCGCGAACCCATCTTCCTCCACAATGTGCGCCAAAAATGGCTGACGAACTTGACATCCCTGTCAGAAGTAAGTGATTTTGGAATGCCATGCAACTTCACAATCTCCTTGAAATACAAGTCTGCCACTTGTGTTGCATCAAATGTCTTACTGCAGGGAACAAAATGGGACATTTTTGAAAAACGATCCACCACGACCATAATGGAATCCTTCTGTCGTTGTGTACGAGGCAAACCCAACACGAAATCCAAGCTAATGTCCTCCCACGGAGCAGTAGGAACCGGTAAAGGAGTATAAAGGCCTGCGTTGGACTTGCGAGTCTTGGCTACATGACACACACGACATCTCTCCACAAACCGAGCAACATCATGCCCCAACTTTGGCCAAAAAAACTGCTCGCCTACAAGAGCCAATGTTTTATCTTTGCCAAAGTGTCCTGCAAGTCCCCCTTCATGACTCTCAGATATGATAAGGTCCCTCAACGAACAATAAGGGACACAAAGCTTGTTCCCTTTAAACAAGTAGCCATCATGGATCAAAAATTGCAGGAAATTACCCCGAGTACACTTATCCCAAACCTCCCCAAAATATGGATCATCACGGTACAAATCACGAAAAGTGTCAAAACCGCATACCTCAACCTGCAATGTAGAAAGTAAGGAATGTCGACGGCTCAAAGCATCAGCCACACGGTTCTGAACTCCCGCCTTATGTGTAATGACAAACGTGAAAATCTGAATGAACTCCACCCACTTGGCATGTCGCAGATTAAGCTTATGCTGCCCTTGAATGTATTTGAGGGCCTCATGATCAGAATACAACACAAACTCCCGTGACAATAGATAATGTTGCCAATGCTCCAAGGTGCGAACAATGGCATAGAATTCCTTATCATAAGTAGAGTACTTCTTCTTTGCATCGTTCAGTTTTTCACTAAAGAAGGCGACAGGCTTCTTATTCTGACTCAACACACCACCAACGCCAACATTGGAGGCATCACAATGAACCTCAAAAACTTCATCAAAATCGGGCAAAATAAGAACAGGAGCTTGTGTCACCGCCTTTTTCAAAAGCTGAAAAGCATCCTCCGCTGCTTTTTTCCACACAAATACACTCCCCTTGATGCAGTCAATAAGAGGGGCAATAATACTGCTAAAATCACGAATGAAACGGCGATAGAAGGAAGCCAAACCATGGAATCGCCTAACATCATGAACATTCGTCGGTGTAGGCCAGCTAGTAATAGCTTCCACCTTCGAATCATCCATACGAATACCCTCCTTGGTAACAACATACCCCAAGAAAGTCACTTGCTCCGTCAAAAAGTGGCACTTCTTACGATTAGCATATAATTTCTGCTCACGCAGAACATCAAAAACCTGTCTCAAGTGTCCCAAGTGTTGTGCCACAGATTTACTATAAATCAAGATATCATCAAAGTAAACAACAACAAACGTACCAATGAAAGGTCTGAAAATCTGGTTCATGAGTCGCATGAACGTGCTAGGAGCATTAGAGAGCCCAAATGGCATCACCATCCACTCATACAAACCATCCCGAGTCTTGAAGGCCGTCTTCCACTCATCCCCCTGTCTGACACGAATCTGGTGATACCCGCTTCGCAAATCAATCTTGGAAAACACTACCGCACCATGTAACTGGTCAAGCAAATCATCGATCCGAGGAATGGGAAACCTGTAATTGATGGTGATTTTATTGATTGCCCGACTATCCATACACATACGCAATGATCCTTCTGCCTTGGGCACCATCAAAGCCGGAACCGCACATGGGCTCATACATTCCCGAATGACACCCTTGTCAAGTAACTCTCTCACCTGTCTCTCCAACTCTTCATGTTCCTTGGGTCTCAACCGATACGCAGCCTTGTTCGGAATAGAAGCACCCGGAAGAAGATCAATACAATGCTGAATGTCTCGCATGGGAGGGAGTCCCGGAGGAATCTCATCAGGAGTAACATCACCGTAATCATCAAGTAATGACTGCACCTCTACGGGTGTGGACATACCCGACGCGTTCTCCTCGAGCAAGACAAGAACATAGAACCCCTGCTCCACTACAGTTGCTGACTCGAACTCTGCACGGCTAAGGAGTTGGTGAACAACAGCAGTCGTCGGTTTCTCACTAGTAGTCTGCTCCTGCCTCGGGTCCGTCGGACAAAGAGTAATAGAGACATCATTCATGCGGAAGGTGTACGTATTCTTGAACCCATCATGCTTAACCCGCCTGTCAAACAACCACGGCCTACCCAACAAAATATGGCATGCATCCATTGGTACCACATCACACCACACCTCATCTCTATAACGTTTGCCAATAGAAAACTGCACGAGGCACCGCTTATCCACCTTGAGCTCATTGCCCTTGATCAACCAAGACAACTTATATGGCTGTGGGTGTACAACCGTAGGCAAACTCAGCTTATCCACCATTGTAGTAGACACAACATTCTCACAACTACCACCATCAATAATAACCTTGCAAACCTTACCCTTAGATGTGCATTTTGTATTGAAGATATTATGGCGAAGCCACTGATCATCATCCACAGCTGTTGTGTTCAACACACGTCTAACCACCAAGGCCGGACCCTTGTCTGCATAAACCACCTCAGTCTCGTCGTCGGACACCTCGTCTGCTTCATCATAGACCGGCAACTCTTCCTCAAGTAAGGCAACAACATTCCTGTTGGGACACTCGGCTTGAAGGTGACCAATACCCTGACATTTGAAGCATCTCGCAGGCTGCCTCCCCCTAGTATTTGCTGCAGTGGTACCCGAATTGGTCAGAATCGGTGTCTTCGAGCATTGGGAACCCCTTTTGGTGTGCTAGAACTACCAACGCCCCTAGTGTTGGTAACATCTCTGCTCGGCCAACGATTTACCACTTTCTTTCGCTTCAACTGTTTCTCAACCTTTAAGGCAAGTCGACACACATCCGCATAGGTCCAATACTGCTGCAATTGAACCACCTCCGACACGTCAACACGTAGTCCCCCAAGGAAGCGAGCAACGGTCTGTTCATCCTCTTCGGAAACATCACACCGCATCTGCAAACGATCAAACTCGTTGATGAACTCCTCAACGGTCATATCCCCCTGTTTCAAATTATGGTAATCAAGAAAAGCCTCCTGTCTATAGTGGTCCGGAAGGAATTTCCTTCGTAGCAACTTTTTCATCTTATCCCAAGAGTGAATTTTTGATTTCCCCTCTCTCGCCCGTTGCTTCTTAAAATGTTCCCACCATATAGAAGCATGCTTTTTCAATTTGATTGCCACAACCTTCACCTTATGACTATCGTCCATGGGTTTCAAATCAAACACACGTTCAACAGTATTTAGCCAATCAATGAACTCATCAGGGTGTGCCTTACCTTCAAACTCCGGGATGTCGATCTTCATACCGATATCCTTCAAAGGATCAGCCCCAAGCCTGTGTCAACGATCATGACCACGAGCGAAGGGATTGCGCCCGTCTGCAAAGCCTCCCTCATCAGACGAGCCGTCTGAATCAGAGCCCACATCAGTGGGAGCCCTCATCTTAGCAATCTGCTGTTGGAGCCGCTGAACTTGGTTTCGCAATTCGTCATTCTCAATATCGCGTAGGTCTCTCTCACGATGGATTTCATCCGCCTGGGGGTTCGCACGACGGCCTCTACTCTGTCCACGACGACCATCTCGAGCACCACGTCCGCGTTCGGCCATTGATAACCAGGCTCTGATACCAAATGATAGCCAAAAGCCAAGAGAAATAGCCGAACGGAATTAACAACCAAAGTTCTGAAGAAAAGCTTCAGCTTTCTTATGAAAATTCAATTATCAAAGTCTGCATTAATCTAAGCTAAAAGATGTTTAAATACTCCGTCCAAACCCTAAAACAAAGTGACAAAAGAAAGACTAAAATATCCCCATTATCAATTCAAAATAAACCAGAGAGACGTGCATAAGAAAACCAGCAATAAGTAATTACGGGAAGTGTAACGACGCGAGGCGCCCTCCTCGCCAAAGATGAAGCGCACGCCTCAAGGACAGGAATTCATGGCTTGGTGGAAACAGCTTGAGGCGCCCGCATGGTGTGGTCTGAGGCGGCCGCATCAAGGTCCGAGAGTTGGCCCTTCTTCATCCCATTTGAGGCGCACGCCTTGTGATGAATGAAGCGCCCGCCTGGTGTTGAGTCCTCCTTGTTGCTGTCGTTGATTGCTGTTATGGTTGCTTCCTTGCCAATGCCTTCTTGAGGAACTACATCAGTATCTTACACTGACTTAGGTGTTGGAAAAGTAGCAAGAAGTGGCAACAAAGACAAGTGGATCTTCTTCAAGCCCTTTGGTTTTTACGTTTGGCTAGCTATTGCTGCTTCCTTCTTCGTTATGGGTCTTGTTGTTTGGCTCTTTGAACATTCCACAAATCAAGTCTTCCAAGGTCCACCTGCACAGCAAATCGCAACTATCTTTTGGTTCACCTATATGACCATCTTTTTCGCTCAACGTAAACTCTCTCTCTCCCTCTCTATTCAAATGTACTTGTACTTGGGTCATTTTGATGTAAAATCTCTAGAAGTTTACTCAGATTTTTAGTATAGAAATTTACTTTATGCCTAGCAGGAAGAAATGCTCTTTGCCCCAAAACATCCAATGCTGTGATTTGTCATGACAGCCTCGTTACTCTTTCTGCACTAGCATGATGAGTCCCCATTACTAGAGAAGCCCTTCTTTAGTTAACATACTCTCTCTGTCCCTAAATGAATTTCTAATTTTCATTTACGGGGCATTCTGAAAATGTTTACTTTTTGTAAAATTAGCGTAAAAGATGCATAAATGTTATTGCTATTGGTTTTGCAAGTAAAAATGAATAGAGATTTTTTTTTGGTAACATATCATTTGGGGACAATCCTCTTTAGAAATAGACATTTATTTTGGAACAAATATTTCTTGGAAAGAAATTATAAGCGGATTTTTTTTGTCAAGCATTGTTTTTTCCTAAGCTCTGAATGCAAAGTTGACAATATGTTTTGAATATTACCAATGTCAACCAGCTTATTCATGGAGCTTATATTGAATATGCTCTATGTCCCAAAGTGAATGTTCATTTTTGTTCTTGATCCAAGAACAAAATGGGCGTTCATTTTGTCACAGAGGGCATATTAAGGTAAATTGGACTAATTATATACTCCCTCCGTCCCACACCATTTGATACCAAAAAAATGGGCACGCGGATTAAGGAAAGGTAAGAGAGAGAAAAAGTGGAGAGAGAATGTTGTGAGTGTAAAAGTAAAATAAGAGAAAGAATGAGTGGGAGGAATAGTTAGGAGAGAGAATGGTGTGAGTGAAAAAGTAAAATAGGAGAGAGAATGAGTGGGATAAATAGTGAAGATTCCTTTCCATTTTGGGTAAGTATCAATTGGTGTGGGACGGACCAAAAAGGAAATAAGTATCAATTGGTGTGGGACGGAGGGAGTATATCATTTCTGACATCGCAGGAGAAAGACTGGCAAATAATTGGGCGAAATTTATTGTGGTCGTTTGGTTATTCCTGGTGCTTATACTTATAGCGTGTTACACTGCTATACTGAGTTCTCTTTTGACAGTTCAGCAAATTCAGATAGCATCAAAAGGGAATATTATTGGATACAAAAGTGGCTCTTTTGTGCAAGGAGTTATCGGTAACAACATGAACTTTGAAGATTATAGGTTGCAGCCATATAAAACACCCAAGGAATATGCTGATGCCTTGTCAAAAGGAAGTAAGAAGGGTGGTGTTGATGCCATTGTTGATGAAATCCCTTACCTTAAGATCTTCCTTGCTCAGTATTCAAATGGCTATGCCATGGTCTCCTCTGAGTCTTTCACGAGTGGATTTGGCTTTGTAAGTTTCCTCTATGCACAACTCAAATTATTCATGGATATGGGGCCTGTGTGCAGTTGGGCTGTGCACAAGACTTTTATAGTAACATAAGTTACTTCTAATATTATACTCCCTCGGTCCCAATCTAAATGTCCCAAAATGGGTTCGGCATGGGAATTAAGGAAAGTGATGTAGGAAAGAGAAAAAATTTAAATGTTGTGAGTATGAAAAAGTAAAGAGGAGAGAGAATGAGTGGAAGGAATAGTTAGGAGAGAGAATGTTGTGAGTGTAAAAGTAAAGTAGGAGAGAGAATGAGTGGGTGAAATAGTAATAAAAAGTTTCCTTTTTTGGGTTGGGACATTTTCAATGGGACAAATAAAAAGGAAAGTTGGGACATTTAGATTGGGACGGAGGGAGTAGTACGTGTGTTTCATTTTACCAGCATAAGATAGCATGTATTGTACATGAGTTACATTTTATAGTAATATGAGTTGCATGTTATAATAAATGAGTTACATTTTTATTCAGACTTCTGTGCAATCGCACTCTGAATGGTCGCAGTCGGACAACACAGGCCCCAAATTCTTCATTCTAGGCTTTCTAGCACAGCTGTATTATAGTCCTTTATGTTACGTACCTTTTTACACAGCCTTTCCAAAAAGGTTCACCGCTGATCCATCTTGTATCACGAGAAATTGCAAAACTAAGAGAAGACGGAAAACTGGAGCTGTTGGAGAAGAAATGGTTTAAGAGTTCATCATCTTCAACACTGCCAGAGGCTGCAAACAATCCCAAAATTTTGACCTTGGGTGATTTAAGTTGTCTTTTTATTATTGGTGGGACTGCTTTTGGTTTAGCTCTTCTTACGTACTTATATAACTTCTTCTACAAAAGATTCCATCTCAACGAGCACATTATCATAATCCTGGCAGGAGGAAGATTGGCGATAAAGACCAGATACCTCTACCTCAGAAATCTTATAATTGGGTGATTGCATAAATTGATGTTAATAATTATAGGTTTTGCTTCTTCTAGTTTTTTGTTCATGCCCCAACCCCCTCCCCCCCCCCCAAAAAAAAAAAATAAAATAAAAATAAAAAAAATTCACAGATTCAGTCTATATATGGAAATGTCAAACTCCTTCTGTGATTCGGTCTATATATGAAAATGTACAACTTCTAAGCTAGTGAAGATCAACAGTTGGAGAATTTCGTCACAAGCCTTTATATTTTGTTCATGATTCACTCTTTATCTGGATCCTTTGCAGAGAGTTTCAGTAACTATGAAATCAACACTCACTACCAGAAACAGGTCATTTAGCGACGAAATTATCAGCGACGGACAGATTCCGTCGCTAAATAGCGGCGGAATATAGGCTTTAGCGTCGGAATTATTTTGGCGTCAAATTTAGCGACGGAATTTAATTCCGCCGCTAAATTCCGCCGCTAAAACGAATATTCCTCGAATATTCGTTTATTTCCGCCGCTAATTTGGCGGTTGATTTACCGACGGAATATTCCGCCGCTAAATCTTTATCAGCGACGGAATTATTCCGCCGGTGAAAATATATCATTTTTTTATTTTTTTATTTATCAGCGTCGGAAATATTCCGACGGTGAAATTAAAATATTTTTTATTTTTCTTTTTGAAATATTACACCGACGGAATATTTCCGACGCTAAATAATTAATTTTTTTTAATTTATTAGCGTCGGAAAAATTCCGACGGTGAAATTAAATGTTTTTTTTTTTAATAAACACCGACGGAATATTTCCGCCGCTGATAATTTAATATTTTTTTATTTATCAGCGACGGAAATATTCCGTTGCTGATAATAAAATGTAATTTTTGTTTATTTTTAGAACTAATTAACAAAATAACAAACTAAAAAACATTAAAATATCATAAATATTTGTGATATTTTTGAAAAAATAAATAAATCATAAATATTTATTAATTTTAAATTTATAATGCCATTATTTTTATTTATATAAAATATGAAAGTTATTTTAAATTACTCTCAAAAAAATAAATATGAGTCAATAAATATTATTTTTGAAAAAATAAATAAATTCTAAACCCTAAACCTAATACCCTATATAATATACACTATACCCTACACCCTATACCCTATACCCTATACCCTATACCCTATACCCTATACCCTATACCCTACACCCTATACCCTATACCACACCCTATACCCTATACCCTACACCCTATACCCTATACCCTATACCAAAGTTCAAGCGAAAGGGTGATGACATATTTGTTGAGCACGCGTTGACCCTTACTGAGGCATTATGTGGCTTCCAATTTATCTTGACTCATCTAGATAACAGGCAGCTCCTCATCAAATCCCAACCTGGAGAAGTTGTTAAGCCAGATCAATTCAAGGCAATAAATGACGAAGGGATGCCAATGTACCAAAGACCATTCATGAGGGGCAAATTATACATCCACTTCTCGGTCGACTTCCCAGATTCCTTGACTTCCGAACAATGCAAGGCCCTAGAGGGTGTGCTGCCTCCTAAGCCTTCATCGCAGATGACAGATATGGAGCTTGATGAGTGCGAGGAGACAACCCTTCACGATGTCAACATTGAAGCTTACGATGTAGATGATGACATGCACGGTGGTGGGGGCCAGAGAGTGCAGTGTGCTCAGCAGTAATGATGTGGGTCTTTGTTTTCTGGATATCTTAGTTATGACTTATGAGACAATAATCTCCAGAGTGTTGTCTAATAGTTGGTTAGTTCCTAGTTTTGGACTAATCTTGTTTTTGTTTTATTTTGGATAAAAAATTTAAAATTGTATGCAATTTACCAATTTGGGAATAGCTACAAGAACCCTTGCAATTCTTATGAGACAATAATCTCCAGAGTGGTATCACTCAATTCCATGAGCCAATACTAGAGATATGTTTTTTTTATTTGCCTCCCATTACTGTGCACCCACATTTTTGCTTAAATAAGAAAGAAATGGAAAGAATATTTCCTACAAGAACAAACTCCTAGAAAGATCTTTATTACTCCATTTCCTTGAGAAAGTAAGTTGATCACAGTGAACCCCTAGGTGTGGTAATGCTATTTCCTTATCAGAGTATGCATTGAAGCTTGATTTTACATTACTCTTTCCAAAATGATTGTCTAATTTTACGCTTCATCAAAAGTAAAATTGAACATTATATTGGGACGAAAGTAGTACAATTTATCCTAAGCATCTGCGAGACAATGGGAATGGTATGTTTCTCGGTAACTCTCTTTTGTTTAGTTGCAGTTCATTTGTCAAATTATTTTTAAAAAGTTCACTTGTCAGATTATTTATAAAAAAATGACTTTATTGTTTGTAAATTGTTTATATCAAGCTATAATTTCACTAATACTAAGTAGTTTTGGCCTTAATCATGGTTATGTGTTTAGGAACAAATAAGAAATACTGTTACCTTTTCCGCCGCTATAATTGATACAGTATATGCTAGTTTAGTAAATATGTTATTGTTCTATCTTATCTATCTGTATATGTTGATTGTGGGGTCTAGAAGGTTCTCTAGATATATAAACAGACTTTTGTGACTAAAAGTAGATTAGTTGGTAAACAAAAATGGAAACTTTAGTTAAAGCACTAATGGCGAGTCGGTCTATCTACCCATGAGAGGCATCCATGTTGTTTGATTGAAGCCCTCAAGTATACTTGCATATAAGAGAGGTGTGTGTGTCTGAAAGCCAAGACTATTAGGACAATTTATTTTTTGTTGAAAGAACTGAAATGTATGAAGTGCGGCTCAGTAGTAGAAATGATTACAAATTGGAAATTCAGTATGTGGTTTCATTATCCGAGTGTAGAAGTGGTTAAGCATATATTTTCTAGCTAGGTGATAATAGTGGAAGTGAAAAGGGACAACCATTTTACTTCTTGTGCTAGTTGTGTATGATCAATGGCGGTGGTGCTACGTTATTAGGACAAACAACACTAACCTCCTCCATATGTGGTTTCATTATCCAAGTGTAGAAGTGATTAATCCTAGTTTGTTACATATTTAGTAATATTAACGAATAGAAGAAAACATATGTTAGTAATATTAACGAATAGAAGAAAACATATGCCACTATAAAGAAAACGATAAATAACCGTACTCATAATCAAATATGTAACATGTTATATTTAGTAAACATAACATGTTACATATTTAGTAAACATAACATGTTATATTTAGTAAACATAACATGTTACATATGGAGTGGAAAATCTCAAGTTTTTGCACAAGCATTAGGTCCAAAGATTGAAACTTTGAAAGTAGATTTAGCAATTAATCGTGAAAACAAGAAAATCCCCAACTTCGGTTTGTAGAAGATACAAAACTGGAGTTGGGGATTTTCTTGTTTTCTGATTAATTGCTAAATCTACTTTTAAAGTTTCAATCTTTGGGCCAAATGCTTGTGCAAAAGACTTGATATTTTTCACTCCAGCTCATTATAATAGTAAATCTACTTTTAAAGTTTCAATCTTTAGACACACCTTAGGGTATTGTGGTTGGTGGTTAACATCTTAAAATATAAATAAGATGAGAACCTTTCTCACTCACGCCTATCAAAATCCGTCCATCTTTGATCAAACAAATGAGAACTTGTTTGCTCGTCTTTCTTGGTCTAAGATGAGATAGGGTTTTGATAGTTGTGGATAAGAACGACTCTCATTTTGTTTATAAATGTTAATTTAATTCATCATTGTAAAATTATATATTTTACAACAAAGAATTAAATATTAATATTTAAAAATATTCACAATAGTAATAATTTAGGTCTATCTAATTTTCAAGTCTTTTAAAGTCAAAGGGGGAGGAAGGGGGGGTGAATGTCTCAATAATGTAACATATTCAACTGCATACTACCTTAGTGGTTCTAGATCCCATTTTGGGGCGATTGCCGGCATCGCGGACGGTGATGTATATCGCCTACTATAAAGAAGGGGGTGAATGTATCAATAATGTAACATATTCAACCGCACACTACCTTAGTGGTTCTAGATCCCATTTTGGGGCGATTGACGGCATCGCGGACGGTGATGTAATATCGCCTACGTTTGAGCGCCTGATATCAATCCTGGCACCCTAGATGCACCTTAGGGTATTGTGGTTGGTGGTTAACATCTTAAAATATAAATAAGATGAGAGCCTTTCTCACCTACGCCTATCAAAATCCATCCATCTTTGATCAAGAAAGATAGAGCAAATAAGTTCTTGTCAGTTTGAGCAAAGGATTTTGTTTAATAAGAGTTTTTTCAGCCATCTTCTCTCTCTAAGGATCTCAAACATCACGGCCATGTTCTTGTCGATTAATACGTTTTACTCTTCCTTTGTTGAGAAGAGTAACAAGTATAAACAAGGTAACAAAGTATAATACCGGTGAAGAGAAAACAAAAACTTTCCTCCAATTTTTAATCTCCACCTTCCATTTACTCGAGATCTGATTGCAGAATCTTCCTCATGAGCTTGAAAGTGCGGCGGTGTTGCCCTCAATCTCACGGTTGCCGCATGTGCAACCGTGAGATTGAGGGCAACACCGCCAGCCTTTCAAGCTCATGAGGAAGATTCTCGCAATCAGATCTCTAAATGGAAGGTGGAGATTGAAAAAATTGGAGGAAAGTTCTGTTTTCTCTTCACTGGTGTTATACTGTTACCTTGTTTTTACTTGTGACCGTATAACAACAGTGAAGAGTAAAACAGGCACTGTCAAGACATGGCTGTGATGTTTGAGATTCTTAGAGAGGAGGGCAGTGAAACTGGAAAAACCTATATTAAACAGAAAATCCTTTGCTCAAACTGTCGAGAACTTGTTTGCTCTGTCTTTCTTGGTCTAAGCTGAGATAGGGTTTTGATAGTTGTGGATGATAACGACTCTCATCTTGTTTATAAAAGTTAATTTAATTCATCATTGTAAAATTATATATTTTACAACAAAGTATTAAATATTAATATTTAAAATTATTCACAATAGTAATAATTTAGGTCTATGCAAAAGCCGAAATTTCTTTATTTTCGATTATAAAGCAAGTAGACAAAGTGATATTTGCATTTCATATAATCATGCATTTCGGGATGGGATAGGTTTATCAAACATGCACTTAAAGGACAGAGTAGGTGGTTAGGTAGGGACACCATTATCCTTTAGTTTAGTTTGAACTAGAGCTCAAGATTTGTTGATACTAAGTAGCCAACCCCAATTCTAAACCTAATTTTAAATATTAACAATTTACAATTATTCACAATATCAATAGGTAAAAAGTCCCAAAGAAATTTCCAATTTAAGGCAGCATGGAGCATTACAATGGAGAAATTGTTTCCCGAGAGTATCAATTTCAACAAGACATTCTTGAACTCACGCGCTTTCACCAAAAACAACACCGGAAACTTATTGACAGGAGGTATAGCATGCCATGCATCTGGTCTCTAAAAGATTGGAAGATTGATTGGGATCTGCTCCGAGCTGCTTCGTGCTTTTGGGATTCGGAGCGACATGTGTTCACCCTATCGTACAACGATCTGATGCCAACGATGGAGGATTTTCGAGCACCGATCGGTGTGGCCGAGTCGAGGACTCGTGGCATTTCCTCGAGACAGACGATCGCCACGGAGCAACTATCCGAATTCTTGGGATTATCAGCAGACCGGGTATCGGGCATTGTATGCCGTTGACGATAGATTCATAGACTTGACTCATATAGCCAGTATTGAGTCGGACCAGCCCCTGACTATTTGATCTATCCACTTCCTTAGATATATTCATGTTGCTCATTCCTCGTCTCGCGCACTACTTCGCGGCTACATCGGAGTGTGTCCAGCTACGCCGTTAGAGATCATCAGCAATGAGAGGTGATCGAGGAGTTGTCATCCGGCATATTCAATCTGGACAGGGAGCGATGGACATCATTCCACTGTTGCTAGCGGAGACATACCACAGCATTGATAGATTAGCCTGAGGATCCGAGTACATTGGTTCAGCAGCCCCAGTTACTATCATTGTGGGCCGTATGAGAGATTTCGCTTGATCTCGCCACGCGCAGGGCGTACGGCATTACCTTGGGTGACTCGGACAGCGCAGATATTGAGGGATGCCGCTACCGAGAGTTGGCATAGGAGGTTGGCCTTGGCCCGATATGAGACCGCAAACCTGTACTATTGGATTCCGGCATGGGGATTGCGGACTATGAGAGATATTCAGACGGGTCGCTTATTGTCCGACTTCCGGACTACATGTATCATCCTTTTGCATTCCATCTCTAGTGAGCGTACAGTACGGATACCCGCAGCAGACCATTCGGACTTTGAGAGAGCGATTGACGACTAATACTATGCCGATGATTATGATTGAGCCTCGCACTACACATTTCTTTGGCGGAGCATTTCTAGAGGGCTTTCTTCCGATACGACCACTACTCCGTCGACTAGAGGTAGCACATTTCGACCACCGAGTATCCGACATGGTACGAGGAGCAGCAAGGTCCCGTATACCGATGATAGAGGCTCGACGCCGAGAGTGTTTTGGGGCGGACTATTCTTCCAAAGGACATTAAGAGGCATGGAGGCCAAGAGCAACCCCGATGAAATCACCGGCGACATTGCAACATTGAGACATGAGAGACGGGAGATTCGGAGAGCCGCTTTGAGAAATGATCCCGAAGTGATAGCTCGCAGGAGGCCTTGAGGCAGGAAAGAGCAAGACCGAGAGCTACCTGGGGACCGATTGATCCACCTTCTCACACGATACCCGAGCCAGACGAGGTCCGACCGACTTTTTCAACATACCTAGACCAAAGACCTCCTGGGGACCGAGGCGGAGGAAGAGTAGAGATTCGAGTTCGGGAGCGGGAACGAGTTCCTAGACACTTTAAGAAGACCTGTTAATATATTGTTAAATATGAGTTAGAAGCTTTATATTTATTTTAAGAAGATATGTGTTGCTTTTAAGTTTGTAATTCAAATTTAGGGAATGATAATACGTTAATTACTTCTAAACTGTTAATATATTATGAAATCCAATAATTATTAACATCCCAATTTTGTTTCATCCGTCGATTAAATTGAGTGTACGTATAATATATGGATTGCAATGCAGGAGTGATGGCTGTTAACGATGATCGTAGTTGGATGTATAAGCGGAAGTTGCCGAATCAACGCGGTATCAATCCTGAGTTTTATAGAGGGTTGAAGGGGTTTGTTGAATTTGCTCAATTAAATAAAACCGGTCACATGGATAAGGATGGTAAGATTAGGTGTCCATGCGACAAGTGTTGTAATGTCAAGTATCTAAGCTTGATCGAGACTCAGAAACATCTTTTGCGTAACGGGTTTGAAGTTGGGTACAAACGGTGGACCCGTCATGGTGAGCTGAGATTGCGCGCCTGAAATGTTGCGAATAATCCCCCCGAGAATATTCATGTACCTCCCGAACCCGAACCTATTATTCAGGACAATGAAGAACCACCTTTGAATATGGAAGATATGGTTAGGATGCAGCCGGTCATTCCTTCGATTGGTCGTAGAACCAACAAAGAAGAACCAACCCCGCAGCCAATAAATTTATTGATGCTATGGACTCTGCAAAAGAGAAGGTCTATCCAGGTTGCGAGATCGGTGTGTTGGAGGCCGTGGCCGAGCTCCTTAACATAAAGGCTGATTGCAATATTAGCCGCCCGCTTATAATCGTATCATGAAAGCAATTAAGCGGATGTTGCCGAAAGAGAATAAGATGGTTACAAACTTTTATGAGACAAAGAAGTTGGTTGGGCGGATTGGGCTATGTTATGAAAAGATTGTTGCGTGTAAGAATGACTGCATGCTATTCTACAAGGAAGATTCACAGAAGACAGAGTGTTCAATTTGCGGACAAAGTAGATATAAGCCAAATCGGGAGGGGGAGTTCAAAACACAAGAAAAACAGACCACATGCGGTTGCGTTACATGCCGTTGATTCCAAGATCGCAACGCCTCTACGCGTCTAAATCTACCGCAGAGGCAATGCGTTAGCATAAGGAAAGTTTGCGTGAAGAGGGTGTGTTGATTCATCCCAGCTGATGGGGAGGCATGGAAACACTTTGATAAGATATATCCTGACATTGCATTTGAAGCAAGAAACATACGGTTATGCATCTGCTCTGATAGTTTCAATCTGTTTGGTCCTGTGGCAAAATCTTACTCTTATTGACCGATTATAGCCACTGTCTACAATCTTCCCCCCTGGTTGTGTATGGGTGATCCCTACATGTTCTTGTCGTTATTCATCCCGGAACCAAACAGCCCTGGGAGGAACATTGACGTCTATCTCCGACCTTTGATGGACGAATTGAAACAGCTTTGGGAGGATGGGGTCTAAACGTGGGATGCTTTCAAGCGAGATAATTTCAGTATGAAAACGGCGTTGACGTGGACAGTTAATGACTTCCCGCATATGGCATGTTATCGGGTTGGAGCACCCACGGGAAGTTGGCCTGTCCGTATTGTATGAGTGACACAAAGTCTTTCACGCTCACGCACTCTGGAAAACCATGTTGGTTCGATTGCCATAGACAATTTGTTCCGGAGGACCACCCATTCAGGACCCAGAAGAATGCGTTTAAAAAGAACAAGATTGACCATGATGAGGCCCCGATTCGTTTAAGTGGTGACACGGTCTATGAGGAGGTATCTAGATTGCCCAATCCTTGGTGG
The DNA here is from genome assembly GCA_022495995.1 of Adenophora triphylla var. japonica. Taxonomy (NCBI): domain Eukaryota; kingdom Viridiplantae; phylum Streptophyta; class Magnoliopsida; order Asterales; family Campanulaceae; genus Adenophora; species Adenophora triphylla. The sequence continues at coordinate 45,397 of JAFEMH010000896.1, forward strand.
GGAAAAAGTTTTCGAAGACCAAAATACAAGGGTTTGGGACTACCCATAACTGGATCAAGAGGAGTATATTTTGGGAGCCGCCATACTCGGAAAACAAATCTCATTCGACATAACCTTGACGTGATGCACATTGAGAAGAATGTATTCGATAATGTTTTTAACACGTTGATGGATTTCAAGAGAACAACTAAAGACAACGAAAAAGCTCGAAAGGACCTTAAGGAAATCTGTAAGCGGCCGGCCTTAGACTTGGTATACGTCAATGGTAAACCAGTTAGACCGATTGCTCAATATGTGCTTACAAAGGAAAAGAAGCTCCTCCTCCTGAAATGGCTCAAGGATTTAAGGCTTCCAGATGGTTACGCGTCTAACATTGGTAACTGTGTCAATGTAGAGGAGGGGAAAGTGCAGGGTTTGAAGAGTCACGATTGCCACGTTTTGCTGGATAGGCTACTTCCGATTGCTCTTAGGTCTCTTGCCCGACAATATCCGGGTGGCGTTAACAGAGTTAAGTGAGTTTTTCCGAGCGTTAACATCGACCACACCGCGTGTTGATCACATGAAAAAGCTTGAGGAGAGCATCGTAGTGACTTTGTGCAAACTTGAGAAGATATTTCCTCCTTCATTCTTTGATTCTATAGAGCATTTATCGGTCAACTTGGCATACGAAGCTAGAGTCGGTGGTCCAGTTCAATACAGATGGATGTATCCATTTGAGAGGTAATTGAATTTATTCTATTTCTAAATAATTTGAGCGTTAACAATATACCTTCTTTAACATTATTTATGTTTTAATCTACGAATGACTTTTAGGTATCTAGGCCAATTGAAAAGGAAGATGAGCAATAGGGCCATGGTCGAGGCCTCAATTTCGTAGGCCGTTATCATAGATGAGATTGTTGCCTTTATCGGAACATATTTTCCTCCCGATGTTGATACGAGATTGACTAGGGTTGGCCGCAATTACGATGGTGGTTTTCCGTCTAAGGGAAACATCTCGTATTTTCATCCCCCGGTCGGTTCCTCGGCAAACGGGTTGGTACGCGTACGTTAACCGCTAAAGAGTTTGCCGCGGTCGAAACGTATGTTCTTCTTAACTGCGACGAGGTTGGGGAATATATCAAGTAAGTCATTGATGTTATGTTTACGCCTCGTCGATTAAATTATGCATGTTTAATTACCTGCATATGAAATGCCTTGTTTAACCCTATTGCAGAATGTTTGAAGATTTAGCTCAGGATTTATCTCCAGAACTCATCGCAACTAGGACAGAAAGAGAATTTCCAAACTGGCTAAGGAAATATGTAAATATTTCGTTTCATTTAAATTTATTCTATACACTTCTTTAAATATTCAATCTTAAAATTGTATTAAATTGGTTACAATATTGTCTTATAGATAGCTGAACATCCGGGTGATGCCAAAGCTGCGAGGTTAAGACATTTAACATCATCTCCGTACTTGAACGTTCATTTATACAACGGTTATTTCGTGAATGGCTATGTGTTTCATACCAAAGCTTACGGGGGCTCTAAATTGACGTGGAATAGCGGTGTGAAGCTTATAGGGAATGATTATTATGGCGTCCTTAAAGAAGTAGTCGAGGTGGAGTATTTGGGTAGAAACAGTGTTGTCTTGTTCAATTGTGATTGGCGGGATGCTGTGCGAGGTGTTAAGAAGCACGCCATATTTGACCTCGTCGATGTAAAGGACTCGTCCAGACATAATGGCGACGACGTCTTCATCTTAGCATCTCAAGCACAACAGGTATACATGACTCCCTACCCTCGTCCGCGACCCGACGGATGGTGGGCTGTTTGGATGACCAAGGCTAGGAGCATGATTGACAACCTACCCTCGTCGACAACTACAGAGTCGTCATTAGAAACACCCTATCAAGAGGATGAAATGCCAGTGCCACCTAACATTTCATCAGCTAATCATCCATTAGATGATGTCACTCATATTCCTCAAAATGTTGATGAACCCGAGGAGGATATCTTACCAAATGAATTTGCCAACTCCCCCGCCTCGTTCAGGTCATCTCGCGCACATTGATATTGATGAATCAGAGGAAGAGGAAGAGGAAGAGGAAGAGGAAGAGGAAGAGGAAGAGGAAGAGGAACCAGAGTTTGATTCATCAGAGTCCGAAGACGAAGATGAAGAACTCGAGTTTTGTAGTAATTCAGAGTCCAATGATGATGATGGGGACGAAGATTAATAATAGTTTAAAGTTTAAAATTGTATTGTGAATGCTTTAGATTATTAGAACTTTAAAGTTTTATATGTATTGTGAATGCTTTAGATTATTAGAACTTTAAAGTTTCATATGTATTGTGAATGCTTTAGATTATTTTTAATATCCGTCGTTTTATATATATTGTGAATGCTTTAGATTATTAGAACTTTAAAGTTTTATATGTATTGTGAATGCTTTATATTATTAATAGTTTAAAGTTTTATATGTATTGTGAATGCTTTAGATTATTAGAACTTTAAAGTTTTAGATGTATTGTGAATATATTGTTTCCTATTGTTAAAGTTGTATATTTTAATATTTTTACTTTGTAATACAGATATGAGTTCTAGTAGAAAGGGCAAGGGTAAGAAGACTAAGCCCATTTACACATTGATTACTGGGACGCAATCATCCCGATCCGGTAGCGATGATGTCGACCCTTCACGCAGTAGTACTAGCTCCACCTCTGGGGCCGGTACTCAGACTACTGTCGATTCTGAGGGGAGGATATTTGTCTGGATATCATCACTTTATGACCAGTAAGTAACTCTTCATTAATTTGATATAAGTTGGTTCCTTTTTGCTTTATATATAATTCATTATTTAAGTTAAAATGTTATTGTATAAATATACTTGGCAGGTTTGTAGGTGGATACCCCACCACAGGGACTAAGATCGGGCAATACTGGTGGTCTCGAAAAATGACCGAGTTTTGGCCCAACTGGAAAAAATTGCCACAGAGGCAGAAGGACGATGCATGGGATGAGTTTAAGGTAATGTGTTAATGGTTTTTATTTAAAACTTAAATGTTAGTTTGTTATTAAAATGTTATAATTAATAATGATTATACTCTTTTAGTTTTGTAATGTTATCATTATATGTTGTAGGCTAAATATTATTGGGCCCCAGACATCAGCGAGGCGACGGCTAGATATGTTTTCGATGAGCAGGATCACAAGCTATTTAAGGATTTTATTTGTAACATATTTATCTATCCTTAATTAGTTTAATTAACAATGATTATACTCTTTTAATTTTATAATGTCATCATTATATGTTTACGAGATATTCATATTTTTTATAGGTACCAAGAAGAGAAATTATTATACTACTCGGCGGGAGAACAGCCCTTGTGTCCTACTTTTATGACCGATGAGGTGTTTCGTCAATTTTGCGACTATTGGGGGTCGGATGCGGCGAAGGCTATATCCGAACAGGCCAAGGCCAATAGAGCGGTGCTCCTGTGGGTCGGCGCGATGCATACCACGGGGACGCTCACGGTCGCCGAGCATCACGACCGCATGGTATGTATGTTAATTTAAATGTAGTAGTGTATGGATGCTTTTAAATAGGTTTATGTACGTATGTTAGCTGGGAGCCATGTTGATGCTATGAAATCCATAGTTTTAGTGTAAATGTAGTGTATGCATGCTTTTAAATCAGTTTAAATGTTGCATTTATACAATTTCAAAGTAATAATCTCGCTTATTTTATTTATAGGAAAAGGAGTATGGTCCGGATATCAGTTTTGTGGATGTTTACGCTAGCACCCATATTCGGAATTCTACAGCGCCCGATCAACCTCCGCAATGGGTTGACGATCGATCTGCTAATGCCTTTGTAAGTAAACTATCATTAAATGACTTGATTTTGAATATGTAAATTTATTTATGTACCTTACATTGTGTATATGATTATAATTGTTTGTTTTATTTTGACAGCCGCATATCAAGTCGCCGTTGTTCCCGAAGGAACGCCTCCGGCGAGCCCGTCCCCTTCGTGCACGATGTTTAGCACGAGGTCACCTCTCGGGGACATCCAAGGAGAGGAGCCCGAGTGTTAGGGATGGGGGATTACGGGCGGCAATGCCCGTCGACGTCGACCGGCCGTCGGCGAAATGTTGCCCAGCCCACGTTTCATGATCCGAGGGTCGACACTCTGGAGGCTGCGTTGGAGGAGGAGAAACGCGAGCGGGCAAAGCTTGCGGATGCTTTGGCAGTTCAGACGTAGATGCAGGAGGAGAACGATCGACGTCATGCAGAGATTCAGAGACAACATGCAGAGACTCAAAGACAATTGGCGCCGTTGATGGCTCATCTCGGCCGGGACTCCCTGTGGTAATTTCCGGCGTCCCCAAAGTTGATTGCGGACATTTTTAGACATTTTTGTATTAATTTATACTTGTTTGTAAACATTTGAGACATTTGGTACCCGCGGGAGCCCCTCCCCGGCCTCTCCCCCCGCTCCACCCCTCCCCCCCTTCCCCCCTCTCCCCCCCTCTCCCCCCTTGTTGTGAATTACCGCAGCGGAACGGATCCAAGCCAAGGAGTAATAATAAGAACAACACACACGAAAAGTAAATCACACACAAAGGAACACACAAGAATTGTTAACCCGGTTTGTTGCAACAACAACTACGTCCGGGGGCGCTACCAAGCCAAAATATTCTCTCTAATATTTTCCAATGTTACAATTTGTCTCTAGGCTATCACATGTATTTATAGGAAACAAGAAATCAAATCCTAGTAATAAAAGGATTCCTAACTAAAGAAAGTATTCTTCTTTCTTCACAAGTCTTCCAAATATTCTTTGTCACAAGGAAACATCAATCAAGAGGAAATCGATCAAATTAGGAAACAGAATCACCCGTAATTCTTCCTTCCTGTCTACAGCGCGGCCGCCCTCCATGCCAAGCGCGCCCGCGCAACTGTCCCGAGACTTCAAGCGCCCTCGTCCATTCTCCAGCGCGGTCGCGCAGAGCCAGCGCGGTCGCGCACATGACCAGAAACTGCTCCTGTGATTTTCCTTCATGGTTTTGACTCCAATCCCAACAATCTCCCACCTGGAGACAAACCATCCATGATACCTCTTCTTGAAACAAATTTCAGTGGCCAGCTAATGCGTTGGTAGCGCCCGGCCTCTTGTCTAGTTATCCAAGTGAGTTGAAGCTGAGCTACGCTTCAACATAACTGTCGGTTCTACCATGCTCCGAGTCTTCATTCCAAATGATCTTCCCTGCACATCCCCGCTCACTTGCTTGCTAACTATCGATCCTGAACAGCGCGAATCCACGTGCCCCACACAATCACAAGCTTGGAACCTTTGTGTGTTCTTTGCAACCCATCGCATCACCATTCTTGATCCCGCTCCCATGTTGACCAAATTGGCTCCACGTCGGCCGACTTCATCACCCAATTTTCTACCAACATACCGTTTAGTGAAATTTCTCCCACCATGGCGATCTCGGCCACCGCCATTCATCATTGGGATGCGCCTTCGTTTCCCCCAACGACTCATGTTGCATGTGGTATACAACATATTTTCCACGCCGCCACGAGCCACCAAGCTAGCTCTGCGGTTTACCTTCCATGTCCCACAACCGAAGGTCACCACACAACCCTCCTTATCAAGTTGCCTTATGGAAATCAAGTTCCTCTTCAAATCCGGAATATGTCGCACATCACGTAGCCGTAAAACAGTCCCATCCGTTGCTTTGACCCGAACAACCCCCTTTCCAATGACCTTGACAGGATGATCGTTTCCCAAGCGAACAACCCCAAAATCACCCGGAACATACTGCTCCATTCTTTCTGCACTGGTGCATGAATGAAACGTCGAGCCCGAATCCAAAACCCACGAATCTTTTGAACTGCTCCCACCCAAGATTAATACGTCCGCCATCTCTTCAGCAACATTCACTTCCCTCGCTCTGCCTGACCGCTTCGGACAACTTCTCCTAAAGTGCCCCTTCTCCCCACAATCGTAGCAAGTAATCACCTTCTTGCCACCCTTACTCTTTTCACCGACATTTAGTGCTAGCCCCGATGTCCCACCCTTGCTCTTCCTACGAATTTCTTCGCCAAGAATCACATCAATGACATCCGCAAACTTCAGCTTCACTTTTCCTCGTTGAAACGTTAATCGCTATCGCGATCGTATCCCAACTTTTCCCGGCAAAGAAGAAAGTAATATCAACGCTAGTACCTCGTCATCAAGAGTAATGACCACGGAAGACGGTTGGGTCGCAAAGAGATTTGAATTCACTTATATGCTTTGTTGCCGACATGCCTTCCACCATCCTTACGTTCAACAGCTTCCTCATTAGATGAGCTTTATTCGCCGCCGATGGTGCCTCGTACATGCTCGCCAACATCTGTAACATCTCCATGGTAGTCTTCGCCTCCAAAACATTCTTCGCCACATCCTTGGTCAACGTTTGCCTAACAAGCCCTAACGCTTTCCGATCCAAGATTTCGAATTTTGCTTCCTCTATGTCCGCCGGCTTTTCTTTTAATGGTAGATACAAATCCTTGTTCCACAAAACATCCTCGATCTGTGTCTTCCAAAAATTGAAATCCGTCCCATCAAACTTTTCGATCAACACCTTATTACCATCCTCCAAAGCTCCCAAGAAATCCATAGCAAAAGACCAGCCAACCAATGATTCGACAAAACCAAGGGCTCTGATACCAGTTGTTGTGAATTACCGCAGCGGAACGGATCCAAGCCAAGGAGTAATAATAAGAACAACACACACGAAAAGTAAATCACACACAAAGGAACACACAAGAATTGTTAACCCGGTTCGTTGCAACAACAACTACGTCCGGGGGCGCTACCAAGCCAAAATATTCTCTCTAATATTTTCCAATGTTACAATTTGTCTCTAGGCTATCACATGTATTTATAGGAAACAAGAAATCAAATCCTAGTAATAAAAGGATTCCTAACTAAAGAAAGTATTCTTCTTTCTTCACAAGTCTTCCAAATATTGTTGTCACAAGGAAACATCAATCAAGAGGAAATCTGATCAAATTAGGAAACAGAATCAGTCCAGAATTCTTCCTTCCCGTCTACAGCGCGGCCGCCCTCCATGCCAAGCGCGCCCGCGCAACTGTCCCGAGACTTCAAGCGCCCTCGTCCATTCTCCAGCGCGGTCGCGCAGAGCCCATCGCGGTCGCGCACATGACCAGAAACTGCTCCTGCGATTTTCCTTCATGGTTTTGACTCCAATCCCAACACCCCTCTCCCCCTCTCCCCCTCCCCCTCTCCCCCTCTCCCCCTCCCGAATTGGTACGGTGGTATTTAGTTTTTATTTGGTACGCTGATATTTGAATTTTAGTTTTTATAGTTTTAGTTTTATAAATTGAAATGTTATATCAGGTACAAAAAATTTTGGTTTATTGATATTTTAAATTATTTTTTTTAAATTTATTTCTAATCGGCGACGGAATTTTCCGTCGTCTGAAATTAATCTTTGAAATAAAAATTAATTAAATAAATTATTTTCAGGCGGCGGAATTTTCCGTCTCGTAATAAAAATTAATTTAATTAAATTAATTTCAGACGAAATTTCCGCCGCTATAATCATTTAATTTTTATTTAATTTTTGATTTGGCGGAAATTTCCGTCAGTAATTAAAAATTTAAATTAAAATTAAATAATTTCACTGACGGTAATTTCCATTTCTTGAAATAATTTAATTTTAATTTAAATTTTATTACAACGACAAATTTCCGCCGCTGAAATTAATTTAATTAAATTAATTTTATTACAATGACGAAATTTCCGCCGCTAAATGAAAATTTAATTAAATTAAATTAATATAGCAGCGAAAGTTTCCGTCGCTGAAGCCATTAATTCACCGGCGGAATTAATTTCCGTCGGTAAAAGAAAAAAATAGCGGCGGAAATTAACCCGTCGGAGCACTGCGACGAGTGGTAGCGGCGGACCACCGACGGAATTTTTCCGTCGGTGATTTATTTTAGCGACGGAAATTTAATTTTAGCGGCGGAAATTTTCGTCGCTAAATGACCTTTTTCTGGTAGTGACTATTGTCGATGAGGTATTTTATGCTTATGGCCAACTTATTGATGATGAGAAATGGCTAACATAAGAGGGTATGTTGTGTATGTATGACGATGGTGCAGGTGACATTGATCGAGAGTTTGATACGTTAGGATTTGACCTGAAACCAAATGAAGGTAAGGATTCTGACAGTACATCTGATGTTATGGATGAGGTCACTCTTAATCCTACTGCTTACAGTTTATATGTTTTGGTTAATGAGGTAATCACTGATCCTATTGATAGTCCTGTTAATATTGTTGTGAATAATTGTGCAACCGGTTTGGTCTCAAATGATTTTAAGATCCAAGTTGAGAAGAATGGAGGAGATGTTGATGGCTGTCTGAATGAAAGTGGTTTGGGAATTTTTTCAATGCATACCAACTGTTCGATAAAAGTTCCTGTAAAAGTGACTGAGGAATTGCTTGTTTTTGGTGCTGGATTTTCAATTGAATGGTTGTGGGATCCAGGAGGATATTGGAAGTATAGTGAGCCATACTTGAGCAATTATGAACAAGTAGATTTGATGTATGCCAAGTATATCTATGATATTTCTGAAAGTAAGTTTAAGAGTTACTGGAAAATGGAGTTTAGGCAATCCCAACGGTCAATGGGCATTATTTTAGGGGCTTTGACCAATAAACCCCTCAGCCAAATGAAATCGATCAATAAAGAGAGACATTTTCGAAACTCGCCAATAAGTCCCTGCTAAAAATGTGGACAAAAATATCTCTAACTGCAATTCTCGCACGTACTAGCGCCTTATGCGCTTGATGGGTGAAGATTAGGATCTGTTGCTTCGCACTCCTTATGCATATTCCCTCCCTCTTCTCTCTATTCCTTTTTTTCCAGTTAATAAAAACACCAACAACTGTGAAATTTGCCATACAGTTGTTCTAAAAGAATGACATAAATAACTGAGAAACCTACAACACAGTTATAACATAAATCAACTCTAATCATGAACAACTGTGAAAACCTATAAAACATTAATGTGAAATAAAATTCTCAGTTTATAACATAAACCAACACAGTTATAACATAAACCAATTCTATTTCACAGTTATTTAAATATCTGTGATATAGAATTCACAGTTATTTACACCAAAACTTGTGTCCAAGTTTCATGAGAAATATTAGTTGTTCACCAAACTCTAACCAAAATAACTGTGAAATACACATCACAGTTATTTCACAAACAATGCATGAGGATGAACAACTGTGAAAACCTATAAAACATTAATGTGAAATAGAATTCTCAGTTTATAACATAAACCAATTATATTTCACAGTTATTTAAATAACTGTAATCTACATGACCCAAAAGCAGAATCACATCGGATTAAAAAATTGTAAGTATTAAAGTAGCAGATCTATCATAATTTACATCAACTTATGCAATCACCCTAATTATAAGATCTCTAAGATAATGGTAGCTTGTCATTATCGCCATTCTTCCTCCAGCCAGGATATTGGAAACGTGGTCGTTAAGATGGAATCTTTCATTAAAGAAGTCATATAAGTACGTAAGAAGTGCTAAACCAAAAGCAGTGGCACCAATAATAAATAGACCACTTAAATCACCAAAGGTCAAAATTTTGGGATTGTTTGCGGGTGTTGAAGATGAAGAACTCTTAAACCATTTCTTCTCCAACATCTCTAGTGTCCCGTCTTCTCTTAATTTTGAGATTTCTCTTGATAAAAGATGGACCAGTGGTGAACCTTTTTGGAAAGCCTGCGTACAAAAGGTAACATTAAGGACTAAAATGTAAGCAACTGTGCTAGAATGAAGGGAAACAATTTCTTAACTGTTTACCTATTTGAGTGTGGTTAAATATTACTCCCTCTGTCCCTAAATGAGTGTCCATTATCAAGAATTTTTGTCCCAAAATGAATGTTCTTTTCGTTAAAAACTGTCCCTATGTTTTTACGAAAAGAAAATAAAAATTACACTAATCATTGTATACATGCAAAACTAATGGTTTAGAAAGTGTATAGCGAGAATATTTGTGAATAATTGCCATATAATTGTATGAAAATTACACATTTTCAGAATGTTTCCTAAATAAAATTTGGTCATTCATTTAGGGACAGAGGAAGTAGATACTTACAAAGCCAAAGCCACTCGTGGAAGGCTCAGAGGAGACCACGGCATAGCCGGCTGAATAGTGAGCAAGGAAGATCTTAAGGTAAGGGATTTCATCAATAATAGCAGCAACACTCTCCTTTGATAAGGCATTAAAATAATCATCTGGTCTTCTAAATGGCTTCAGCTTACAATTTAAAAATTTTCTGTTGTCAATGATAACTCCTTGCACAAAAGAGCCATTTTGGTATCCAATAATATTCCCTTTTGATGCTATCTGAATTTGCTGAACTGTCAAAAGGGAACTCAATATTGCAGTGTAACAAGCTATAAGTATAAGCACGAGGAATAACCAAACAATCACGATAAATTTCGTCCAATTATTTGTCAGTCTTTCTCCTGCGATGCCAGAAATGATATGTACAATTAGTTCACTCAATCTTAATATAAGCTAGATGAAGAAGTCCCTAACAAGTTGAAATAAGTAGTAATCAAATCATAATGTCAAAGGTTGCAGTAAGAGTTTGCTTAAACTTCTAAAGATTTTAAATCAAAGTGATATAAGTACATATGAAGAGAGATAAAGAGAGAGAGAGAGAGAGAGAGAGAGAGAGAGAGTACTTTGAGCGAAAAAGATGGTCATAAAGGTGAACCAAAAGACAGTGGCGATTTGCTCAGCTGTTGAACCTTGGAAGTCTTGATTTAAGGGGCGTTCAAAAAGCCAAACAAGAAGACCCACAAGGACTAAGGAAGCAACTATAGCTAGCCACAAGTAAAGACCAAAGGGTTTGAAGAAGATCCACATGTCTTCGTAGTCAATTCTTGCTAATGTTCCAACACCAAGGTCAGAGTAAGGTACTGTGAAATCTACCCATTTGGATCTGTTGGCCAGAATGGTTATATCTGCCACTGCACCATCATAATCCTACTTAACCCACAACAACAAGGCAGCATAAGATATATGTATTACACTTTAATATTGTATTAGAAAATTAGCGTCATCAATTTTCAGAACATACCTGACGAGATACATGCGAAAGAAGGTCGTCATAAGATCCAGAAGTATCTTCATGATGTTCATCAAATGCTACAAATTTATAACGTACTTGTTCTTCATGTGACAGTCTGCTCATAGCAAATACAAATACATCTATACAATATCCAGTGAAGTTTGTTTTATTAGTCTCAGGATCCCTCACCACGTTTACCAATTCCGTGAACGTTGAACACATTGGAACAGCAATTATTAACTCTTTATCAAGAATTGGAGTTGTTATAGATCCCCCTGGTCGAAATGTTTCTTTGCGACGTCCCTTTGAAGAATGATCTGAACTGTTGGACGCGTGTATTTTTTTATTGATTCCATCTGTCAACGTCCAAAACCCTACTGTCCTCTCTTTAGAGCCTCTGACTTTCACCAACTCAAGTGCCTCGGAGACTAATTTGCCATTGTTAAGGTGAAATTGCCCGCTCAAACCTTTGAAACTAATCCGTGATATCTCATTTACAAGCATTTCAGTAGTCAGAGAAACTCCAACATCTTGTTTCCAATCAACAAAAGCAGTTACATTCCTCACCCTCTCAAAGCACTCTGCTAGTGCCCATATTGCATCATATGCATATATTCCCAAAACACTCATCTCCTTCACTTCCAAAGTAGGGTACTTTCTAACATATGCCCTTTTCCATTTAGAAATAAAGTTATGTAGCTCATGTGATGCTGGAATATAAGGCTTCAACAAGAATGCCCCTTCAACTGAGTGCAAGATGTCCATCGCATCGTCAGTTATGATCCAGGTGAACTTTTCATTCACCGTTTCCAACTTATTCGCGTTTAAGAGAAGTTTAGATGATACTGAACTTGACATATGCATAATAAGTGTAGTTGTACCAACATTTATGACCTTATCTAACTCATGAAGAATTTCATCATCCCTAGCGAAGGGAGAAATGACACTGGTGTAAGTGATGATGATATTTTTCTCTTGGAAAAATTCAACCAAATATGGTATAGTTTCCCTACCATAATGGGTATCCTCATAAAAAATGACGACATTCTTCCAATAATATGATTCTACAAGGGCAGCAATGCCTTTGAACAAAATGGTTTCATCTTGTTTTATTTGGAATAGGTAAGGATTTTGTACTACAGATGATGAAATTCCAGTAAAAGAGAAGAACGGAACTTTAGCTTTGTTGGCGAACAAGGCCAGTAACTTTCCATCAAGAGAAGTTTCTTGGACTATGATCGTCTGAACCTTTATGTTATTCAAAAGATGATGAACTGCGTAGGTCAACAAATGTAGAAAAAATATAAGTTGAGTACGTTGGTGTATTAAAAGAGTTGATTAAAACCGATAAAGATTGGGGTTCCATCTCAAAACAAATTGGCATTGAGAGGAGTAGCCCAGGATCTTTATATACTGATGACAAGGATTGTTAATTCCCATTGTGAGATAAGTGCTTCAACAGAAACTACATAAATTTACATGCCTATAATATAATTAATTTCAAAAAAAAAAAACTACTACCTCCGTCCTAGAATAAAAGTCTTGCCTTAGTTTTGCACGTTTATTAAGGAAACAATAAAAATGAGTGAACATTTCAAGTGGGTTGAGGATATAATTGTCCAATCGTAATGAAAGTGGGTAAAAAGTAGGTTGGTAAGTGTTGGGTTTTTTGTAATTATGCAAGCATCTAAGGACAAAGTCATCCAAAACACTATTCACCATTTGTCATTTTGGGAATGGGACTCTTGCTCTGGGCTTACCAAAAAGGAAAGTAGGACTCTTACTATGGGACGGAGGGAGTATTAATTATGAAATTATAGTGTACACAACATGCTTGAAGTAAGAAAGGACTTCTATATTACCAGCTGATAGAGCATGCTGTGGTTCTCCTTTGGAATCCTTGGTGTGAAGAACTATCCTTGTCCCATAGTCACTGTTTACAGCGTAAAAATCAGAAATTGCCAAATGAATGCATATTTCCGCAACTTTTCCGGACCATGATCCCATATCAAGAATCAAACCTATCTTCCTTTCATGTGTATATTTGGATGGATCTGGTTGTGGTTGTGAAACATTTAGAAGGGTAAGTAATATAAGTAGCAATGAAAGGGTTGTTTCCTTCCTCAGATTAATATCCATTGTAGCATTAGAGATAGTAAAAAAAACTCTGATATTGTTTCATATATATACTGCAAATTTAGAATTGTCTGCACCAAGACAAGCAATATCAGTTATTCGACGAAGGTCGCATGTACATGATTTAGATTGTAAGACGTCAGCATAGGAAACAAGGGTGGACTTTGAAAATGTCAATGAGAGAATGTATGTAAACAATGAGCAAGAGAATTTAAAGTATCCGCTAAAAATTTAATATTATAATCATCTCCTTATGGCACATATTTTTATCCTATCACCTACAAACGGCATTTTAAAAATCATTTCCTAAAAGTTCATTCCGTTTGTAGGTGATAGGATAAAAATGATAAGCCTGACTCCCTATTGAAACCGAAGAATTAATAAAAATAGTATTTGGATCATCGATAATTGCTCTTGCTCATTGTTTTTAGCGACATTTTCAATAAAATTCTTAGTTTTTATCCCCCATGGCAGCAATATGAAGTTTACATATATTCTCTCATTGACATTTCAAAGTCCACCCTAGTTTCCTACGCTGACGTCTTACAATCTAAATCATGTACGTGCGACCTTCGTCGAATGTTCATTTTTATTCTTGATCAAGAACAAAATTGACATTCTTTTTGGGATGGATGAGAATAACTGATATTGCTTGTCATGGCGCAGACAATTCTAAATTTGCAGTATATATATGAAACAATATCAGAGTAAACATAGTTGACCTTCATCGATATTTAATGTTAAGCGGTCAGAGGGAAAATGATTGAAGAAACTCACACTGGGAATGAGAGCCATCAGGAGAAGCAAGTGAGTATTTGGCTCCATCGGAAATGATGGAAACTATAAATGTTTTAACTGAAGATGAAAAAAATGTGAAGGAAAAGGGTGGGCACTAATACTTAACCAAACCTCAGGAATTGGCACCGAGTTTAATCCGATTAAATAAATAAATAAATAAAAACATTTGAAACAGATAGTTTTCGTTAAAAAAGAAGTAAACAGGATGATGATGAAATCATCCGGTAGCCCATGTGTGATGGCAAATGAAAAGTTTAGAAATCAAAGAGTTATCTTAAATAATCAACAAGAAGCCTGTATAATGTAAATAAATAACACGAAAAAATGGTTATATTTATGTGAATTGATAATTCAGAGAAAAAGGATAGAGGATTGGAGAAGACCTAAGATTGTGAAAACTAGCATGCCCATGATTATAATTAAACTCTTCAATTTATACGATGAATTATTATGAGTTCAATAAAGATTTACATATCTACAGATATTACATTGATTTATGTGATGGTCCAACCTTGATTTTTAGGGTAGATGTACCTCATCATCATTTTCAATCGTCCTCCTCCTACAATTATGATTATGTAGTCGTTAAGAATATGGAACTTTTCCTGAAACAACTTATATACGTATCTACCTAGTGCTAAACCAAAAGCAACAGCACCAATTAAAAATAGACCACTTAAGTCACCAAAGTTCAAAATTTTGGGACTAATGTTATCAGATTCTGGCAATTTCAAATATGATGAACCCTTAAACCATTTCTTCTCCAACGACTCCAGTGTCCCGTCTTCTCTTAGTTTTGCAATTTCCAGGGATACCTCATGGACCAGCGGTGAACCTTTTTGGAATGCCTATAAAAGGTAACACAGAAAGCTAAGCACCAGGTGTTCGAGGTGAAAAAAACATTATTATAGGAGTATAAGGTTTAGCTTTAGCTTTCAAAGTAGGAAAATGAAACTCACAAAGCCAAAGCCATTTGTGGTAGATTCAGATTTAACCATGGCATAGCCTACTGGGTACTGAGCAAGGAAGACCTTGAGGTAAGGCATTTCATCTACGATAGCGTCCACTCCACCCTTCTTACTTCCTCTCGATAAAGCATCAGCATATTCCTGGCTTGTTTTATATGGTAGAAGCCTATTGTCTGCAAAGTTCAAGCTGTTAAAGATAACTCCTTTCATAAACGAACCACCTTGGTAACCTACAAATGGACCCTTTGATATTAATTGAATTTGTTGAACCGTCAACAAAGAACTTAATATTGCAGTATAACTTGAAATCAAGATCAGCAGGATGAATAACCATACGATCACGATAAATTTCGACCAATTACTAGACAGACGCTCTCCTACAATGGCAGAGAGGAAAATGAATAAATACCAAGTTAACTTAAAACTCCAAAATTAGCAATCAAACAAAAAGTGTCTTTGTGTGTGAGTTTGTGTGTGCATGTGTGTGTGTGTGTGTGTTTGTGTGTGAGAGAGAGAGAGAGAGAGAGAGAGAGAGAGAGAGAGAGAGAGAGAGAGATTACTTTGAGCGAAAAAAAGGGTCATAAAGGCAAACCACAACGTTGCCCCAACTTGCTGAGCTGCAGAACCTTGGAATAGTTCATTAATAGGATGCTCGAAAAGCCAAACAATGGAGCCCACCACAACAAAACAAGCAGCAATAGCTAGCCAAACGAAACCACCAAGCGGCTTGAAGAAGATCCACATGTCTTTGTGGTCGATTCTTGCTATTGTTCCAATACCAACGTCGGTGTAAGGCAACGTGAAGTCAACTATTTTGGATCTGCTGGCACGAATCGTTAAATCTGCCACAGCACCGTCATATTTCTACATCGCCCACAAGGAAATGTAAAAAAAATAAAATCTATTAACATTATGGTGAATGAAAAAGTTACAGTGAGAGAGATTTGAAGGTTTTGAGACAATATACCTGAAGAAATACTTCATATATAAGTTCATCGTAAGATGCTGAACTTTGCACATCGGGTTCTGCAAATGTGACAAATTCATAATCATAAGGCAACGCACTCATGGAAGCTCTAAATACATCTATACAAAACCCACTATAGCTTGTTGTATTTGTCACAAAATCTTGCTCCACTTTTACTAGTTCCATGAATGTCAAACTCATCGGAACAGCAATCATTAGCTTTTTAGCATTATCAGTTGTTCGCAACGTTCTTCTGTTCCAGAGAGTGGCATTAATACCCCTATTGGAATATTCATAAGCACTTTCGGATGATGGATGTAAATCTTTCATGATCCCATCTGTCAGTGTCCAAATCCCTACTCTTCTCTTTTTTAAGCCTCTTACTTCAACTATCTCGAGTGCCTTGGATACTAGTTTCCCATTTCTAAGTTGAAACTGACCACTCAAACCCTTAAATCTAATTTGTGATATCTCATTAGCAAGTATAGGACCATTTAGAGAAACAACATCCTCTTTCCAAATAATAGATGAATCAGTTCTATTCCTTGCCTTCTCAACACACTCTGCCAGCGCCCAGATAACATCGTATGCCCGTATGCCCAACACACTCATCTCCCTTGCTTCAGAAGTGGGATAATTTCTATCAAATTCCTTTTTCCATCTAGAAATAAATGTATGCAGCTGTTGTGAAGCTGGAATATAAGGCTTCAAAGATAATGACCCTGTTGGGATTGGATCCTAAAACTACAAGGAAGAAGTGGAGACTAAGTCGGAAGAGTTTGGTGTGATCAAGGAGTTCAAACCGAGAAGAATTTTTTGGGCGTTGGCTAGCTTGGTTTGAGGCGGGCGCATGGAGGAGCCGAGGCGGGCGCCTCAAGGGCCGAGGCAGGTGGCCGAGGTTTGCCAACGCGAGGCGGCCGCATGGAAGGCTTGAGGCGGGCGCCTCAAGCTGGCCGAAATTCTGGGACTTGATTTGCTTCCTTATTTGGTTAGAACTCTTCTTAAATTAGATTTAGGGCTTCTTTGTGTTACTATATAAACATAGATCCGACCTAGAACAGATTGGTGAGTTGTAGCAACATATTAGAGAGACTAATAACATATTGGCTTGGCAATTGCCCCCGGACGTAGTTCACGAGTTGGTGAATGAACCGGGTAAACAACTCTTGTGTTCTTGTGTGTGATTGTTTCTTTCTTGTACGTGTGGGTGTGTTAATTTCTTTATCTTGATTGCAACGGGGGAGCACCAATTTCACAACAACTGGTATCAGAGCTTTGGTTCGGAGGATTCAAAATCTTTTCATTAGTTGATTAATTTTGAATCGCGTTCTTGGGGATTTTGGTGAAGCAGTCAAGATGAAGAACCATATCGAGAAATTCAGCGGTGTGAATTTCACGTTTTGGAAGACAAGGATTGAAGACTACCTTTATTGTAAGGATCTTCATAAGCCCTTGAAGGAGAAGCCCGAAGACATGTCACAAGGAGATTGGGAGACGTTGGATCGGAAGGCGTTAGGAGCGGTAAGGAGTGCCCTAACCGACGACGTTGCACGGAACGCTATGGAGGCCAAGACAACGGTGGAGTTGCTACAAACGGCCGTCGGACATGTATGAGAAGCCGTCGAATATCAATAAGGTGCATTTGATAAAGAGGTTTGCGAATGCGAAGATGTCAGAGGGGCAGACAGCGGCAAGTCATACTGGCAATTTCAAAGGTATGGTGGACCAATTGAAAAGTGTTGATATTACTTTCTCCGATGAAGTGCTAGCTTGTTTTCTTCTAAAATCATTGCCTGATAGTTGGGAGGTTACTGTCACAACGATTAGTACGTCGAAACGGCATTGGTGTATACGGAGGTTAGAGATCTCATCCTGCAAGAGGAGTTGCGAAGGAAGGAGAAAAGGGGAGAATCGTCCGTAGATGGGGCTGCACTTAGGGTGGAGAGAAAAAGGGGTGGACCTAAGGGGAAAAAGGTCAAGTGCTACAATTGTGGTGAATTGGGGCACATCAGTTATGATTGTCCGGGAAAAAGTGGTGGTGCGCACGTGGTGGATGATGGTGGTGATGTATTAATCCTAGGGAAGGAGCAGTCGGGTGAAGATTGGGTGTTGGATTCTGGAGCTTCTTGTCATGCTAGTGGGGATGCGGAATCAATGAGGCGTTACAAAACCGGAGATTTTGGGGTTCTCTATCTTGGTGATGGTCAACCATTGAAGATCAAAGGTAAGGGGGATGTAATGATGAAGACACCTAATGGGGCTGTTTTACAACTACACAACGTGATGCATGTTCCGGATTTGAGGAGGAGGGTGATTTCTGTGGGACAACTTGATATTGAAGGATACGGTGTTTCTTTCATTGGTGGGTCTTGGGAAGTCACAAAAGGGGCTAAGGTGTTGGCTCAAGGGGTTAAGGGGAAGATGTTGTATTCTACCTACAATGTCGATGTTCGTTCCGGTGGGAGCAAGAGGCTTAAGAACCGGCCTGTTGGTGTGAAAAGGGGAGACATCAAGAAACGGTATGTTGGGGAGGACTCAAAGTTGATCAACGCGGTGTGGATGTCCAAGGGCCCTAACAGAGAGCGGTTTCAGACCAAGAACAGTCGATGCAAGAAACAAGGTGTGTCCAAGTTTCAAGGGGAGGCATTGCGAGGAAGGTGGGTCTGGAGGGAGAAGGCGAAGTTAGACTTGCGGGGAGAAATCAAGGTAGAAGCTGATTTGGGGAGGCAAGAACGATCTAACACGGAGAGGTTGAAACGTCGCTTGGTTTCAACTCGCCTTAGTACTTGAGGAGATGTGTGGTAGTGTCAAGCCAATATGGAGGGGAAAATGTGTTCGAAGGTCTTTACTCCGTGGTGGGAGTTGATGGGTGTTTCTATGTTTGTTAGTTTAGTCTCCGGTGGGAGATTGTTGGGATTGGATCCTAAAACTACAAGGAAGAAGTGGAGACTAAGTCGGAAGAGTTTGGTGTGATCAAGGAGTTCAAACCGAGAAGAATTTTTTGGGCGTTGGCTAGCTTGGTTTGAGGCGGGCGCATGGAGGAGCCGAGGCGGGCGCCTCAAGGGCCGAGGCAGGTGGCCGAGGTTTGCCAACGCGAGGCGGCCGCATGGAAGGCTTGAGGCGGGCGCCTCAAGCTGGCCGAAATTCTGGGACTTGATTTGCTTCCTTATTTGGTTAGAACTCTTCTTAAATTAGATTTAGGGCTTCTTTGTGTTACTATATAAACATAGATCCGACCTAGAACAGATTGGTGAGTTGTAGCAACATATTAGAGAGACTAATAACATATTGGCTTGGCAATTGCCCCCGGACGTAGTTCACGAGTTGGTGAATGAACCGGGTAAACAACTCTTGTGTTCTTGTGTGTGATTGTTTCTTTCTTGTACGTGTGGGTGTGTTAATTTCTTTATCTTGATTGCAACGGGGGAGCACCAATTTCACAACAGACCCTTCCATCATTTTAATTGCCTCAGAGCCCAACGAGTGCAAGATGTCCTGGGCATTATCGGTTATAATCCAAGTGTACTCTAAATTCACCATTCTTAACTTTTTCGCATGTAGGAGAATAGTAGACGCTAGTGAAGTTGACATATGCAGAATAACTGTAGTTGTACCAACTGCTTTGACCTTGCCCAACTGTCGAAAAAATTGATCATGACTGCTCGAGTGAGAAATGTCACTACTGTAAGTGATTACAATATTTTTCTCATTGAGGCGCTCAACCAAAGATGGCATGGTCTCACTCGCATAATAAGTATCCTCATAAAGAACAATGACATTTGTCAATTTATATGATTCTACGAGTGAAGCTATGCCCATGAACATAATGGTTTCATCTGGTGTAATTTGGAACAGGTAAGGTTCTTGGGTGGACGATGGAATCCGAGCAAAAGAGAAGAAGGGAACTTTAGCTTTGTCAGCGAACAAGGCCAATAACTTTCCTTCAAGTGATGTTTCCAGGACTAAGATTGCTTGCACCTTTACTTTATTCAGAAGATGATGAACTGCACAAATCAATGAATCAGGAAAAGGAAATTGTGGGGTGTAAAAAAATGAAGGACCATTAGTTGATTAATCAAAAAAACATGCAGGTTAGGCGTTTATGTGTTCTCCTCTAATCTAAGCAAAACATGCTGGAGATGTAATAAATTATGTTCAGCATATTTGCTGATAATTACTTTGGGGTTCGGGACATTGTTAAAGCATTGAATAAGCTATAACTATATCATAATCAACCAAACTGGAAAATGCAGAACTTCTCTAAGCAGAGGTTTCTGTTTTGGTTCCGGTGTGGAACAAATATTATAAAGTTGTGATGTAAACGCAGCGGAATAGTAACGATAATTAGCCTAAACTAATTAACCTGCAAGGATTAAAGAATCCCCAAGATAACAATTCAATGAATTCTAAAAAGAAGACAAAGAACTTTGATGAACTTGCAATTGCAATTCAAGAGAAAATAATAGTAATCAACGTGTCTAAAACTAAAACTAGGGAGGAGTATTTATAGATCATACTCTCCTAAATCCTTAAGGAAACATAAAAGAAAATATAGAAAATCCTAAAAGAAAATACTCTCCTAAATCCTTAAGGAAACATAAAAGAAAATATAAAAAATCCTAAAAGAAAAAGGAAAACAAAATACAAACGGAAAGAAGGAACTTAAAAACTGTTCTGAACACATAGGACATCATGCACCCCCGCTTTAAATGGATTCGTCCCCGAATCCACATCAACATACAGAGGCTCATCGGGGTGAAACTCAACCAAGTCCGAAACATTAAACGTGGGCGATATATTCCACCCGTCCGGCAAGTCCACAACATAAGCATTATCGTTAATCCTCCTCAATATCTTACACGGACCAATCCTCTTGGGATGAAGCTTATGATACGTACCCTGCGGAACACGCTCCTTGCGCAAATGCACCATCACCAAGTCACCAACATCAAATACTTTCACACGACGCCTCTTATCCGCACGTGCTTTGTAACAAGCATTTGAAGCCTCGATATTTTGCTTTACCTCCTTCTGAACCTCCTCAACCAATTCCGCCAAATGCTCACCGCGATGCTATAACCCTAATCTTCGGTAAAGGAACTAGATCAAGTGTATGTGTAGGAGGTCTTTGATACACAACCTCAAACGGAGTCTTCTTAGTAGTGCGGTTAGTCATGTTATTGAAAGCAAACTCCGCCGTGGATAAAGCAATATCCCACTTCTTTGGAAACTTACCGCATAAACATCGAATCATAGAACCCAACGTCCTATTAACCACCTCCGTTTGACCATCCGTCTGCGGATGAAAAGAACTACTAAAATTCAGCCCGAGTCTAAAAAATATACCATAACGTACGCCAAAAGTGACTAAGGAACTTAGTATCACGATCCGAAGTAATGGTCTTTGGAACCCCATGAAGACGAACCACTTCTTTGAAGAAAAGACTTGCAATATGAGAAGCATCATAAGTCTTCCGACACGGAATGAAGTGTGCCATCTTGGAAAAACGATCCACCACCACAAAAACCGAATCATTGGACCTTTGCGTCCTAGGCAATCCAAGAACAAAATCCATAGAAACATCCACCCAAGGACCTTCCGGAATAGGCAATGGAGTATATAAACCCGTGTTCTGCGAAGTACCTTTGTTGATTTGACATACCATGCACTTCTGAACATAGTTATGAGTATCCTTCCGGAGCCGAGGCCAATAATATTTCTTCGCCACTAACTCCACCGTCTTGTCTTGGCCATAATGTCCCGCTTTATGTATTTCCGCAATAAGACTCTCACGAACCGAGCCACGAGGAATGCACAACTTGTCTTTGTAGAATAAGAATCCCTCCTCACTAACCGTCGTAGGCAATAGCCAATCACGAATAGCACGCACCTTGTCCTCGTCCACTTGAATGCCCTCCGATGAAACCACATAACCCAAGAATAGTAGTTTGTCAAGCATAAAACAACATTTCTTGAGGTTAATGAACAACTCATTATCCTTTAACGCCTGCAACACATCCCGCACATGTTCTAGATGCTCGTCCTCCGTCTTACTATAGATCAAGATGTCATCAAAGTATACTACAAGAAATTTACCATGAAAAGGTTTCAACACCTGATACATCAATCTCATAAATGTGCTCGGAGCATTAGACAACCCGAAGGGCATCACCAACCACTCATATAATCCCTCCTTCGTCTTGAAAGCCGTCTTCCATTCATCGCCCGGACGAACACGTACTTGATGATATCCGCTTTTCAAATCAATTTTGGAGAATATCTTGGAACCGCGAAGCATGTCCAACATATCATCCAAACGAGGAATTGGGAACCTATATTTAACCGTGATTTTGTTGATGGCCCTACTATCCACGCACATACGCCACGTACCATCTTTCTTGGGGACAAGTAATGCTGGAACCGCGCAAGGGCTCATGCTCTCCTGCACATATCCCTTCTTCAACAAGTCTTCCACTTGCTCCCTCAAGATCTCATGCTCCGCTGGGCTCATTCTATAATGAGCAAGATTAGGCAAAGACGCACTGAACCAAATCAATATGATGCGGAATATCCCTCAAGAGGAGGTAATCCCGGAGGCAAATCTTCGGGCATAATGTCACGGAACTCATCTAGTAACGATTGTAAGGAATTGGGCACCAGACTAACCTTCCCCCCAATGCCTTTACTCACTACTGCAAGTACATAAGGAGCATCCAAAAGATCCCTGGTAAACTCAGTAGCAAGGCATAACGAAACTAAAGATTTTGCCTTCCCATTACCACTAGGTACAACTTCCTTCAAAGCATCCAAGTGAAAGATCTTTCCATCCTTTTTAAATCGAATGGCATTTTCTTTCCATCATAAACAACACCAAGGTCAAATTGCCAAGGTCGACCCAACAACACATGGCAAGCCGTCATCTCAACAACATCACATAAAACCTCATCCTTATAACCACCCAATGGAAAAAGGGATAGAGCACTTGTTCATGTACCTTGATATTGCCGATATTACTAATCCACCCCACGGAATACGGAGTAGGATGTTTCTTCACCTCAAGCTTCACTTATCAACCAATTCACGTGACACCAAATTTTCGCTGCTACCACTATCAACAATAAAAATAGACGAAAAGTTATGTACCTTCCCTTTGGTGCGAAAGATATTGTGTCGTTGCGGATCCTCATCAACCGTCGGGGTAGTCAACATAAGCTTACGCACTACCAAAGATTCATGATCCCCATTATCCTCCTCCTCGTCACCATTAGGATCTACGTAAATCACCTCACAACCCTCCTCATCGTCCTCGGTAAAATAGCCATCACGTTCTACCACATTAACCCTTCTCCCATTGGGGCACTTACTTGAGATGTGTCCCGGTTGACCACAACTATAACACTTATCCCCGTAGTTGCGAACATAAGGGTTCGAATTAGGCTGCCCGCTATTGTGGGTGTTGGTGTTACGCGGTGGGTTTGATCTAGTAGCCACCGGTTGCTTACCACTGTCCTTCTTGGTACCTCCTGCGACCTGGGTTTTCTCACCATTGTCTTCCAAAGCAGCCACCGAAGACGGAACTTTGTTATTTGAAGAGGACGCATCACCGAACTTCTTGTAAGTCGTAGGAGCCCGATATGACGAAGCCAATTGACTCTCGACCTTTCTAGCCCTTGTAACCACATCATTAACAGCAAAAGAGGAAAATAATTCAACTTGATTACGAATGTTAGCCCGAAGGCCATTGGTAAAACGCGAAACCCGTTGAAGCTCCGTCTCGTACACATCAACCCTTGCCGTCAATGTATTAAAGTCATACAAATAATCATCCACTGACCTAGCACCCTGTTTGCAACCCATGAATTTTGCGTACATACTCTTGTTCATAATCATCCCGGTAAGAAGTGACTACGCAATTCCCTCTTCATATCACGCCGGTCAACAATAGGGGTTGTTGATTGCGCACCCTTTGTCTCACCAATTGATCCCACCAAGCATTAGCACCACTACGCAATTTGTAAGCGACATAGGGTACTTTCCTGTCATCTTCAATTTGCATCAACGCAAAGAATTTTTCGACCTCAGAAAGCCAATCCAAAAATTCTTCCATCTTCAACTCACCCGTAAAGAACGGAATATCCGCCCTAATTTTGGGTCGTTGTGCCACCGGAGGAGCTCCCATGTCCCCTTGACCACGAAAAGCCCGATATCTCCCATTAATCGGATCAACGTGATGGAGGTTTTCCTCACGAGGACCATCTCGATTATCGGGGTTGACACCATCTCCACCTACACGCAACCCGACCAAAGCTGCCATGAGTTCCGTATGCTGTCGATCTTGGGCTGCCCTGTGCTCTCTAGCCTCTTGATCCAGACGGTCCATACGTTCCCTAGTTGCTTGATCCTGACGCTCCATACGCTCCAAGATTGGGGTAATAATGGTTTGGTTGTCTCTGTTGTCTCCACCGGAATTGGCCATCGTCCAAGGATCTCGCCTTTTCTGATACCAACTGATGTAAACGCAGCGGAATAGTAACGATAATTAGCCTAAACTAATTAACCTGCAAGGATTAAAGAATCCCCAAGATAACAATTCAATGAATTCTAAAAAGAAGACAAAGAACTTTGATGAACTTGCAATTGCAATTCAAGAGAAAATAATAGTAATCAACGTGTCTAAAACTAAAACTAGGGAGGAGTATTTATAGATCATACTCTCCTAAATCCTTAAGGAAACATAAAAGAAAATATAGAAAATCCTAAAAGAAAATACTCTCCTAAATCCTTAAGGAAACATAAAAGAAAATATAAAAAATCCTAAATGAAAAAGGAAAACAAAATACAAACGGAAAGAAGGAACTTAAAAACTGTTCTGAACACATAGGACATCAAGTTGTGAAACAAACCTAACTAGATAAATCATAAAAAAAGAAGAAAAATTTAAGTCACTTCATGCGAGAAATCAATCAACTTCATTTGCACATTTTCTCTAGCAAATTCTTTTTGCCTCTCGTTTTCGCCTAATTTTTAAAATTCAGAAAGTTCCACCCCTTATCCCTTCCCTGCAATGCAATCTATCACATGCGTGAACTCCGATTATTAAGATGCTAAATCCGCCGGAAAACAAGGACTACACTGCCTACGTCCACTCTCGCTTCTGCCCCATCTGGTTAGATAACTTTTCGGCGAAAACCCCTTCGCCTCATGCAAAGAATAAAAGGTTGAATATAATGTCGCCTTCAATGTCACTATGGCTGGAGAAAACAAAGAGAATGTTGGGTTTACCCTATAGAAACCTCATATCGTTGAAGTTTTGCTGAAGTATTCAACGTTGGCCATAACCTTGACGGATTCCTCGTCTGGGCAGCGGACCTTTACAGTTTTCTTTAACCATTTCTCACTAGTCAGTATGCTTTAATAAATTAATAATAATAATAACAGGTATCCAGTGTTCTCACCCATGTAAGACAATTGTTTAGGCTGGTTAGGTGATTATGTAATGATTTAAAAACATATTACGCATAAATAAAATATGTTAGATGATGACGCAGGAAAACGTTCGGGCTCAGCTCTTGAAGTCCAGCAGATTATTGGGCTGACTTGAGACCTGCACAACACCGGAAAGAAACCGTGAACTGTGCCGGGGCTTGTCCGGCAAGGCCCTCCGGCATGAGAATCAGTTTGGGCCGGAGAATGGTGATAGAGAAATGGTGGGTGTGTGTATAAGTGGATAGCAAAAGTTGCATTACCTTAGCCCAAGAAACTGTTCAGGTATTTATAGTGAGTTAAGGAAACTAGGGTTTCCATCTGGACCGTTGGATTGGATTGCTATCAACCGTTGGATTGATTTTGTCTCCAAGCGTCCACGTTGCGTCCTGGGATTGCTCCGTACGAGCAAGGATACTGCTGTACCTGTCATGGACAATGGTTTGCACCATAATGGAAAGTCAAACCTGCACATTTTTGGCGCCACTACTAGTTCCGTGGGGACATAAGTGCAGAGTGGGCCAGTGGCAGATTTGGTTTTATCCTAAGATGGCTTGTTGAGCAAGCTAAATGAGAAGACGACTTGGAGTTGTACGTCCAGTAAGGTCGTCACTTAGTAGACGACTCGACGAGCGAGTGAATGGGTGAGTTGTCCCATCCTTGGATGGGTTTGGTCGCTCGATGACGACGACGATCCTCCTTTATTAGACGGGTTATGACCCATGGGTGAAATGGTTCGTCATTGGATGGGCTCGGTCGCTCAATGGCGACAACTACCATCCATTGTTCGACGGGCCACGACCCAAATCTTGAGTTGTTTCTTCGGTCTTGGTCCCTTGGTGGGCTTGCTGAGCCCGCTTCTCGTAGGGAACGACTTGGGCTTGGCCCATCACGAAATATTCCGTTCAGTGGCCCCCAACTCATGGGTCATCTTGACGGGCCAGGATTTTGCGTTTTTCTTTCAGGGCTATGGGATCCTGGCTCGTTGAACGACCGTCAGTTTGAAATTTGAAACGGTGAGGCGATGTGACCATTGATGACGTGGGCGGCTAGGATTTGACTGCGCCGGTTTTTATCCCTCATCCTGAAAGGATTTTTTTAGACGAAAAGGGCAATGCCCCCTAAATTTTATTAAAAATAAAAATTCAAAAGTACAATAAATAAAGAAAGACAGAAAATAAAATAAAGAAAAGGTTAATCAAATCGCCTTTTAGGATTCCAAGGCCTTTTAGGCATGATGTTTTTTGTTTTAGCTTTCGCTCCAGATTTTCCTCGTTTCCCTTTAACCTTTTGAAATCCATCTTCTTCATCGTAATAGTCTTCAAAATTATCGCCGTCAGCCATTGGAGCACTCGGATCAACATGAACACCGCCAACAATACCCCCATAAGTGCGAGCATCATGATAAGCCGAAGGAGAAGTATCAGAAAGATCGCCTTCAGGTTCGGAATCACATTTTTCCCGAAGAATAAGAGCATCTTTTAGATTTTTTGGGTTTATAAATTCGGGATTAAAATATTTAGGATTTGGCATATGAGCAGTAGAGGAACGTAAGTTAGGGGCTGAGGAAGCTTGAATTTGTCTAACCTTTTCCCGAATGAGATTTAGAGCTTCGCTATCCAAAGCAGGAGCTGACAAAGGGATGGATGATGAAACCGTAGACCCATTATGAATGGCCAAATCCCCCGACAGCGCTCCAACCGCAGCAGTAGTTACCAGAATTTCATTGCCTGTATTTATATCAACAATTGCTGTGTCATCCAAGACAGCCAAATCATCACCTTGAGTGTCAACCGAAACATTATTTTCGGCTGACAACTCATTAGAGTGATCAATCCCCCCATCGAGAACAACAACCTCAGTCTCAAGAGCACAACCATCAATTTTCGCATTATTCTGGCCATTAGATTTATCTTCTTGACACTGAACAACCGGAACATCATGTTGATTGGACTTCGAAGTCTGGCCAATATTTGCATTCTCACTTCTGATCTTAGTATTTCCGCCAATTGAGCCACTTTCATAATGCTTTTTATCTTCATTACTTTGACCATTGCTTGGTTGCGACTTTTCTACGTAAACTTGCTTTTGCTTTTCTTTCTGACCCATATTTTTCTCCATGTTAACATCCTCCACACCTTCCCCAGAATTTTCCTTGGCCGAATCTGCCTTAGAAGGCTCCTTATTTTTGTTCTCACCATTATGGGGATGAAGGTAAAAACAAGAACTCATATCATGGCCAAGCTTGAAACAATGTTTGCAATAGTAAGGCAAATTTTGAAATTCCAAAGGCTGATAGAAACTTGAGAATTCATCACCACAATCAATAAAAACCCTAGAAGGTAGTTTCTTTAACAAATCGACTTGAACTAGCACTCTAGCTTCACTTGGGCGAGTCAAATTAGCCGTGGCCTGATCAATTTGAAGGGGTTTGCCAAATATCTTGGCAATTGAGAAAATACAAACTTTATTAAACATGTGAATTGGAAGGCCGGGAAGACTTACCCATACAGGATATAAAGAAGACTCCTTCCCCGGATGCCATGAAGGGGTCCAACGAAAAACTCTCATGGGGAAACGGCCAAGATGCCATACTTCTTTAGACCATAATCTGTTGAAGTCTCCCTCATGCATTAACCGAATGAGAATATGTTTTGAATCAATATGACCCAAAATAAAGTCAGCTTTCAACCCAAATTTCAAGAAATATTGCCGAGTATTCTCCATGTTAGGTCTCCCGTGAGAAAATTTACCCACCAGCGTGAAACGAAACGGCTTGGCAAGCGTGTTGATCATGTCTTTGGTCATCTTAAGCGCTGGTTCCCCTTTGTGTATGGACACCGGAATAAAATTTAAGGGAGGAGAAGGAATGGCGGAATCCTTAAGCAAGGAGGCAAACGATTTCTTTTGAGTAGGCGAGGAAGGATAAGGGGGTTCCTTATCGGATGAGGAAGGTGGAGTAATGGCTGCCGAACTTGCGGCATTAGGAATCTGAAGGCACTAACATTCAGATTAGGGTTTTTAACGGAAGAAGGAACATTCGGGCTTGGACCATGGCCTAACGGTGGAGCAAGGCCAGATGAGGACGAGGCCATTGGCCGGCAACGGAGGGCTGCAAGGCGGCGACGCCAGCAACCCTAACTAGGGTTACGTCAAAAACCGTAGAGAGAATATCAGAGAGTGTTTTTAGAAGAGAAGAAAACACGGGAAGAAGAAAAATCGGTTCTTTTTGTGCATCGCATACCTCATCCTGAAAGGACATTCTCCTTGGAAACTACAAATTGCATTTAATGCTCCTTATGATTGTGTTGGGTATTTGGCGTGGGTTTTTAGATAAAACCCTTTCCTCTTCTTATTATAAATACCTCCCCCTCTAATCCATTTACTCTTTTACAATCCTGAGACTTTCGAAAGTACAGAGCAAGAGAAACGATTTCGGTGAACAAACCCCATCTCCGGCGACAGGAAGGTTCTGGCTTCTCCACCTTTGAGTAACGTTGTAGCTTGGATCAGAGACTTCTTCGATTTGCCTCCGCTTTCTCAGCCTTCTCCTTTACCAGGTAACTTCTTCCTCTGTTCTTCAACTTTCCGGGTTTTGCGTTTGTAGAAAACTCCATTAATGGCCCCAGGTCTGTTAGCTTTGACTTTGGGCCTAACTAGAGGGTATGTAAGAATATTACGGGTCACTGGAGAGAGGTTTCCTTTGAGTGAATGTTCTTTCCTTCCGGTAAAATATGATTTCGAAAATGAGGGTTTGAAGTTCCCAATTAGTGATATTTTTGGCGATTTTGAAGAAGATGACCCAGGGGTTGTGCCCTTTAGATCTATGAACGACCCTCCAGAACGCATCTGATTTTCTTATTCCTTGGGCCGTCGTGATTCATTTAGGGAGTTTGCTTCAGGGGAATCTAGGTCGTCCCTAGGTAGATCATCATCCCTAGGACTGATTCCCTTGTTCCTTCTAACTGTTTTGTAGATATGGATCACGACGGTCGTCATCAACAAACAACTCAAGAAACGAACGAGGCCAGTACAAGTGATGGTGGCCCCGCATAGTCAACGCCTTCCATACGAGTGTACGGGCTGGCAGGAATGAACGAGGCTTTGGTGGCGGTGTGGAAGGCCAGTGGGCCATAACCAAGATCAACACCAGGAGAAAAGATGTCAAGACCCAGATCATCAATGCCTTAAGAGAAAAGATTCGTACAGAGTACCAGCATCCTCGTACAGATTGGAGTATCTTCACCCTAGCGAGTTTGAGCCTCGTCGAGAGGCCATCCTGTGAAGCAGGAAGAAAGTTGCTTTCTTTTATAAGCAATTCGAGCTAGGTCTGAGATTACCCTTGGACCCCTTTATCAACGAGTTTTTGGAGGACTCGGCTTGTGTACCTATGGAGCTGAGTGTCAATGCCGTTAGGGTTTTGTCTTCTTTCATCATTGTTTGTAGATTTTTAGGCCACGAGCCCTGCAACAAAGTCTTCAGAGAGTATTACAGAACGACGAGATCCACTCTTCATGGGAAATCAGTGGTGAGTGTGTCGTCGATAAGGAATGTGATGGGTTTATTTTTGGATGTCCAGAATAAGGTTTATGGATGGGAGAATCATATGGTCCGGGTAGGGCTGGATGGCAATTTCCCTTCCCGGAGATGACCGAGATGGTCCCCGACGAGCAAGTGTGGGTAGCTCCGTGGGCCGTTGAACTAAAGGGAAAAATTGATGCTTTGCTAAGAAAAGGATGGGTGAGCTATAAGGACATCGAGGCTTCCCATTGGAGATACATAAAGGCGGGAATGATATCTAGCCCGTCTATTGGCCCTCAACCTCTCGTCCGAATCACCCTTGACTATCACTATCCCGAATGGATCGTCCATGATGACTTGGTCTGGGAAGAGAATTGTGTCAATTGTCTAGGGGCACCTGCTAACCACCCTGAGGACCGTTGTGACAACTTAGAGATGACCGGGGGTGAAGTCTTGATAACCTTGAGTTATTTGTATGAACTCATCTTTTTGTCTCGTCCATAACAACTTAACCGTTTTCCTTTCCATCTCTTTTGTAGTTCTCTCTCAGGAAGAAATCGATAAAATCATGAGCGGCGCCATTAGAGTTGTGGATCGGCGAGTTGCAAGGAGGAATAGAGCCTCGTCCAATGCCATATTCAATCGTCAAGAGAATATGAAGACGAGAAACGAGGTTCTCCCAAAAGAAGGTTTCGCCGCCATCCCCCTGATTGAGATTGAGAGGATTGCAGAGCCCAATGCTGAAGGCCGTCTGGGGTTAATGGATGAGTTCGAAAGAGTTGTAAATGTGGAGGCTGAAAATGTGAAAGCTGCTACAAACGTGGGCACCCAGCCTGAAGATCGTCTAGCCTGTCTTGGTGGCGACGAGGCCCTGGTGCTCATACCGAGGGAGTTGAAAGCTCTGACTCCAGCCTGGAGATAAGGCATGACGGCAGTGGCACCACAGGGAATAGGAAAGATCGTTCGGTGGGCTTTGAGGGGGAGAGAGAGAGGGAAGAAAGCTCACTTTGACCTTCCATCTACCTCCGACCCTTCAGCTACAAGGACCCAAGCCCCAGCGTCATCTTCAGAGGCTATGACTAAGGAAACGGCTCTACAACTGGCTACACAGTATGCCCAGGTTGCCCAGGTTTTTCCCATGTATGGGATTCCTTATTTGCAGAGGCATGGCTTGCCACTCGTTCTAGGGACGGCTATCACCCGACGATCCAGGGATCTCGAGCTCGTACAAAGGCTAATGTCGGCCAAGCTTTCTCCAGAGACTTATCATGCCCCTCTGGGGCTGGGGCTGGGTCTGATACAGACCGAGGTAATTCATCTTATTATTTTCACCAAGTCTTTTTCATCTTTCTACTTGCACTAACCTCGTCATTACAGCTGTCGTCGATGATGGAGGCAATGAGCTCAGACTACAGGGATTGTCTTGAAGCGGAGCGACGAGCCAATGAGCAGCTAATCGAGTCAGTCGGAGCTAAAGAGATTGCTGACAAAAAACTTTATGAGGCTGAAGTGAATGTTGGATCGTTGACAACAGCCTACGAGTCCCCAATGACGCAAAAAGATGAGGCAATGCTCCAGATCGGCCGCTTAGAGATTGAAAATGCCAAGCTCGTCTCCGACAAGGAAAAAGCTGTGGAGGAAGCGACGACCTTCTTCAACGGCCTCCGTGTCGCAAATGCCAAGATTGAGAAGATGAAGTCTGACCACGAAGCTGCTATCGACCAGGCTAGGAAAGAGGCCGTTCAAGAGTACAAGCAGAGCAGCGAGTGTACTCAGATGGTAACTGACAAGGCCAAAGGATTTTTCAAGGTCGGAGGCAAGCACTTAATCAGACGAGCTCTTGTGGATCCAGAGACTAAAGACTTGATCTCCGTTGAAAAGTTTGCGGACCTATTCGCCGAGGATGCATATGATGACGACGCTCATACAGTCCACCATCTCGTTCCTTATGATGACAACGATCTAACTATTATCAAGGAAGATGATGTGAAAGATGGGTAGGAGGCGTGGTCCGTCCCGGCGGTATATCCCAAGAACTTTGACGCTTATATCCACTTATTCACTGCTGAAGGCCCCAATCCCAACGTGCTTCCATCAAATGACGGCGCTCAGGAATAGTTGCTCGTTGATTTGAGATGTTTTTATGAAAACAGTGTGTGTAATTTTAAACAATGTTTTAAGCAATTTGTAACTTGTTGTGTAATTGACCTAGTGCTCGTTGTTTAGAGGGGTCGACATCGTACATTGTTTCGTTATTCGATGCTTATGTTTTCTATGTTAATCTGTATGTTAACGTAGATAGCATGCGATAACTTAGCGAATGTGAAAGTTTGAAGATAAGTGTGTATGGTCGTCGTTAATGATGACCAGAACATGAGTCGTCTCTTGTAGGACCGACTCTTGTTCATACTTGTGCTTTTTCATATTGCTCGTAGGTATAGTACAAAGGTCCATCGATCGTTGCTCAGGGGCAAGATTATTTGGACGAGTTGTCTATTCTCTTATAGCTATCGACGAAGTCTGGCTTCATCTAGCCTTTATATTTGGCTAAAGTGACTGTAAAGGTCGAAGTCTGGCTTCAACCGATCTTTATACTTGATCAAAGTGAATGTAAAAGGTCGAAATCTGGCTTCAGCCGATCTTCACACTTGGTTTAAGTTCTTGAATTTGTGGAGTGGAGAATCAGCAAAGTGACGAACTTCCATTGATAATTTCTAATCAGCAACGAGCTTACATTGGCGAATAACTCCTGATCACTTTTAAACTACTGGGATTTATAGATATCCCTTACAAACTCCAAAAACTTCATAAATTAACTACTTCATGCTTGACATAAAGGAAATAGAAAGGACCACAAAATATAGGTGCCCTGAGGGCGTTGATGTTATACGACGAGCTCAAGATGCCTCGTCACGGATTGGCTTATTTGGTTAATCCATCTCTGCCCCCGAGTCCTGGTTGACCAAAGGCTGTGTAGCTGCCGTTAGGTCGTCCAGGACTGGTTTGATCACTGATACGTTGGAACAAGAAGTGTTTTGCTTCATCGACTTTGAAAACTTCCAATTATGCTCAGGGTCATCAATTTCTACGGTCCTTTTGGTCTTCAACACATGCTCAAGAAATTCTGGGGCCGTTCCCAAGACACATCCTATCCCCGATCGTGTTGGGAATTTGATACTCTGATGAGGGACTGAAGCGACGATCCCTAGGGCAGCCTGCCCTGGTTGGCCAAGAATGGCATGATAATCACTTACAACATCAATTACAATGAAAGTCACAGTTTGGATCGTTCTCAAAGGATGGTCACCAATATCGACGGGCAAGTCAATTTGTCCCTTAGCATCTACGCGGTGATTGGTGAATCCCTCAAGACGACCTAAGTAGGGACTTAGGCGACTATCGGGTAGACCCATCTTCTGGTAGACGCTGTAAAACAAAATGTCTTTCGCTGCCCCAGTGTCAATGAGTATCCGTTTTGATTCACAGTTGTCGATGAAGCCCGGGACACTCAAGGTCTGTTGACGAGCAAGAGCGTTGGCTGACAATTCGTAGGGATAGAAGCTGATTATGTCGTCGGGAACATTGGATTTTGGAGGGACATGAGGGGCTTTCTTCAGGTGGTATATGGCACTTTTGATTTTGTTTTTGCTTGATTCTTCTGAGATAACCAGGATCATTCTAGGCTGCCTTTCAGGTGGATCGTCGTTTGCAGCTCGGTTTTTGGATGCTGGACGATCCCTTTTGACATACTGGTGAAGGCGACCGTCGTCAATCCACCGTTGAATGATCTTTTTCAAGCTATAACATTCTTCTGTGTCATGGCCCCTATCCCGGTGATACTCGCAGTACTTGTTCATATTTTTCTTTCCCTTCATGTTGGGGTTCATCTTCGGAGCTGGTCCAAAATCAACGTTGCTCAGAATTTCGGCACGGGAGACTGTCAATGGAGTATACGAGTCTGGGACTTTCTCGGCTTTTTCCGTCTTGCCTTTTCCCTTGTCCATGGCCTTCTCTTTCTTTGATTTTTCTGGCTCGTCGTTTATGACGGCCTTTCCATCTCGTTGCAACTTCCTTTCTTCAGCTTCGGCCACTGCATAGGCCTTAGCGTAGAGGTCTTTTCTAGATTTGGCTGGGTGGACTTGAAGCTCGTAGTCCAAAGTTGAAGAAACTATTCCATGCCTG
Organism: Adenophora triphylla var. japonica; assembly: GCA_022495995.1. NCBI lineage: Eukaryota > Viridiplantae > Streptophyta > Magnoliopsida > Asterales > Campanulaceae > Adenophora > Adenophora triphylla. Next base: position 79,635 of record JAFEMH010000896.1, read on the forward strand.
AAACAGTTGATGATTTCACGATCTGTCAGATCCTCGTCGATTTGATCGACCAATTTCTTGAATCTCTTGAAATAATTCATTGAGCTCTCATTCGCTCCTTGTGTGATGTTACTTAGATCGTTCACCGTCTTGCGACGATCTCCAGCAGTTGCAAATCTACCCAAAAATTTCTTCCTCATTTGTTTCAAAGAGTCAATGCTTCCTTTCGGAAGGCTTCTGAACCACCTTAGAGCTGCTTCAGTCAACGTGCTCGTAAGAGCTTTACACATCACATCGTCTTGTCCCGAAGTCCTAGACACCACACACATTTGAGCCTCAAGGTGTTGCATATGATCCAAAGCACTCGTTGAGCCGTCGTATTGTTTTAAGTCAGGCAATTTGAATCCTGGCTCTGGTGGTCCTAGTTCGAGCATCCATGGGGCTAAAGGTTTCAATGTGCCAACATCGTCTTCAGAATCATCACTATCAGCGTTGTTCTTTTTAGCCGTCAATTCCTCAACCTGACGCTTGAGCCTGAGGAACTCTCGCATATCAACATCTCCTGCTTGGCCAGTGGGAGGAACCCTGTCTCGACGAGGTCCCCGGGAAACGGTGTTCGACCGTTGCCTCTCGGAGGGGGCAGGTCGTCGGGAGATTGTTCTCTCTCTTCTGTCACCTCTGGGAGGGGATGGTCGATACGACCTGGATGGTTCCCGTCCACGAGGATGAGAGGGAGAACGGGTCCTTTCCCTGTGACTCGGGGCTCGTTCATTGCGCACTGAAGGGGTCATTTGACGACCTCGAACAACTTGGTTCTGGTTATGCTCAAGATTTTCATTTGCAAGAGATCTACGAGGCTCTCTGTCCGCCTCCTCCCGTCGTCGCTGAGATGGGAGTCCCTCCCTGCGACGTTGATTAAGATGCTCTCTGAGGTCCAGCTGCGGCACTATACGATCATTTCCAGCGGCAATTTCTTCACGACGACCATCAACCCTTCTCTCGTTCCTTCGCCTTCCAGATGAGACCGTATTATGGGATGCCTCGGCAGGTCGGTCCTCGGCCATTCGAATAAGCTCGTTCTGGACTTGCAATAGTTCATGAAGGGCGTTCGCTCTTTCGACGAGAAAAGCGGCTCTCGAGGATGGGGTTGGACAGGCCTCCGGCATGTCTCCCGGCAATTTCTTCGGGCCTCCTTCCGGCTGGGGGTCGTCGCTGCCATTGATCTGGAGCAACCCTTTTTTCTCTTCTTCTGGCGTCAGGAAGTCCAGTGTCATCCACAACACCATGTGACCTGGTAACCCTCACATTAGGGTTCCTAGGTTGAGGTGAGGGAGGTCCAGGGTTTTCCTGGCAGCCTTGTTGAGGGCAAGGCGGCCGGCCGTCATTTTCAGCTGACTTACTTGCTGTATGTCCGTCTGACACCATCTCCAAGTATTTTCCGGCTATTCTTGCTTGGTTGAAGATCTCTGGCGAACGTTTCCCGGCAATGGAACCACTCTGATGACGCAGGAAAACGTTCGGGCTCAGCTCTTGAAGTCCAGCAGATTATTGGGCTGACTTGAGACCTACACAATACCGGAAAGAAATCGTGAACTCCGCAGGGGCTTGTCCGGCAAGGCCCTCAGGCGTAAGAATCAGTTTGGGCTGGAAAAAGGTGATAGAGAAATGGTGGGTGTGTGTATAAGTGGATAGCAAAAGTTGCATTGCCTTAGCCCAAGAAACTGTTCAGGTATTTATGGTTAGTTAAGGAAACTAGGGTTTCCATCTGGACCGTTGGATTGGATTGTTATCAACCGTAGGATTGACTTTGTCTCCAAGCGTCCACGTGGCATCTTGGGATTGCTCCGTACGAGCAAGGATACTGCTGTACCTGTCATGGACAGTGGTTTGCACCATAATGGAAAGTCAAACCTAAACACTTTTGGCGCCACTACTAGTTCCGTGGGGACATAAGTGCAAAGTGGGCCAGTGGCAGATTTGGTTTTATCCTAAGATGGCTTGTTGAGCAAGCTAAATGAGAACACGACTTGGAGCTGTACGTCCAGTAAGGTCGTCACTTAGTAAACGACTCGACGAGCGAGTGAATGGGTGAGTTGTCCCATCCTTGGATTGGTTTGGTCGCTCGATGACAACGACGATCCTCCTTTATTAGTCGGGTTATGACTCATGGGTGAGATGGCTCGTCATTGGATGGGCTCGGTCGCTCAATGGCGACAACTACCATCCATTGTTCGACGGGCCACGACCCAAATCTTGAGTTGTTTCTTCAGTCTTGGTCCCTTGGTAGGCTTGCTGAGCCCGCTTCTCAGAGGGAACGACTTGGGCTTGGCCCATCACGAAATATTTCGTTCATTAGACATTTAATAAAACATATTAATAAGAGCAAAACATATGTAGGTACTTTAGGATTTGGGTTATAACATTTCTTTACACAAACAAAGGTTTCTAATTCCATTTTTCTATTACTATGGCTGAAATGGCATGCAATCTATAATCTAATTAAATATCCCTATTTACATTGACAACTAAATAAAATAAAATGAGGGGGATATTACCTGCAGAAAGAGCTTGTAGATGATCCCCATTAGAGTCCATCGAGTGAAGATCTATCCTCGTTTTGTAACCTTCATTCAGAGAATAGAAATCAGAAAAAACCATGGAAATGGAGCTATTTACAGCCTTTCCAACCCAAGATCCCATATCAACTATCACTCCAACTGGAATATAATTATTCTCCTTCTCCGATATTGCTGATGAACTAATCATAACACATATAATAACAAGGCCATAGATTATCATAATCTTTGCCACCATTTTTTGCTAAAATAAAATAAAATCTTAAACTGTTTATAAAGTTATCTGACTATGAGCCAAGTACTATTACATATTAAATTCTTATATGTGACATCTTAGATCAAGAGCTAGGGGGGGTCTGGAGAATCTGGACTAGACTTCAGAAAATCAACGCTTGACTTGCAAATAGAAAAATCAAACTATTTGTAGGGGAATATAGGGTCTTGATCTTGATACTAAGGCCGGATATGTGATTGAATCGTGTATAATCCACTTTCCGAATAAAGTATTTCGACCCTTAATGCCTGGGTTACACAAAATCTTTATTGGGATAAGACAATCACGCAATTTATTTCTAGGCAAAGAGAACAAATCAAAACTTGAGAATTGTTTTGCTTTCGTTATATTGTTGTAATTCACTCTTGTGTTTTTCATGTGTGTACAACTGAGATCAATCCCTGTATATATACAGATGGAGAGGTATGAGTTAAAAGGTATAACCAAAAGACATGATTTTAGCCAAGAGATGTGACTATTCAGATTGAACTGGCACCTGTTCAGGAACTGCTCGGCCGAGTCAAGGGACTCGCTCGGCCGAGCACACATGTCTAATGAGATTCTGCCAAGCTGCACGGCCGTGTCTTATGAACTGCACGGCCGTGTTGTTCATACTGCTCGGCCGAGCAAGGCACATGCCTCGGCCGAGCAAGACACTCCAGAAACTTGGCCAATCTGCTAAGCTCTGCTCGGCCGAGTCAAGGACTCTGCTCGGCCGAGCACATCAGCAAAATGTGCTACCCTTTAACTTTTACTTCTTTATCGAGGTTGACTTCGTTTTAGCTCAAACGAGTGTGTACTCCACACTTTCCCTTACTCGTATCCGAGTCTACTACGAATCACATTGATCTCTTAGTAAATCACCATTACAATAAAATAAGTTGATGATACTAAAATCACCAACACTATTGCTGTGACCACATGTAAGGAGAAAAATCAAATTATTGTCATTTAAGAGGTCATTTTTTAAAAAGTCTATTTAGAATTGTATATTGGAAATATATTCATTAGAATTGAATGATAAATTTCTCACATTTGACCCTTGGTAGGATAAGACATTGAAAAGGAAGCATGTTCTAGCCACTTCTGGTAGGTTCGTCTCGATGCAAATCAGGCCACATACTACTTTGTTGCAACCATACTTGAGGATCAAAATTCTAACGACTAAGGTCAAATGAGAAAAATTGCATATTTCGCATTCATGGCTTTTGGAACTCCAAGTCAAAGTAAAAGGAAATCACAAATAATTGAAACGAATGGGTCATATGCTTCTATGGGAACATCAATTCCTCTTTCCCTTGCATTTAAAGGCAAAAAGCTATTTCCGTTACTCGAACATGTGACCTCCAAGTCACATTGAGTCTATTATGGCTTGGTTTGATGTGTAATTGTGTATAACAAACCTTTAATTTAGTTATGTTTTTTTCATTTGATGAGATGTGCACCAAAGGCGAAACCTATTCTTGTTGCCGAAATCGCAACAAGGAAAGAGTTGTTTCATCGTCCGGGTAGAAGAATTTTTAGGAAATACTATTTCCATCATGCAAAAAATAACCATCCATTTTGATTACCAAGAACATAAAGTAATAATAGTAGTCTAACTATAATATTCGACTCTAGACCATCTCCAATGGTTTAGTGAAAAAAAATTGCACTATTCCTCTAAAAATAGTGCAATTACACCAAATATCTATCACCATCTCCAACCATCATGCTTCAAAACTTGCACTAAAAGCATATTCTTAGAATATTTCTTATTATTTCATTGTAGAGCTAGTAGAAGCAAGATGTGAATTGCTTCAAAATAGAGCAACGTTTGAAGCTTGCACCAATATTGAAGCAAGTTGTGGACTGCTTCAAAATAGTGAAGGATTTGAAGCAAGCATTGGAGATTAATTTTGCTATATTATGAAGTTTTAGAGTAGAGTTGGAGATGTTGGGCGATTGCCTTAATTCATACCGAAGAAAATGACATTCAGGATGCATGCTGATTTGCAGTTGCCCTGCTCTTCTCTTCCCTATTGAATCAAATTTGTCATCGTTTATAATTGATCAGAAACTTCAGTTCCTATTAGCATCTGCATTACACAGTACAAGTCGGATTTAAGGTTTGTGTACAATTGAAAAATGGACAACATGCTTCTTTGATGCCGAATGGGCTAGAGATTAGAATAACTGAACGAATAATGACAAGAATCAATTTCAAAAAGCTTCAAGCTTTTCTTTTTCTATTTCATAAAATCAAAAGTCTGCTGAATACAAGAGCCCTAACACTGTTTAAATACTAATCCTAAGAATATTCTAGAACCCTACCAAACCCTAAAATGCATTAGAATGACAAAAGACTAAAATACCCTAACTTAATATTAAAATAAAACATTAAAACCCTAAACAATCAAAGCCCAAACCCAGCCAACACCCCAGCCCAAGCTTGATGCGTTGCTGAAGTTTGCGTTGCTTGCTGAGTGCCCGTTTGTCTTTGAGGCGCCCGCCTGGCCATGGGTGGGGCGCCCGCCTCAGCTCCAGATCGCCCTCCTCTGTTTCGTTGTTGTTGCTCAATTGCTGCTGCCTTCTGTCCCGTGTCATATCATACTGTATCATCCTCCCCTCCTTAGAAAAGACTCGTCCTCGAGTCAATATCTTCGATATGAATACCACGATACCCCGAAAAATCTGAACTCCATCCGCAAAAGGAATTTGATGCCCTTGACGAACTTGAAACTTCATTGCCCTTGTGATATTATCCATCCAATCAGCCCAATGCGTTGATACAAAGAACTCAATAATTAACTTCTGAATGATGTATCGAGCAAAAGAACGGGGAACATACGTGTCAAACGGATCCGTGTACCCAAGATCAACGGTAACCGTTTCAAACGTCCACACCAAGTTTGCGCCTTGCTTAGCAACTACTTCCTCGGCCTCTTTCTCTGACTCAACAACGGATTCAACGTCATCAACAAGATCTGATGTCATCGCTTGAGGAACATCACCATGACACCCATCAAACAGAGGGGGTTTTGACCAATCAACAAGGTCTTCTTGACTTGAAGATTCGAACACAGAATCCTCATTGAACCCAACAAAATTAATCCAAGAATCAATCGATTCTTCCGGATTTGTATCAAACAGAGGGGGTTTTGACCAATCAACAAGGTTTTTCTCACTTGAAGATTCGACAAAAATACCCTCTTTGAACTCAACAGTATCAATCCAAAAATCAACGGAATCATTAGGAATGGCCTTACCTTCGATTTCCGAAATTTCGATCCTCCTATCAATCTTCCTCGAATGGTTAGCTTCATACCTATCATGAAGTCCCTTATTTTGGCCGAGGGAATCCATCCCCTCTTGATAGTACTCCTTTTCCTCGGCTGGAATAACCAGATCTGAACCCCTCATCGCTAGAAGTTTTTCTCTGCGATCCAAGTGGATCTGGAGTATTTGAATCCGTCTTCGTACCTCCTCTATCTCGATATTGCGACGGCGTTGTCTGTACTGATGGTCATCTTCTTGGGCCTCCGCTGCACGGCTGCTCCATCGACCACCACGTCCACCACGAACCACGCTTCCTCGTTCAGCCATTGATATACGAACCGGAGCTTTGATACCAAATGATGCCGAATGGGCTAGAGATTAGAATGACTGAACGAATAATGACAAGAATCAATTTCAAAAAGCTTCAAGCTTTTCTTTTTCTATTTCATAAAATCAAATGTCTGCTGAATACAAGAGCCCTAACACTGTTTAAATACTAATCCTAAGAATATTCTAGAACCCTACCAAACCCTAAAATGCATTAGAATGACAAAAGACTAAAATACCCTAACTTAATATTAAAATAAAACATTAAAATAAAACATTAAAAACCTAAACAATCAAAGCCCAAACCCAGCCAACACCCCAGCCCAAGCTTGATGCGTTGCTGAAGTTTGCGTTGCTTGCTGAGTGCCCGTCGTCTGTCTTTGAGGCGCCCGCCTGGCTATGGGTGGGGCGCCCGCCTCAGCTCCAGATCGCCCTCCTCTGTTTCGTTGTTGTTGCTCAATTGCTGCTGCCTTCTGTCCCGTGTCATACTGTATCATTCTTACACACGGGTCATCAAGAAAATCAATGAAAGAATTGAGACTGTCTGCAACTCTGCCGAAGAAATTCAAGAAAGCAAAATATGGAAATGGTGTCGGAACATTCATCAAGAATGATTAGCAATCAAGGTAACTGAAGGCTAACAAGTGCTGGACTTAGAAATAGAAATAATTACCATTTGTTACTATATTAACAGAAATGCTGATTCCCTTACAGCAAATTTTCAATAAAAACACCCTAAAGTTGCTTTTTCTCAAAGCATAGCTAAAAACATTCATATAGACATGAAACCTTGGCACAGACTAGAAATTAGCAAAAATCTATAAATCTTACATTCATTTATGTGATGGTCCAACCTTGATTTTTAGGGTATATGTACCTCATCATCTTCTTCAATTGTCCTCCTGCTACAATTATGAATATGTAGTCTTTAAGAATATGGATCTTCTCCCCAAACAACTTACAGAAGTATCTACCAAGTGCTAAACCAAAAGCAACAGCTCCAAGTAAGACCATCTAAGTCACCAAGGTTCAAAATTTTGGGATCAATGTTAGCAGAGTTTGGTGATGCCAAAATATGATGAACCCTTAAACCATTTCTTCTCCAACAAACCCAGTGTTCCGTCTTCTCTTAGTTTTGCGATTTCCAGCGATACTTCATGGACCAGCGGTGAACCTTTTTGGAATGCCTAAAAAGGTAACACAGAAAGCTAAGCACCAAGGTGAAAAAAAAACATTATTATAGGAGTATATAAGGTTTCACTTTAGATTTCAAGGTAAGAAAATGAAGCTCATCAAGCCAAAGCCATTTGTGGTAGATTCTGATGCAACCATACGTAGCCTACTGGGTACTGAGCAAGGAAGACTTTGAGGTAAGGGATTTCATCTAGGATAGCGTCCTGTTGAACTAAGGAGAAGCAAAATATATTATGTATTATTATTGTCTCAAAGTTTACATAAACTAGAGACTCATATTTATGCTCAAAACATATGAGTCTTAATTCTAATTGGATTCTAACAATCTCTCCTTATTCTAATAGTAAATATAATTCTAATTGGAAATACTCCTAACTAGGTAACTTTTCTAAGTTGGCTTAATACCAACTTAGGTAACTAAATATTTGATTAATCATCTTCTTTATCTCTAACTAGGTAACTTTTCTAAGTAGGCTTAATACCAACTTAGGTAACTTTTCTAAGTAGGCTTAATACCAACTTAGGAGAGTCCAATCTTGGACATGATTCCATGAAGGTGAGCTTGGTGAATCTTCTTCTTTATCTCTATCATCGAGTTGATTGTTGTTGTTTATTACGTCGTGATAACGATAATTTTACGTCGCAATGACGAGAAATTTTGTGTCTCATCGACGATTTTATGTCTCGACAACGAATTGGGTTTGAGGTTTATTTTACGTCACAATGACGATTTTATGTCTCAACAATGAATTGGGTTTAGTTTTTAAAGGGAGATTGAGTGAAGAGGAGAAATAATACTCAACGTTGCATTGAGGTAAGTGGAAAATTTAAGAAGAAGAAAATTTTCGAAGGGGAGAAATAATACTCAACGTTACATTGAGATAAAAGAAAAAAAATTAATAAGAAGAAAATTTTTGAAGGGGAGAAATAATACTCAACGTTACATTGATATAAAGAGAATTTATGAGGGGAGAAACAGTACTCAACGTTAAATTGAGATAAGAGAAAAATTGAAGAAGGTATTAGGAATATAATATAATATCATTATATTATATTCAAGTATATATTGTTAATATAGATTAGGAAACTAAATCTTTGTATTAGATTAGGAAACTAAATCTTTGTATTAGATTAGAAACATTTTCCTTCTAGGAATTAGAAACCTTCTCCTTCTAGGAGACTACCTCCTCATTGTAACCCTATAAATATGTATCTCTAGCATCATAATCAATTGAGTCTTTCAATTTAATTCCTCTCTTTCCTGTTTTGATTGGCTCCGTCTCTAACCCTCATTTATTCTAATATGGTATCAAAGCATTAAGATCCATAGAAGAACTTCTCCGCGAAACCCTAGCGGCAAAACCCAAAGCCGCCCCACCCCCTCACCACTATTGCTTTTGCCTCACCACTAATGCTTCCGCCCTCCACCATATCTCACGGAAACACACCCTTCAACCAAACACCTCTACTACACCAAGGCAAACCCATTACTGCCAAAACCCTCCTTAATTCTAAACTATTAGGCAAACCCATTACTGCCAAAACCCTCACCCCACCCAAACCCTCACAGCCAAATCCACCTTCTTCAACCCAAGCCTTGGCAAAACCCTAGCCGAAACCCACCCATCTTCGTTTCTTTTCACCACCACAACTCACGGCAACACCCTCCCTCATCACTATTCCATTCGCCGCCAAATACCACCTACCTCCCACCACCACCCTCGGCTTAAAACACCATAGCCGAAACCCTATTCTTTATACCCTCCCACTCGTTGCCACCTCACCTTATAAATAAACCTCTTCCGCCAAAAATCTTTACTCCACCACCAACTACCAAAACCCTCACCACCGTCGGCTCAAACCCTCACAGCCAAACCCTTGCTTCCGCCATCACCAAAACCCTCGGAATAACCCTCCTTATTCAAACATTCTTCTTCAATTTTTCTCTTATCTCAATTTAACGTTGAGTATTATTTCTCCCCCTCATAAATCATTTTTTATCTAAATTTAACGTTGAGTATTATTTCTCCCCCTCATAATTTTTTAATCTCAATTTAACGTTGAGTATTATTTCTCCCCTTCGTAAGCCCGAATCTTTTCTCGGCCATCATACGTAAGCCCGAACCTTTTTCAGCCATCATACGTAAGCCCGAACCTTTTTCGGCCATCATACGTAAGCCCAAATCTTTTCTCGGCCGTCATACATATGCCCGAACCTATCTCCACCACTCCATCGTCTCCGAAATGGTCATGCACCAACCTATCACCACCTCAGATACGAGAAAATACATCACATCAGAAACGACACACATATCCGAAAACACATCTTCAACTCATCATCAAACCAGGTTCATCTCATCACTCTCCAAGATTGGACTTATCCAAAGAACGTCCATCTTGCGGGGGCATATTAGGAATATAATATAATATCATTATATTATATTCAAGTATATATTGTTAATATAGATTAGGAAACTAAATCTTTGTATTAGATTAGGAAACTAAATCTTTGTATTAGATTAGAAACATTTTCCTTCTAGGAATTAGAAACCTTCTCCTTCTAGGAGACTACCTCCTCATTGTAACCCTATAAATATGTATCTCTAGCATCATAATCAATTGAGTCTTTCAATTTAATTCCTCTCTTTCCTGTTTTGATTGGCTTCGTCTCTAACCCTCATTTATTCTAATAGAAGGAGATGAAACAATAGCATTGCCTAATTTTGAAGTGGCCAAAGAGATGACCAATTTGAGAAAGAGAGATAATTTGAGAAAAATAATTTGAAAGAAGTATTAGAATTGAAAGAAGAAGAAGAGAGTTAAGAAAAAGAAAAAAGAAGTACCATTAGGAATTTAGAGAGGAAGGGGGGGGAGAAACGATTGGTAAGAGTGGTGGAAGCGAAGGGTGGTGGATGTAGGCGGGGTTGGGGTGGGTGACGATGGTGACAATATTGGAAATATTCGATAATCTGTTTTCTTCTACATTCAATTTCTCTGCTTGCTTTCAAATATTCTCAATTCAATCGCAAATATTATGCAGATCTTTGTCAAAAACCCTAACCGGCAAGACCATAACTCTTGAGGTCGAGAGTTTCGATACAATCGACAATGTCAAGACTAAGATTCAGGACAAGGAAGGAATTCCTCATGACCAGCAGCGTTTGATCTTCGTCGGAAAGCAGCTTGAGGACGGCAGAACCCTTACCGATTACAACATCCAGAAAGAATCCACCCTTCACCTCGTCCTGCGTCTTCGCAGTGGTATGCAGATTTTCGTCAAAACTCTCACCGGTAAGACGATTACATTGAAGGTGGAGAGCTCCGAAACCATTGATAATGTTAAGGCGAAGATTCAGGACAAGGAAGGGATTCCCCCAGACCAGCAGCGATTCATCTTTGCCGGCAAGCAGCTCGAGGACGGCAGAACCCTAGCTGATTATAATATCCAGAAGGAATCAACTCTTCATCTTGTCCTTCGTCTCCGTGGTGGTATGCAGATCTTCGTCAAAACTTTAACTTGAAAGACGATCACTTTGGAGGTTGAGAGCTCCGACACTATCGATAACGTCAAGGCGAAGATTCAAGACAAGGAAGGGATTCCTCCAGATCAACAGAGGCTGATCTTTGCTGGGAAGAAATTGGAAGATGGGAGGACTTTGGCTGACTACAATATTCCGAAGGAGTCCACGCTGCATCTGGTTCTTAGGTTGAGGGGAGGCATGCAGATTTTTGTGAAGACATTGACCGGGAAAACAATCACTTTGGAGGTGGAAAGCTCTGATACCATGTTGAACTAAGGAGAAGCAAAATATATTATGTATTATTATTGGGAATTTTCCCATCAAGTTCCTTTTTTACATACTCCTTGCCACTAAGTTCCTTATTTTATTAAAATGACTAGAAAGTTTCTTTTTCACATAAACTTCCTATATTACCCCTATTATATTCCTCCCTTCTTTCCCGTTAAAGATCGGAGCCAACCCGAGTCAACATTGGTCAATTACACCACCGGCAACAGTCGTCCCCTTCACCTCTCTCTCTCTCTCTCACTCACTCTCTCTCTCTCCCTATGTCTCTCTCTCTCTCTCTATCTCTCCGACTGTTTCAAACTGGTACGGAAAATTCAAAACCCCCAAATCCCTTGACTAATAACGTATCCCCTGTTGGAATTCAGAAGCTCAAAGTAGCTGGAAGGAAATGTGTATTTACTTTCAACAAACTGAGGCTCTTTATAGCCTTTACAAATGGAAGAAATAACAAACCACACTTAGAACGTGGTGACTGGAACAAAAACCAAAACAAACTCTATCCACCCTAACGAATAGGACTTATTAACAAACTAAAATAAAAGACTCTTTTAGACTACTTCAAACTGATTTTTATTATCTAACATTCCCTCCCTTAAGCTAATGCATCTTCACTTAGCTTACTTTAGGAACTTCAGTCACTCCAAGCATACCACGAAGTCTTTTGAACTGCTCCAACTTTATTGGCTTTGTCATAATATCTGCAACTTGGTCTTCAGAATTGCAGCAACTTAGCTTAATGACTCCATCATTCACCAAGTCTCTAAGGAAATGGAATCGCACATCAATATGCTTGCTTTTTCCATGAAACACCGGATTCCTCGACAATTTTATAGTTGAGCTGTTATCACACATGATCATCGTGCATGTCTCCTTTTCAACTCCAAGTTTCTCCAACACCTTTTTGAGCCAAACACACTGACAAGCACACAATGCTGCTGTTATATACTCCGCTTCCGTAGTAGAAAGAGCAACCACCGATTGTTTCTTTGAAGACCAAGAAACAGCTCCAGACCCCAACATAAACACAAACCCAGAGGTACTTTTGCGATCGTCTAAGTCGCCGGCATAATCACTATCAGTAAAGGCCATAAGTTTCAAGTTGCTTTCTCCCTTTTTATAGAAAATGCCAAGATCAGTTGTACCTGCTATGTATCTTAAAATTCTTTTTGCTGCAAGCCAATGTGACATAGTAGGACTAGACATGAACCTACTTATCAAAGCAACTCCATACATCAAGTCAGGTCTAGTTACAGTCAGATACATAAGACTTCCAACCACCTGCTTGAATTGAGTTTCATCAATTTTAACCCCATCTTTATCTTTAATCAGCTTTGTACCAGGCGCTATTGGATTTTTCACTGCATTAGCATTTTCCATACCGAACCTTGCTAAAACATCTCGTGCATACCTTCTTTGACAGATGAAAATTCCATCTGAACATTGTTTAACTTCTACTCCGAGAAAGTGTTTCATCCTCCCCAAATCAGACATATCAAATTCACACATCATTGAATTTTTAAACTTATCGCACATGCTTCTATCATTCCCAGTAAAAATCAAATCATCAACATAAAGACTTACAATTAAAATTTTACCTCCTTCCGATTTTGTGAACAGTGTGTGCTCGCTAGTACACCTCTCAAAACCTCGCGTAGAAAATAAGCTTCAATTTTGCTGTACCAAGCTCGCGGCGCCTGTTTAAGACCATATAATGCCTTCCTCAATCTATAGACTTTCTCTTCTTCTCCTTTCTTTTCAAATCCCTGTGGTTGCTGTACATACACTTCCTCCTTGAGTTCTCCATGAAGAAAAGCACTCTTAACGTCAAGTTGAAATACCTCCCAACTGAACTGAGCAGCTGTTGCAAGTATCACACGGATGGTGTCAAGTCTTGCCACTGGAGCGAACACTTCGGTGTAATCTATTCCTTGACGTTGTATATACCCTTTTGCCACAAACCTTGCTTTGAACTTCTCCACATTTCCATCTTCGTTAAGTTTGGTTTTAAATACCCACTTAAATCCGATAGGCTTGACACCTTCAGGCAACATAGTAAGTTCCCAAGTTTGGTTCCTCTCTATGGCCTCAATTTCCGCTAACATTGCTTCTCCAAATGAAACGGGTTCGTTCTCAATCACCATCATCATTGCATTTAAGTTTTCTTCATCCGATAATCCCTCCCCTGTTTCATAATCTGCCATCCAAACTGGTGTTCTTCTTTCTCGTGCACCCCTCCCTTCAGCGAATTCTTCGTGTGAATTGAAGTTTGGCTCATTTGGAGGCGGCTCTGTTGGACTGTTGCTGGAACTACTGGAACTGCTACTTGAATTGTTAGAACCAGCTCCACCATGTTCTTCTTCATCCTGATTATCTTCTCCATCACTTCCATCTTCCCATTCCAATATATCCTTTTGGAGTTCTTCCTCTGTTTTTCCCCAGTCCCAACTTTCATCTTCTTCAAACACAACATCCTTGCTAATTAAGATTCTTTTTGAGACTGGATCATATAGTCTTCACGCCTTGGACTCATCACTGACTCCTATACATTTTCTGCTCTTATCATCCAACTTACTCCTCTTTTGATCTGGAATGTGAACATGTGCTATACACCCGAATATTCGAAAGTTCTCCACTGATGGTTTCTCACCGCTCCATTCCTCTTCTGGGATCTTCATTTCAACTGCTGCAGTTGGACATCGATTTTGAACATGTACACACCATCTCACAGCCTCGGGCCAGAAAGCTTTAGGAACTTGCTTCTCATTCAACATGGATCGAACAGCATTCATAATCGTCCTATTCTTTCTCTCCGCGACTCCGTTCTGCTGAGGAGTATAGGCTGCTGTCAACTGTCTTTTAATACCCTGCGACTGACAAAAATCTCCGAACTCGTTTGAGGTGAACTCAACACCCCTATCTGTCCTCAAGCAAGTTAAAGGTGCACCTATCTCTTTTTCAACAGAAACTTTAAAATTCTTAAACACATCAAAAACTTCCAACTTTTCATGTAAGAAGTAAACCCAAGTTTTACGAGTAAGGTCATCGATAAAACTTAAGATGTACCTCTTGTTATTGTTTGAAGCTGGCTTGATAGGACCACAAATATCCGAATGCACGAGCTGAAGTGGCCTTGATGCTCTCCACAAGCTTTTCTTTGGTATAGGATTTCTATGTTGCTTTCCTGTTATGCATGTCGTGCATATCTTCGTTGGAGACTTAAGAGAGGGTAAGCCGGTCACCATCTTGTTGTAAGAAAGTGTTCTCAGTCCCTTGTAATTCAAGTGTCCAAAACGACAGTGCCACATGTGAGCTTCCTTCTCCGATACGGTTTCAGCTTGTAAACACATAGACCCTTTTGGTGCCATAGAAGCTAACAGATAAAACATTCTATTCCCACTCATATTGGTCTGCATAATTAACCCTCTCCTAGGATGAAACACTTTGCGAGTTCCATCCCGAATCAAAATGGCTAACCCTTTTTCTTGGAGTTGTCCTATGCTTAATAAATTGTTTTTAAGCTCAGGAATATAATAAACATCAGAAATTACCTGAGTTATGCCATTCAATTGCATCCTTATACTTCCTTTTCCTGCCACTGTCATTCTCGTATCATTCCCAAGCTTCACAGTCCGATTGAAATCTTCTTTCAAATCTGAAAACCATTCTTTGTTTCCCGTCATATGATTGCTACAGCCCGAGTCAAAGAACCATACCTCTTCCCTCTTTGTTTGATGAAGCTCGACGTAAGACATCAGCAACAACTCCTCTTCTTCATCCAACTCAGCATAATTTGCTTTCTTTTCCCAGTCGGGACACTCATATTGAAAATGGCCCAACTTACGGCATTTGAAACATTCAATAATTGTTTTGTCCATAGGTTGTCTCGCTCTACCTCTGTCACTTCCTCCTTTAAATGCACCTCGACCCCTTCCTCTGCCTCCTGAAACTTCATGAGCCACACCTCGACCCCTTCCTCTGCCTCCTGAAACTTCATGAGCCACTTTCAACACATGTTCCTCCTCTTGGTGTCCCTGCATCCTTTGTTTATGGACAAGTAAACTCCCATGTAATTCATCGATGCTCAAGGTACTTAAATCATTTGACTCCTCTATTGAACAAACAACATAATTGAATTTGGGAGTCAATGATCTAAGTAGCTTACTGACCACTATGCTTTGCTCCATTGTCTCACCATTTGCCTTCATCTTGTTTACCACCGCTAATGTCCGTCCCAAGAAGCTGTCTACCTTTTCGCCTCCTTTCATGGCAAGCAACTCAAACTCTCTTCGCAATGCTTGAAGTTGTGACCTTTTCACCTTCGTGGACCCTTGATACTTCTGTTTCATTGAGTCCCAAATTGCCTTCGACGTCCCCTTGTCGAGATTTGTTTCCAGGATTTCTCTATCAATTGCCTGGAATAGAAAGTTCTTGACTTTCAGATCTTTGAGCTTGGCTTCCTCCACAGTCTTCCTTTGCACCTCACTCGCTGGTGCTGTCCCAATTGCTGGTGTAGGAACCCCTTCCTCCACCAAGCTCCACATCTCCTTGCTCCTTAGAAAGTTCTCCATCGTCATTGACCAATGATCATAATGGCCATCAAACCTCGGAATGGATGGTTGCACAAACTTCTATGAGGTTGACATTGTGTTTAACTCACACTTCTCACAAAACACGGCTCTGATACCAAATGTTGGAATTCAGAAGCTCAAAGTAGCTGGAAGGAAATGTGTATTTACTTTCAACAAACTGAGGCTCTTTATAGCCTTTACAAATGGAAGAAATAACAAACCACACTTAGAACGTGGTGACTGGAACAAAAACAAAAACCAAAACAAACTCTATCCTCCCTAAAGAATAGGACTTATTAACAAACTAAAATAAAAGACTCTTTTAGACTACTTCAAACTGATTTTTATTATCTAACATCCCCACACAATTAAACCGAAATTATTTCACACAATTAACCCCCCACACACTCAACAACCCCTTTTCGAAACCAAAATCTTTACTTCTCTACGTTCGGAATTGCCATGGCGGACAATAATCAATCCTCAGAAGCCCTTCATGCTGGAAAATCTCCCTTGGATGATGAAGAAATGCAAGACAACGACGCTGGAGATGAATTTGACGCCGACGGTAATGAATCTGATTATGAAGAGGGTGATTTGGAGAGTACAGAGACGGAAATTGGGAAAGAGATGAGTAGTTCTCGAATTGAAACCCTAGCCGTGCCTTCCAGTTACCTAAGTACTTATGTTCCGGTTAATCATACAACATTTTAATTTTTTGGATGCAGTATTTTGTATAGTCACTCTGGAATAAATGTTGTATTATACTACTGTTGTTTATAATACTGCATCAGAAATGTTATTTTATATTACTGTTCTTTTTTATAATACTGAATCAATAATACTGCATGAGAAATGTTGTATTATACTACTGTTTTTTATAATACTGCATCAGAAATGTTATATTACACTGTTCTTTATAATATTGCATTAATAATACTGCATCAGAAATGATGTATTATACTACTATTCTTTATCCTACTTTACTTTTATACTTCATAACACCAATCAACTTACTATTCCCTACCTCACTTTCTCTCTCTTATTTAATTTTTCATACTCACAATACTTTCACTACCTACAAATTTTTTTAATCTTCGGGCTAAGGCTACTAGGAACCTTATATTGAGACGGAGGAAGTATAATACAACATTTCTGATGCAGTATTATTGATGCAGTATTATAAAGAACAGTATAATACAACATTTTTTATGTAGTATTATTGATGCAATATTTTAAGATATTGTATTATTTTAAAAAATAATACAACATTCTTGAAAATATGAGACAACATCATGAAAATAAAATACAACATCCTTAAAAATACAACATTTTAAAACTAAAACACAACATCGTTAAAATCAAATACAACATCCTTAAAAAACTAATACAACATTCTTGAAAATATGATATAACATCATTAAATTCAAGCACATATATGATACAGCATTATAATAAAATAATACAACATTTTCAAAATACTGCATTTACTTTTAAAATAATACAACTTTAACCAATAAAAAATGATACAACATGCATCTAATTTGATAATATTGCATTTCATACAACATTCATACAAAATTCATATAGTATTCATACAACATTATGCAAATAAAATACAACATTAACTAATAAAAACAATACTATAATACAACATTCTTGAAAATATGATACTACATCATGAAAATAAAATAAAAACTTATGAGTCACTAACTCATAAATAAAAGAAAAGAACCATACACGCACTCAAACTACACCGTCATTTATTTATCTTCCCAAATGCAATCAATCCAAAAATATCCCAGAGTCAGTGAACTTCTCCAATCAATTTAATACAATATTATCTATTCACCTTTTACTCCGTGTGATAAAACCACTCCTTCTTCGTCCTTTCTCCGACGACCCCTTTGTAGCCAATTGAATCAGCCATGATTCCAATTCCAGACATCAGAGAACTTCTCTAATCAATTTTTGGTCTGAAGATGCCGACCAATCGGAAAATGATCACCGGTCTCATACTACAAGGAACTACTCAAGTGCAAAACAATGAAACAAATTCTCGGCACCATTATCTAAAGTTTAAAGGGAAGCATAAAGCAAACTAATTTAAGTGAAAAGAAGGCATGGATAGTACATACGGTATATATAGCAAAGGATAAAGTTGCTGCATATTTCCTGCTTTGATTTAAAACTACAATGTAATCAAAATTGGTGTTCTTATTCAAGCTGATATTCACCTGAATTGGTTAAAATTAGTAGATCACCAGATTCGCTACACCAATGAAGGAATACAAAAGACAATCATTACAGCCAAAACTCAAAGACTGCTAAAAAATAAGGCAGTTGATAACCAAAAACAACAATCATGCAACATTAATTCACCAAAAATCATAGATTGGTCTCATCAAAGTATACTTACTTCCGTTGTAGTGATGAACTCAAACCTTGGCGAGCATTGCATAGTACTCAATCTCAGATTTTCTCAATGGAGGGCAATTGTTCGAAATGATAATAAGCTTTCCTACAGTTCCACATCAATTAAAACACATTCAATTTCTCCGATTAATAAAAACAAAACCAAAAGCAAAAGAACAACATCTTTATCAATGGAGGGCAATTGTTCGAAATGATAATCAACCTCCCTACAGTTTTCACATCAATCAAAACAGTAGTATGAAGAACAGTAGTATAATACAACATTTCAGATGCAGTATTATAAAGAACAATATAATACAACATTTTTTATGTAGTATTATTGATGCAGTATTTTAAGATATTGTATTATTTTAAAAAATGATACAATATTTCTGATGCAGTATTACTGATGCAGTATTACTGATGCAGTATTATAAAGAACACTAGTATAATACAACATTTCTGATGTAGTATTATAAAGAACACTAGTATAATACAACATTTCTGATGCAGTATTATAAAGAACAGTATAATACAGTATTATTGATGCAGTATTATTAATGCAGTATTTTAAGATATTGTATTATTTTTAAACATAATACAACATCCTAGACATAATACAATATCCTAAACATAATACAACATCTTAAAATAATACAATATCTTAAAATAAAATATATGCACATTATTTTTCACTAATACTCTAAGTGCCCATTTGGTATGCAAGAATGATCATTCCATGAAGGATTTAGTACAAATTTCATTCCATGAAAATGCAAATATCACGGGAGGCGAACATGATACATTTGTACCAAATGAACCCTAAAATTGAAGAAATAACTTGAGATACCTGAACAATCATCCATACTCAAATTGGAAATGATAAATCCCAAATTTTAGTTGAGACATTTCAACAAACATGATGCGTGCTACTATGAGGAATACGATCCCAAACTCAAATGGAATGGAGAAATTATCAAAATAAAGTTATGTTTACTGGTGATCAAATTAACGATACAACATTTTCACATCAAATTACTACAATATCCTGCATTTCAGAATACTGCATCCTCCAGATAATACAATATTCATAAACTATTTAAAAAATAATACAACATCCTCAAAATGCAACATTCATAAACTATTTTTAAAATGATACATAATACAACATTTCAAATATGATACAATATCCTCAATATGCATACAATATTATATTATACAACATGATACATAATCCTCAAAAATGATACAATATCGTGTGATGCAGCATAATATATCAAATAATACCACACAATCCCGCATGTAATACCACATTCATAAACTAATGCATTTCAGAATACTACATAGTATACATAATCCTAAAAAATGATACAACATCCTCAAAATGATACTGCATTTATAAATGTAACGACCCCAAAATTCATACATAATAATAATACTTAATTTAATAATAGAATAGCCTCCAACGGCTACTAAAACCATAATTCAAAAGTACTAACCACTATTTGAAATAAACATAAATGCTGAAAACGGTAATAATCTCTACGGCTAGTACAAACCACTAGCTCGAAATACTTAATATTCTAAAATAATTATTTGAACTCCAAAAGCCGCTAATCCATCAAACACGTAGCCAATCCTCTCCAATCATTTACTACCTGGGAGGGGAAAGAATATGAAAGGGTGAGCGAACAAAGCTTAGTAAGTTCATACGGGGTCTCTTCGGTTTCTAAGAAGAGACGACCGGAACGAACGGAGTTTAATAATATATCAATGAAAGGATAACATGTACAATAATTAGTTTTGGTACTGAGAATGTCAAAGGAGGTTACTTTTTCAAATAACAAGTAGTGGCACTTTTACAATAACCGATAGAACTTTACACACACTTGTCCGTCAATTCCAAGTAATTGTGCACCTTTAATCTAGGGTGACTCCGATACACCTATTCTGTGATCGTTGAATAAGAATATCTACGCCTTTAATTTAAGGCGCCCCCTTATTCTGAATAAGAGAATCTACGCCTTTTATCTGGGGCGCTCCCTTATTCTGATATATCATGATAATCACATCTATAGAATTTAGGTCATTTCATTCTGACTAGACCATTTCATTCTATAGTGAGGTCATTTCAATCTGACTAGACCTTAGGTCATTTCAATCTGTCTAGACCAATTTATTTAACTTTGAGACCATTTCAATCTGTCTAGGCCTTAGGTCATTTCAATCGTTTGTCTAGACCCGAATACATATAGAGTCCTCATCAATTGGACAATTTAACATCATATATTCATAGTGTTCATGGTACGAGAACACATAAGTCAATTTCAATTCACATAGATACACATTGAACAAAAACGCATCAATGGTAAGATATTCCAAAAACGTTCATAACGAGGGAATACAAATGAATAACTACAGGCCACTTGGTAGTATACAAATCATCAATAGAGAATTCTATAACAAAGGAAGATACATTCAAATACTTAATGAACGTAATCCCTTACCTTGGTCTAACTTCTTGTACAGCTTGATAAGCATAAAACGGATTCTGAAGATCCGTCCCAATCTTCCCCTTGATTTGAATACAATCTGTACATAGCATTAGGAGATTTCCATATCTTGTAATTATAGCTAGTTTATATTTTTTGTATTTATCTCTTCTCTGTACTATATATATATGCCTATGATGTGAATAATAAAATTCTTTTGCAAAATCCTTTATGGTATCAGAGCATAATTGATCCTCCCCCTCTCTCAAACACTCGCATTATGTAAACCCAGCAACAATGGCAGCCGCCACCACCTCCATCCCTAACTCGGCAGAACCAGCCAACCCCATTCTCCTGGTAAACCTCTCAAACTGCCGCACTCTCACACCCCTCACATACCTTACTTGGGCCTCCCAAGTTACCTCCATTCTGTTCGGACTCGACCTCCTTAAGTTCGTCGACGGCACCCACTCCCCACCCGAAGATACCCTCAAGCCTGACAACGCCGACGAAGCTGAAAAACCCAATCCCGCTGCCATTACATGGCACCGCCAGGACAGGCTCATCCTTGGTGCCTTACTTGGAACCCTTGATCCCTCCGTTGCCCCCTCGCGCACCAAGCCAAAACATCTCACGAAGCTTGGTTCATCCTTAAAACCACCTACGCCAACCCATCTCGCGGCCACATTCTTCAAGTAAAAGACCAACTTGAATCACTCACCAAACAAACCCAAACTGTGTCTGACTACATGCATTCTATCAAAAATTGCACCGACAAACTTGCCCTACTTGGAAAACCCATGGATCCCGAGGATGTCATAGCCAAAGTTCTCAAAGGCCTCGATTATGATACCTACAAACCCGTTATTGACTCCACCCGTGCTCGTGACACCCCTATCACTTTCGAAGCCCTCCATGAAAAATTAATTAATCATGAACTGACCATTAAACAACAACCTTCACCATCCTCACTACCTGCTTCTGCCCACACCATCCACTATCAACCTAATACCACCCGCCCCACTCCTCGGACCAACAACACCCCTGCCCTACTCCCAACCCCTCCCTCCTCCAACACTAATACCTTCAAAGGAAAATGTCAGTATTGCCGTCAAATTGGTCATGTTATTTCCCAGTGCACTCCTTTCAAATAAGCCTACCCATCTGTTGTCTTTCCCCCACCCCCCCCCCCCCAACCGGTCAAACCGCCCCAACTCAAGCAACACCAACTACCGCCGCCCCCAAGCCCACAATGCTACAACAGCCCCAGTTCCTCCATCTTGGCTCATGGATAGTGGTTCCACGCACCACATCACCAACGATCTCAACAACCTCTCACTTCACCGCCCTTATGATGGAAGTGATGAAGTTGTCATCGGTGACGGCTCCTCCCTCCCTATTGCCAATATAGGTTCATTTACTATCCCCTCCTCTTCTTCTCCTCTTCAATTTACTAATGTTCTTCATGTTCCTCGTATCTCGAAAAATATTCTTTCCATTTCTCAATTTTGTAAGGATAATGATGCTCTTGTTGAATTCTCATCTTCTTCCTTTCTTATCAAGGCTCGGTTGACCAACCACATCCTACTCCATGGGACAATTGATCGTGGAGTCTACCTTTGGCATCCGTCCTCCACTCAAGCGCATCCCAGCACCTCCGCTTCTCTTCCCTCTTGGCACCACCGGCTTGGCCATCCAGCAGCTCCAATCATTTCTTTTTTACAAAAACAATTTAATTTATCTATTCCGTTTAGTCGTTTATCTAGTTGTACTGCTTGCAATATTAATAAAAGTCATAAACTTCCCTTTTCCGTTTCATCCCTCACCTCTCATGCACCTCTTGATATTATATTTTCTGATGTTTGGACCTCTCCTGTCTTATCCTATGACAATTTCAAATACTATGTAATATTTGTCGATCACTTTACAAAATACACATGGCTTTACCCCCTCAAACAAAAATCTGACACCTTTGCAATCTTCCATCGTTTTAAAGCTTTGGTTGAAAAATTCTTCCAAAAAGATATCATTCAATTCTACTCCGATAACGGGGGTGAATACATAAAACTCACTCCGTCTCTTCTACAAACTGGCATATCTCATCTCACCTCCCCCCCACATACTCCTGAACACAATGGTCTTTCTGAACGAAAGCACCGTCATATTGTTGAAACCGGGCTAGCTCTTCTTTCCCATGCCCATCTACCCCTTACCTTTTGGCCACACGCCTTCTCCACAGCCACATATCTCATAAACCGTCTTCCTACCTCCACTCTCTCCAATGACTCTCCCTTTCTCCGTCTCTTTAAACAACCTCCCAACTACAACAAACTCCGCAGCTTCGGTTGCTTATGTTACCCGTGGCTCCGTCCCTACACCAAACATAAGCTTGAACCAAAATCTATCCCGTGCATCTTTGTAGGCTACTCACCCTCTCAAAGTGCCTACTATTGCCTAGATCCAAACACTCTCCGTCTATACACCTCCCGACATGTCAAATTCTTTGAGTCTGAATTCCCTTATCCCTCTCTCACAAATACTACACCCTCTCCGTCCTCCATCACACCTGACCAATGGTCTCCCCTCACCGTTCCTCTCCTAATGCCCACACCATCCGCCCCACCCTCACCACCCACTGCCCCTAACCCCACCACTGAACCCATCTCGCCTACCCCAACCAATATTCCGCAGCCCACTGACACCCCCCTACCCGCTTCTCCTCCAAACACCACTCCAGAACCATCACCACTCCAGTCCTCGGATCACTCCCGCCTTACTACCATTCCCCACCAATCTCCTCCTCCTACTCGCACCATAGTAACTCATCTCACCAATAAAATCACCAAACCTAACCCTAAATATGCTCATCTTGTCACTCTCCCTTCCCCTACTAGCCTTCCCACTACCACTAAACAGGCCCTCTCCTCTCCCCATTGGCGTGCCGCCATGCAAGATGAATTCACAGCCCTAACCCGAAATGAAACCTGGACCCTTGTTCCGTCTACTGAGGCTCATAATGTTGTTGGCTGTAAGTGGGTTTTCCGAATCAAATACAACCCTGATAACACCATTCAAAAGTATAAAGCCCGCCTCGTTGCAAAAGGCTTTCATCAACAACCTGGCATTGACTACTCTGACACCTTCAGTCCGGTAGTCAAACCTGTCACCATCCGCCTTCTCCTATCCCTCGCCCTCAGTCAGGGTTGGTCCCTTCGCCAACTCGACATCAACAATGCTTTTCTTCAAGGCACCCTTCAAGAAACAGTCTTTATGAAACAACCACCTGGCTTCATTGATGACTCATTTCCCAATCATGTATGTCGACTCACTAAGGCCATTTACGGTCTCAAGCAAGCCCCTCGGGCATGGTACAACGAGTTAAAATCCTATCTCCTTTCCTATGGCTTCCGCTCCTCTTCAGCTGACCCCTCTTTGTTTCTCTACACTCATAATTCTCATCACTTATACCTTCTTGTTTATGTTGATGACATAATTCTCACAGGGTCATCCCCTTCCCTTCTCTCCTCTTTTCTCACTAGTATTGCAACACGCTTCTCACTTAAAGATCTTGGTCAACTGTCCTACTTTCTTGGCGTTGAAGTCACTCCAAACAAAAACGGTCTCCTTCTCTCTCAATCTAAGTATATTCATGATCTTCTTATTCGTCATAATATGGCCAACTCCAAACCCTGTCCCACTCCCATGGCCGTATATCCTCCTCTTCTATCTGACCCTTCTTCGCCTCCCTGCAATCCCACTGAATATCGTGCCATTGTTGGCAGTCTCCAATACTTATCCCTCACTAGACCCGACATCTCCTACTCTGTCAATAAACTTGCCCAATTTCTTCATCACCCTCAAGAAAGTCATTGCAAGCTCTCAAGCGCCTTCTTCGATTTCTACATGGTACCATTCACACCGGTCTTCGCCTTTTTCGTGATACTCCCGCAACTCTCCATGCCTTTTGTGATGCGGATTTGGGCCGGTGATAAAAATGATTATGTCTCCACCTCCGGCTTCCTAGTTTATCTTGGTCGCAACCCCATTGCATGGTCTTCTAAAAACAGCCAGTATTTCTAGCTCCGGTCCTCCATCAAGCCGGAATTTCAGTGTTGCCGCCGATGCCACGGCCGAACTACTATGGATCCGCAATTTACTTTCTGACCTTCGGATTTCTCTACCACAACCACCAGTCATCTACTGTGACAACCTTGGGGCTACTCATTACTCTGCCAATCCAATTTTTCATTCTCGGATGAAGCATGTTGCCCTCTCCTTTCATTTTGTTCGCGAACAAGTACAACTTGGCGCTCTTCGAGTTCAACATATATCCAGCGGTGATCAACTAGCAGACGCACTAACAAAACCTCTTCCCTCCGTACCCGGTTTCATTTTTCTTCTTTTCCAAGATCGGACTTCCTCCTGGGGCGGCCCGTCCGTCTTGCAGGGGCGTGATAAGCATAAAACGGATTCTGAAGATCCGTCCCAATCTTCCCCTTGATTTGAATACAATCTGTACATAGCATTAGGAGATTTCCATATCTTGTAATTATAGCTAGTTTATATTTTTTGTATTTATCTCTTCTCTGTACTGTATATATATGCCTATGACGTGAATAATAAAATTCTTTTGCAAAATCCTTTACAGCTCTTCCCGTGCGTATCTACAACCACGAAAGAGTAACTTAGTATCACCCATTTGTCGTTAACTATCTCTACTTAGTCAAACCTCATGCGTTATAATTTAACTTCTTTCCTTTCTTTATTTAGTAATCTTCTAGGTTTGGGAAAGTTTCTATT
Organism: Adenophora triphylla var. japonica; assembly: GCA_022495995.1. Taxonomy (NCBI): domain Eukaryota; kingdom Viridiplantae; phylum Streptophyta; class Magnoliopsida; order Asterales; family Campanulaceae; genus Adenophora; species Adenophora triphylla. Next base: position 105,327 of record JAFEMH010000896.1, read on the forward strand.
TTTGAAAACTTTCCTTATTCGGAAATTTCATTATTCTTGGACTTGTAATTTCCCTAATTATATGTTGATTTTATTTAGGGTTGTTCTCTTTTCTATCCTTTTCATACATCTTAACTCTAAAGTAGACTTTCCTCTTTTAGGATTTCCACTTAAGCCCTTCTACTTTTGGTTAATTACTAAAAGGTCCTCCATCTTTTAGGTATTTGCAAAACTGTCCCTCAACTTATGAGTATTTACAAAAGAGTCCTTCAACTTTTAAATATTTGCAAAACATTCCTTCAACTTTTAAATATTTGCAAAATAGTCCTTTGACTTTTAAATATTTGCAAAACAGTCCTTCAACTTTTAAATATTTGCAAAACAGTCCTTTGACTTTTAAATATTTACGAATTAGTCCCTTGACTTTCAATTAATTACAGAATAGTCCCTCAACTTCCAATTAATTATAGTTTGGTCCTTCTGCAGCTTTAAACTTTACAGCTTTAGTCCTTCGCTTAAGTTCTCCATCTAATTCCCGATCGTACGGTTAGAATTCTAATGATTTCAGCTTATAACTATTCAGTTTAGCCCTTTTTCAGTTGGAAACTTAACTGTAACCTTTTAAAATAACCCAAAAGCTTAACAATTTCAACCCAAACATACCTAAATACCCTACTGTCATTCGACTGAACCATAAGATGCCCAAACATTATTTTTTGTTCCTTCTTTTCATTCAAGAATGATTAACATAGTAACTTAATTCAACTCAAGAATATAATTAGGGCTTTTACAACTTAATACTTTGAATTTCATAATCTTATTATTCAAGATTTAAGATTCAACATTAGGTTATACTCCTAATCATTAAACCTAGATTTTCCCATCATTATAATCATCAATCAATTCATTAAACTCCAAGATTGAACATTTAAAATCTAAGAATTATCATCCTAGAATAAAATAATTTTAAATTTTCAAAAATTCATAACTAATTCAATACTAATCCAAATTGAACGAAACGAAAGCCAGAATTTAGGGTTTTTCATTACCTTGATTTTTCGTTTAGAATAATTGATCAAAAAAGATCAAGAGCTCGGCCGTTTTCCTCCTTCCTTGCGGCTGCTGCCCCTTAGGTTTAGGTTTAGGGTTTTTTTTTTTATTTTTCTTTGTAAATTATGAGGGTTATGGGAAATTAAGAAAGGGTTTGGTTATTTATATTTGGGTATTACCTCCTTGGGCCCCTTTTACTTCACAAGCCCACTTACCTATCCCAATCTTAATTAAATAATCCAACCCATTTATTTAACATTTAATAGCCCAATTATTAAATGTTAGTTAATAATTGTAATTACATTAATTATTTTCTAATAAAAATAATTAAATTAAAAGTCTAAATTTTTTTTTTCGGGTTCTTACATTCTTACCCCCTTAAAAGAAGTTTGTCCCCAAACTTAACGTACCTTAGTTGGCAAACAGGTCGGGATACAATTCGCGCTTCTCGCTTTCTAGTTCCCAAGTTGCTTCCCTTTCGGTATGGTTGCTCCACTGTACTTTCACATAAGGAACTAACCGCTTTCTCACATTCTCGTCTATTCTGTCGACGATCTTGATCGATCTTTCATCACAAGTCAAATCAGCACGGACTCTTAGCTGTTTGTACTCGATCACGTGACTCGGATCGTGAATATACTTCCTTAGCATAGAGACATGGAACACCTCATGCACTCCAGCTAAAACCGTTGATAGTGCCAATCTATAGGCCACTTCCCCAATCTTGTCAAGGATCTCGAACGGTCCCACATATCGTGGACTTAACTTTCCCTTGGCTATACTCTCCTGCATCTTTACTGCCTCTTCGTCAATTTCTTGGGCTTCCTTAATTCTGTTCAAAAGTGTCGGCTGAACCATCAGCAGAGTAAAATACCCTTTAATTCGCACTTCTAAGTTTGAAACCTCAATGTTATTCCACGCACTTACCCCCTTAGAAATCAATGTCGCTAAGGTTCCGCAACTCTTCCTACTCAATGCATCGGCCACCTTATTGGCCTTCCCTGGATGGTTTGATATCGTACAATCATAATCCTGCAATAATTCAAGCCATCTCCTTTGTCTCATATTAAGCTCCTTCTGAGTGAAAATGTATTTAAGATTCTTATGATCCGTAAATATATTTGACAAGTTGTTCCATACAAGTAATGTCTCCAAATTTTCAATCCAAATACCACCGCTGCTAATTCCAAATCGTGGGTCGGGTAATTCCTCTCATGGTTCTTCAATTATATTGGCGCATAAGCTATAACCTTATCATTCTGTATCAACACGCAACCTAATACCTTCAATGGAGTATCACTATATATCACAAATCCGTCCGATCCTTGGTATAGTAAGAACCGGTGCGGACACAATTCGACTCTTCAGCCCTTGAAATTTCTTTTCACACTCTTCTAACTAAACAAACCTTGCTCCCTTCTGCGTTAACCTTGTTAACTGTACTGACAACTTCGAAAGTCATTCAATGAATCTCCTATAGTATCCTGTTAACCCCAAGAAACTTCTTATCTCACTAACTGCGGTTTATCTCTCCCAATATACTATAGCCTCTATTTCTGTTGGATCCACTTCAATCCCATCCTTAGATACCACGAGTCCTAAGAATACACTCTCTCTCCCGCCAAAATTCATACTTCTTGAATTTAGCGTACAACTTTTGTCCCCACAAAATATGTAGAACTAACCTCAAATGTCCTTCATGTTCCTCCTTAGACTTAGAATAAACCAAGATATCATTCATAAACACAACTATTCACTTATCCCAAAATTCCTGAAACATTATTTCCTCAATTCCATAAATGCAGCTGGCGCGTTTGTCAACCCAAACGGCATAACCAACAACTCATAATGACCGTACCTTTCCATAAAGGTTGTCTCCGTAACATCCTCGTTCTTTACCCTCAACTGATGATATTCAAATCTCAAATCTATCTTTGAGCTAACACGCTCCCCAAAGTTGTTCAACCAAGTCATCAATCCTCAGCAACGGGTATTGATTCCTAACAGTCACTCGATTTAACTCCCGATAGTCGATACACATTCTCATCGATACGTCTTTCTTCTTTACAACAATACCGGTGCACCCCACGGTGAAACACTCGGTCTTATCAAACCCTTATTCAATAACTCTTACAGTTGTTCCTTCAATTCCTTAAGTTCATTCGGGCCATTCTGTACTATGCCTTTGATATCGATGCGTTTTCTGATACTAGGTCTATGGAAAATTTCACCTCCCATTCTGGTGGTATTCCCAACAAGTCTTCTGGAAACACATCCTTAAACCTCCGATCACTGAAAGAGACTCTATACTTACTCCTTTCTTATCCGTCTCTCCCATATAGGCTAAGAATCCTTCACATCCTTTTCCTCAACGTCTTCCGAGTTCTCATTCCCGAAATAAGACCAGATCGGATTCTCGATTCCGATCCTTGAAAATAAAACTCTTCTCCAGATAGCAATCTGAAATGTACTTCTTTCTTAAAACAAGTCTTCCTTGGCATGATGGATGACTAACCAATCCATTCCCAGAATAATTGTCAATTTCATTCATTTTCCACTCTATTAGGTCAATCTCGAGTTCTCTATCACCTATTGTCAAAGGCCACTCCTTATACATAGACAAGATAGGAATCGACTCATTAGTCGGAGTATTTATCACCAAAGGTACTTCTAACGCTTCAGGTTTCAAATTCAATTTCTTCTCTGTACCGATACTCATTAGTCCGGTGCTTCCCTTTTTGCACACTTCACATTTTTCATCAGAGCCTTGACCACGGACCTTGCTTTTAATCCCAACTCTTCGATTGTTAAAGTTCTTACTTGGGTACTTACTTACGACACCATCTTCTTTACGATACTTATCAGTACTATGAATACAAGGCACTATTAATCACGCCTATACTAGCAATACTTAAATGCTTAATACTTTTATACTATAACCAGAATTTGTCTCAATAGACTAATACATTTAAATCTAGTCATAGGTCAATTCACTAAATCCTTGGTCTTTTCAATAGATAGGCATTACTCTCATAAGTCTTTTCAACAGACTTATTGGTCTTTTCAACAGACCAACACTACTAATACTCATACTTGCTACCTTACAAAATTCACTTAAATTAGGGCGTCTCAACAGACTTCAATTACATCATCGGTCCATTTACTAGACCATCGATCGCTTCACTAGACCGAATACACATTCACAATTCATTTCATTAGATTATTGGTCCTTTCATTAGACCGCACAATTTCATAGGTAATTTCAACGGACCCTTAATTCATCCTCATATGTCGTTTCATTAGACTAAACATGTACATTATAGGTTAATTCACTAGACCTACTGGTCACTTCAATAGACCACATTTACTCTACATAAGTCGTTTCAACTAGACTCATGGGTCGCTTCATTAGACCAGTACATTTCCCCAGGTCGTTTCAATAGACCAATGTTCACAATTTCATACTTTTGGCCGTTTCAATAGGCCGATTTTCATCTTCATTGGCCGTTTCAATAAGCCAATTAATCAACACTTGGCCATTTCAATAAGCCATATTATATCTACAAGTCGTTTCAATAGACTTTACTTTTCATCCATGGGCCATGTTACTAGGCTATTGTTCCGGGTCAATACACATATTTAACACTTAAGGAACAATAAAATTCACATAATTAAACACATAAGTCAAAGAAAATCACTTACTTGACTAAAATAAAGCTTTCACTTCATAATTTCAAAACGTAAATCATAAATATCTCAAGTTCTTTCTATCATAACTAAAAACTTGCTAAATCTATATCACTTCTAGAAATAACAGTAAAATAGTATAATACTCCACTTCTCATCATCAATTCAAAATTGGGGCGGCTTCACTCCCTATCATTTCCTCAGCTACTTCTTCCATAACATTCCCATTCACTAAGTTACATTCGTTTGAAACTTCAGCTACTGGCACATTAGCCTTCAAATCTTTAAGCTCATAATACCATTGGTAAGCTTGCTCTCTCACTTAATTATTATAAGTCTTTTCCTCAATAACAATTCACATTTAAACTTAATAGTTGTCCTCTAGATCACTCGGAGGATCTTGTTATAATTCCAAGGGAATTTTATTCTAGGTTCTCTCCCAAAATAGCAAGTTCTCCAAATAGAAATCTAAAATAGCAAGTTCTCCAAATAGAAAGTTTCTAAAATAGAAAGTTTCTTAATAAAGAATGTTTCCAAACTTAGAAAGTTTCCTGCACAGAAGGTTTCCATAACAGTAACTTCTCAAAATTGCTAACTTCCCAATTACAATCTCTTAATTTCTACCAGTTCATAGTTAGACTCTTAAGAAATTTTACCTTAAATCCTCCGTCACATTTACTTTCTAGGTAGGCCCAATTATACTCAAGTACTACTTCTTCTAATATGCTTAATGCTCTAAAGTCTCCCATGTGACCTAAAACCAAAGCTCTGATACCAACTGTAACGACCCCAAAATTCATACATAATAATAATACTTAATTTAATAATAGAATAGCCTCCCACGGCTACTAAAACCATAATTCAAAAGTACTAACCACTATTTGAAATAAACATAAATGCTGAAAACGGTAATAATCTCTACGGCTAGTACAAACCACTAGCTCGAAATACTTAATATTCTAAAATAATTATTTGAACTCCAAAAGCCGCTAATCCATCAAACACGCAGCCAATCCTCTCCAATCATTTACTACCTGGGAGGGGAAAGAATATGAAAGGGTGAGCGAACAAAGCTCAGTAAGTTCATACAGGGTCTCTTCGGTTTCTAAGAAGAGACGACCGGAACGAACGGAGTTTAATAATATATCAATGAAAGGATAACATGTACAATAATTAGTTTTGGTACTGAGAATGTCAAAGGAGGTTACTTTTTCAAATAACAAGTAGTGGCACTTTTACAATAACCGATAGAACTTTACACACACTTGTCCGTCAATTCCAAGTAATTGTGCACCTTTAATCTAGGGTGACTCCGATACACCTATTCGGTGATCGTTGAATAAGAATATCTACGCCTTTAATTTAAGGCGCCCTTATTCTCGAATAAGAGAATCTACGCCTTTTATCTCGGGCGCTTCCTTATTCTCGATATATCATGATAATCACATCTATAGAATTTAGGTCATTTCATTCGACTAGACCATTTCATTCTATAGTGAGTTCATTTCAATCCGACTAGACCTTAGGTCATTTCAATCTGTCTAGACCAATTTATTTAACTTTGAGACCATTTCAATGCTGCCTAGGCCTTAGGTCATTTCAATCTGTCTAGACCAAATACATATAGAGTCCTCATCAATTGGACAATTTAACATCATATATTCATAGTGTTCATGGTACGAGAACACATAAGTCAATTTCAATTCACATAGATACACATTGAACAAAAACGCATCAATGGTAAGATATTCCAAAAACGTTCATAACGAGGGAATACAAATGAATAACTACCGGCCACTTGGTAGTATACAAATCATCAATAGGGAATTCTATAACAAAGGAAGATACATTCAAATACTTAATGAACGTAATCCACTTACCTTGGTCTAACTTCTTGCATGCCTCTTCCCGTGCGTATCTACAACCACGAAAGAGTAACTTAGTATCACCCATTTGTCGTTAACTATCTCTACTTAGTCAAACCTCATGCGTTATAATTTAACTTCTTTCCTTTCTTTATTTAGTAATCTTCTAGGTTTGGGAAAGTTTCTATTTTTGAAAACTTTCCTTATTCGGAAATTTCATTATTCTTGGACTTGTAATTTCCCTAATTATATGTTGATTTTATTTAGGGTTGTTCTCTTTTCTATCCTTTTCATACATCTTAACTCTAAAGTAGACTTTCCTCATTTAGGATTTCCACTTAAGCCCTTCTACTTTTGGTTAATTACTAAAAGGTCCTCCATCTTTTAGGTATTTGCAAAACAGTCCCTCAACTTATGAGTATTTGCAAAAGAGTCCTTCAACTTTTAAATATTTGCAAAACATTCCTTCAACTTTTAAATATTTGCAAAATAGTCCTTTGACTTTTAAATATTTGCAAAACAGTCCTTCAACTTTTAAATATTTGCAAAACAGTCCTTTGACTTTTAAATATTTACGAATTAGTCCCTTGACTTTCAATTAATTACAGAATAGTCCATCAACTTCCAATTAATTATAGTTTGGTCCTTCTGCAGCTTTAAACTTTACAGTTTAGTCCTTCAGTTAAGTTCTCCATCTAATTCCTGACTGTACAGTTAGAATTCTAATGATTTCAGCTTATAACTATTCAGTTTAGCCCTTTTTCAGTTGGAAACTTAACTGTAACCTTTTAAAATAACCCAAAAGCTTAACAATTTCAACCCAAACATACCTAAATACCCTACTGTCATTCGACAGAACCATAAGATGCCCAAACATTATTTTTTGTTCCTTCTTTTCATCCAAGAATGATTAACATAGTAACTTAATTCAACTCAAGAACATAATTAGGGCTTTTACAACTTAATACTTTGAATTTCATAATCTTATTATTCAAGATTTAAGATTCAACATTAGGTTATACTCCTAATCATTAAACCTAGATTTTCCCATCATTATAATCATCAATCAATTCATTAAACTCCAAGATTGAACATTTAAAATCTAAGAATTATCATCCTAGAATAAAATAATTTTAAATCTTCAAAAATTCATAACTAATTCAATACTAATCCAAATTGAACGAAACGAAAGCCAGAATTTAGGGTTTTTCATTACCTTGATTTTTGTTTAGAAGAATTGATCAAAAAAGATCAAGAGCTCGGCCGTTTTCCTCCTTCCTTGCGGCTGCTGCCCCTTAGGTTTAGGTTTAGGGTTTTTTTTTTTTATTTTTCTTTGTAAAATATGAGGGTTATGGGAAATTAAGAAAGGGTTTTGGTTATTTATATTTGGGTATTACCTCCTTGGGCCCCTTTTACTTCACAAGCCCACTTACCTATCCCAATCTTAATTAAATCATCCAACCCATTTATTTAACATTTAATAGCCCAATTATTAAATGTTAGTTAATAATTGTAATTACATTAATTATTTTCTAATAAAAATAATTAAATTAAAAGTCTAAATTTTTTTTTCGGGTTCTTACAATAAACTAATGTATTTAATGTCATAAGTTTTAAACTACTTCATTTCAAAATACTTTCATAACTGACTATTTGATACAACATGATACAACATTTATAAAATACTGCATTTAATTTCAAAATGATACAACATTTTCACATCAAAATACTACAACATCTATTGAACTACAACATCAAAACCTCTTGATTTCGAGATTTAAGAAATCTCGAAACCTAGGGTTTGGAAATTTCGAAACTATAACATCTCAAAACCTAGGGTTTGAGATTTCGAAACTAAAACATCTATTGAACTAGAAATTGCATGTTGCAAGTTGATAAAAATACCTTGATTCGTTATTCGGTGATGCAGTATTGTCAATTGCAAAGAATTGAGATCTTCGAAACTACAACATCGCATCCAATGAATCAGTGAATGAATTTTGAGATGTTGTAGTGTTGAATCGTTGAGGAGATCTGAGAAATTTGGGGGGAATTGATGTAGTGTTGTAGTATTCGACTTTGGGAACTCAATCCGATTTGGAAACAATGAGAAACTCAAATTGAAGGATGTGGTATACAGAATGTTGTGTTCATTATTTTTCAACCGATAGATGACACGATGTAATTTGTTACGTTCAGAGGGGCATTTTTGTACATAACGGCCAAAAAATAATGAAAATAACAAAAAGAACTTGCTGGTCACTAATTTGTAAAAAAGAAACTTATAGGTCACTAACTCATTATTGTTATCTCAAAATTTATACAAATTAGAGATTCATATTTATACTCAAAATATATGAGTCCTAATTCTAATTGAATTCTAATAATCTCTCCTTATTCTAATAGTAAATATAATTTAAGACAAAAACTTATGTGAGAACGCTATAACCCGTCTCATGGATGAGACGGGTCATTTTTGACCCATGATCCGGAAAATTACCCTCTCTCTCCTCTCTCTCTCTATACGTAAACGCAGAGACCTCCATTGCCGGCCCCAATCTCCGCCCTAGCCTAGCTCTCTCCCACCGTAAACCAATCCCAATCTCAACCTCTAATCAACCGGCGACCTTCTCAACCTTCCTCACCGTTCTCTCCCTCTCTCTACCCAAACCGAAGCCTTCTTCTCACGCCACAACCGCCGTTCTCCGCTCTTCACCCAGGACAACAACCGCCGCTCCCTTTCTCTCTCAAACCCAATTGAACGGAGTCTTAATCGGAGACCTTAACCAATTCTTTCCATATCCATCGATTCATTTTCCTCCCCTGTTCCGAAATCTAAGCCTATAACTCTCACCAAATCATCACCAATTTCCGGCCAATCTCACCTCCATTACCTCCGGCCCTATTTCAACCCCTAAGCCGACAACCAGAAACAATTTCCTCCTTCCCCTGTTCTGTTCCAGAGCCCAAGCACGCACAATTGCTGGAAACTGCAAAGTTGATTGGTCTGTGACCAAAAATTTTTTTTTTTTTTTAATTTTTAAATTTTGTTTTTTTTTTTCGGTTTGTGAAAAGTAATAGTTACTATAACATAATGTAATGATTGTATGCATATACAGTAATAGTTTGTATACATTAAAGTAATACATATATACAGAAAAGTAATAGTGTTTTTCCCTATGTTTTCTTCGTTTGGCAAAAGTAATACTTATTATAACTAAAATGTAACAAACGTGTTATTTATATGTAATAGTATTTGTACATAATTGTAACACATATGTATAGATATCTATATGTTTTCAAACAATAAGTTACAATGAGTTCAAATTTATCATGATACATGTAAAAGTATTACATTATCTATAGAAATATGTTACAATTTCATCTATCAAAGTGTTACATTTACTTGTATAAACTATTACATTCATATACATAAGTTATTACATTTCAAATGTAATACATATAGTTTGTATTACATTTGAAAAAATGGGTGAAAACGAGCTTTTGTTTTTTTAAAACAGGTATTACGTTTACTTATGAACAATGTTACTTTATATGTATACAGTCATTACATTAAGAGATGGTAACTATTACTTTTTCTAAACCACTGAAAAGTCGAAAAAATAATATAAAAACTAAAAAAAAATAAAAAAAAAAAAAAATTGGGCCTATGAGAGGCTGCCACGTGTCAGGGTCGGACCCATGGATCCTGGAGAGAAAAAAAAATTGGCCTATCATGCCCCATGGGTCATGGGTCGACCCGTCTCATGCATGAGACGGATCCCCTTGTTCTCATGGGAGACCACCTCATAATTTAATTGAAAATACTTCTAACTAGGTAACTTTCCTAAGTTGATTAATACCAACTTAGGTAACTAAATGATGTCTTGAGGCTAGAGATTAAAGACCGAATAAGAAAGAATCAAGATTCGATAAAAGAAAGCTTCAAGCTTTTCTCAATAATTCATAAAGTGAAAATCTTTTGTAAAACGTGTTCTACGCTCGTCTGAGCGTAGAACGTATTTTTAAATAGGCGCGGTGGCATTTTTGTAAATAAATAGAACTTCTCAAAATGTGCGGTGGCATTTTTGTAAATAATTGAAACTTATAAGAGACACTTTTCTACACAACAACAGGCACATTTTAACATTGTAAATAATTGAAACTCACCTGGCCCTTTTTGATACTGCAGAAGGCACTTCTGAATACTACAAGAGGCATATTTTAACACTACAACAGGCATGTGTTTTTTAATTCACTTTGACACTTTTCAATATTATAACAGACATTGTTCAATACTACAAGAGGCACTTTTCAATACTACAACATGCACTTTTCTACACAACAACAGGCACATTTTAACATTGTAAATAATTGAAACTCACCTGACACTTTTTGATACTGCAGAAGGCACTTCTGAATACTACAAGAGGCATATTTTAACACTACAACAGGCATGTGTTTTTTAATTCACTTTGACACTTTTCAATATTACAACAGATATTTTTCAATACTACAAGAGACACTTTTCAATACTACAACATGCACTTTTCTACACAATAACAGACACATTTTAACATTGTAAATAATTGAAACTCACCTGGCACTTTTTTGATACTGCAGAAGACACTTCTGAATACTACAAGAGGCATATTTTAACACTACAACAGGCATGTGTTTTTTAATTCACTTTGACATTTTTCAATATTACAACAGACATTTTTCAATACTACAAGAGGCACTTTTCAATACTATAACATGCACTTTTTAACACTACAACATGTAGGGGAAATATAGGGTCTTGATATTGATACAGAGGCCGGATATGTGATTGAATCGTGTATAATCCACTTTCTGAATAAAGTATTTCGACCCTTAATGCCTGGGTTACACAAAATCTTTATTGGGATAAGACAATCACGCAATTTGTTTTCTAGGCAAAGAGAACAAATCAAAACCTTGAGAATTGTTTGCTTTCGTTATATTGTTGTAATTCACTCTTGTGTTTTTCATGTATATACAACTGAGATCAATCCCTGTATATATACAGATGGAGAGGTATTAGTTAAAAGGTATAACCAAAAGACATGACTTTAGCCAAGAGATGTGACTTTTCAGTTTGAACTGGCACCTGTTCAGGAACTGCTCGGCCGAGTCAAGAGACTCGCTCGGCCGAGCACACATGTCTTATGAAATTCTGTCAAGCTGCACGGCCGTGTCTTATGAACTGCACGGCCGTGTTGTTCTTACTGCTCAGCCGAGCAAGGCACATGCCTCGGCCGAGCAAGGCTGTCCAGAAACTTGGACAATCTGCCATGCTCTGCTCGGCCGAGTCAAGGACTCTGCTCGGCCGAGCACATCAGCAAAATGTGCTACCCTTTAACTTTTACTTCTTTATCGAGGTTGACTTCGTTTTAGCTCAAACGAGTGTGTACTCCACACTTTCCCTTACTCGTATCCGAGTCTAATACGAATCACATTGATCTCTAGTAAATCATCATTACAATAAAACAAGTTGATGACACTAAAATCACCAACACAACATGCACTATTTTTCAACAATATCACCGCATTATTTAACATTACAACCGATTTAAATGTGTTTATTAGTGTCATAATAGAATAGACACTTTGTTTATATTGCAATAGGCACTTTATTGTACTAGAAAAGGCACTTTAGCAAAACAGATTCTAGGATAGCTTATCCTAGAACTAGTTTCACACAAGAACAACTCATTCATAAATAATCAAAGTCTAATTTTCGGATTACAACTTTAGGACTATTTTATAGCACCCATAAAACTTGGAAAACAAAAAATAAAGTCCTAAAATAATGTCTAACCTATAAGGTAACCTATAAGGTAACCTATAGGAGTCTAAAACTAATAAATCAAGTCTAAATCTACTCTAAAACCTCCTATAATTATTCTACTAAAATTAATTCCAAAAATACTAATAAAATCATAAAAGTTATGAGAATATATAATTCATAAAAACCATAACACTTAAAACCCTAAATCTAGCAAACTCTGAAGGCCCGTTTCAAGCTCCTCCGCAATGCACGGCTGTTCCCCTATCATCGCACGGCCGCTCCTCCATTCCTGTGTCGATCTGCATCATTCTTCCCTTTTTAGAAAAAAATTGTCCTCCAATTTGACATGTTGCTTTAGGAAATATATCTAGAAATTTATTCTTAAATCGTTGACGAACTTTATATTTAGTATCACTTGTCAAAATATCCATCCAATCAGTCCACCCATTAGTTAGGAACTTAGCAATAATCAATCTTTTGAAGAGCCAAGAAGCCGAAAACTTTGAACAATCAACATCAAAGGGGTCAAACGGATCATCGTACCCCTGACCAAAATTGACATCTTCAATCTTCCACATCACTTGATTTTGAGAAAAATCAAAATCATCTATTTCATCATGAACAAGATCAGATGGCATCACTTGACAACAGTCACAATGACAGACATCAATCTAGGCGGTTTTGACCAATCAACAAGATCTTCTTGACTTGAAGGTTCGAAAAAACACCCATTTTATACTCAACAGTATCAATCCAAGAATCAATGAAATCATCAGAATTTACCTTACCTTTGAAGTCCGGAATTTCGATCCTCACATCGACATCCCTAGAAGGGTCAGCTGCATGCCTGTCATGATGTCCATGATTTTGGGCGAAGGAATTGACTCCCTCTTGATACTCCCCCTCTTCGGAAGAACCATCAAAATCTGAACCCACATCCATTGGAGTTCTCACTTGATTCCTGCGATTCTGAACCTGGAGTTGAACTATCTAAACCTGTCTTCTCAGATCGTCTATCTCAACATCACGCAGATCACGTTCGCTATGATGATCGTCTTTTTGGAGATCCACTCCACGGCCCCTACCACGTCCACCGCGACCAAGCCCTCGTTCGGCCATCGATTCGTCCAGAAAACTGATACCAAATGATGCCTTGAAGCTAGAGATTAAAGACCGAACAAGAAAGAATCAAGATTCGATAAAAGAAAGCTTCAAGCTTTTCTCAATAATTCATAAATAATCAAAGTCTAGTTTTTGGATTACAACTTTAGGGCTATTTTATAGCACCCATAAAACTTGGAAAACAAGAAATAACCTAAAATAATGCCTAACCTATAAGGTAACCTATTAGGAGTCTAAAACTAATAAATCAAGTCTAAATCTACTCTAAAACCTCCTATAATTATTCTACTAAAATTAATTCCGAAAATACTAATAAAATCATAAAAGTTATGAGAATATATAATTCATAGAAACCCTAACACTTAAAACCCTAAAACTAGCAAACCCTGACGGCCTGTTTCCAGCTCTTCCGCAATGCACGGCCGCTCCCCTATCAACGCACGGTCGCTCCTCCATTCCTGTGTCGATCTGCATCATAGTGTAACGTTAAAAATCCACTGTTAACCAAATCACGAATGAAGTGATAATCGATCTCAATGTGCCGAGTGCGTGCGTGAAAAACGGGGTTACGAGCCATATGAAGCACGGAAAGATTGTCACAGAACAACGAATGTCACGACCCTAATATTAGGCACCATTTTAGCACACGTTGAGCACGTGGGGTTGGGGTTGTAGTTTATCATTTATGTCTTTTATGATACTTGCTATGTTTTATGTGCTCATTTTATGTCTTTGATGATTTATGTGAAGTTAGGATGGTTATGAATTAATTTTAATGATTAAGGGCCTAAATGGAATAAATATAAAGTGTTGTGGTGAAAGTATAATATTTAAAATTTTAAATGAGATGAATATAAAATGTTGAGGTGCTTTAGTGTCAAAGATGATAGTTAAGGTTATTTGTTAGATTGGTTCAAGCCTTGAGGAGCTTAGATGTAATTGTTAATATTTATCCTTTATTTTCTCTCAATGGAAATCATTTTAACAAAAGGAAAACCTCAGCTCAAGTCTTTCTTCTTAAAACCTTCCATGGAAGCCAAACCCTAACTCCCTCTTCCAAAAATTCTAGCCACTTCATTACCTTTTCGTTTTTTAATCCGATCGCATATTATTGTTCGTGGCGCCGAGGGGAGCGTATCTATCCGGGAAAATAATTATTTCATTTCGCATTTTTTTTTGGTAAGTTATTATGATTTCTTTCAATTAATTGTTCATTTGATGTTAAATCTTGATTTTGTTGTTTTATCGATGTTGTTAGTATTTTGGGAGTAATATCTTGAAGTTGCAAAATTGAGTATAATGACTAGGTTATCGTTTTGTGGTTAATGGAAGTTGATGGGAGTAATTAGGTTGGTTTAAAGGTAAATGGTGTAATGGGCTAGGTGCATGGCCTTTGTGAATCCTTCTAAATGATTAGAAATGTATTTGGAACCATTTTAATTGAGTTGGGAAGTTTGGAAATGGTATTTGGTATATGATACTTGGTTTAGAATGAGTTTTAGCTGAAGTTGTGGTTGAATACTGATGTTTGCAGCAAAGGACATGACCAAAGTTGATTGTTGTTGCTGAATTTTGTTGTTCCAGCTCTTTTCTGATTTCTGGGCAGAGGGCACGACTCGTGTCCTGTGGCACGAGTCATCCCTTGAGGTTGGACTAGTCGTGCCCCTTGGGACGACTGAATCTGAGTGAGTGTTAAGGGGGCAAGAGTCGTGCCCTGCCTTGCCACCTTTGAACCATTTTTCAAGCATTATAAACCTAATCTACATAGTATATAATTGAACCCTCTTTAACTATAATTGAAGTACAACACTTTAGCTATACAATGATGTCTTACTTGGTCAAAATGGATTTGAGGAAGTATTTTAAATATTGTTTGGAAAATGGTTGGTAGGCTTGATTTGCACCTAAATCAAAGTTATCCAAACTTGATAAATTGAACTTGAACCTTTATAGAGGTTATGAATTGTTGGATATTGAGCATGTAGGGCTTGTTGATTATACATTGTGGCCTTACTTGATCTCATATTCATGGTTGGTGATTTAAATAGTGTATGAAATGTATGTTGCACTATGTTATTGATTTAAACATGCGTATGAATGCCATGTTGTTATTTTCTTATCCCTTTGGTGGATTTCTTTTCAAGTAACTATTATGTGCTTGAACTTGTGTTAATCAGCTGATGTTTAGGGGTATAACGAAATACGATCATTTATGGAAATTGTTCTATAGTGTGATCGAATTATGTTATACCTGTGACTGTCCCCTTCTGTGGCCACAAACTGGGGTTATAGCATCTGTAATGAGCCAAAAGCCTTACAGAGTTGCTAGAATCTTATATGGTTCCCTGAAAAATGGGTCTTATAAGATGTGAATATGCCTAAGCAGTTCACAAATGAGTGGAGTTTTATCTCCCAATGTTATACGACTTATGGTTCAGACGGAAAAAAGTAAACCAAGGTAACGTAAGGTGTTTACGGCTTTTCCAATGTGTTATATGCACCTTGTTATGTGTTGCATCTTACTTGGCATATTATTGCATTCATAATAGCTTATTGAGATTTATTCTCACCCTTCTCCCTTTAATGTTTTAGATCGCTCTGAGACAGGCGGACCGACTTAGTAAGGCCAGAGAGGAGTTTGGAAGTTGTCTTTTGGGATTGTCAGGAGGGTATGTATAGGTGGTGGATGTTGAAAGTTGTATTTTGGTATCACTCCTTTGTTGGAGTTTGTTTATATAACAACTTTTGTATAACTTACATTTGTGAATGTCTGTAACTAAAACAAGTATGTTTTAAAAGTTAGTTCATGTCTTTTCCTCCAAGTGGAGATGATTCAAGTTAGTATTTGAATGGTAATGTTAAAGTTGTGTTCTTTTCAAGTTAATTCAAAGTTTTCAAATTTTAGGTGGTTTTGAATAGTAAGGGGACCCTCCCGCTCGGGGCACAAGCTAGGGTTCCGGGTTGGGGTCCCCACAGTTGGTATCAGAGCTCGGTTTAGAGTTCAAGGGTAGATGTCTAGCTTAAGGGGGAGTGTGTGATAATTGACCCCGAGTGTTTGATGCAGGAGTTTATTCAATGGCGGGGAATGAGGACGATCAGAATCAGGCCCAGGGCAATGTTGGCAATGCCAGGGGTGATGGCAATCAGAATGTGGAGATGATGAACATGTTTCGGGTGTTCTTGCAGAATATGGCAGCTCAAGGGCAAGCACAGCATCATCAAGAAGGCAGACATGGGCATGGTTTGGAAAATTTCGTCAAGATGGCTCCACCCACCTTTAATGGAGATCCAGATCCGTTGAAGGCAGAAAGATGGCTTGAAGCTATGAACAAGATTTTCGCAACAATGGAGTGTTCGGATGAGGAAAAAGTGAGGTACGTTGTCTTCAAGTTGGAAGGACCTGCCGAGCATTGGTGGCACATAGTGAAGGATAGTTGGGACCAGGACCATACACCGCAGACGTGGGAGAACTTTACTTGTAAGTTCTGCGACCATTTCATTCCTATGGTTACAAGAGACAAAAAGGAGGTTGAATTTTTGAGATTGGAGCAAGGGACGATGACCGTAGCTCAGTACTCGGCGAAGATTACGGAGTTAGCTCGATATTGTCCTCATTTGGTTCCGAAAGAAGAGCGACGAGTATACCGATTCGTGAAAGGGTTAAGGTTGGGGTTCAGAAAGCAGTTATTGACATACGACTTCACAGATTTCCAAGCGGCAGTGAATAGAGCCTACCGAATAGAGAATGATATTGAAGAGCATCGGGGTAAGTCTGAAGGTGGAAGTGGAAGTAAGCAGAGATTCCAAGGTCAAGGTTTGGGACAGAGTAGAGGGCAGCAACGGTTCTCAGCTCCGGGGGTAGCAAGAGGAGGAAATGTAGCGGCTCCGGCAGCTCAACCTACTTCAAGTCAGTTTGGGATTGTATGTGGTTATTGCAAGAAGATGGGTCATTCAGAAGATAGGTTTTGGAGCAAGTAAGGAAAATGGTTAGAGTGTGGAGCAGCAGGCCATTTTAGGAAGAACTGTCCTAAGTTGTAGAGAGGGCAAGCTTCGGGTGCCGGTCAAGGGGGTCAAAGAGGAGGAGTTAAAAGAGATAACGAGGGAAAGCCTAAAGATAGAGTGCAGGGGCGAGTATTTGCCTTGGGTAGAGGAGAGGTTGATCCTAATGCCGTTATTAGAGGTACTGTCCCTGTCTCAGGAGTCAAGGCCCGCATCCTTATAGATCTCAGGTCTTCCCATTCGTTTGTAGCATCTCATTTTGCATTTGCATTGCATAAGTTGCCTGAATTTATGCCTTATGTGCTAGAGGTTTCGACTCCTATAGGAGAGTGCCTCACTTCTTGTTTGGTTTATAATGGTTGTGATGTGACTATTTGTGGGCATGTATTGCTGGTGGATTTAATAGAGTTACAAATCTGGGACTTTGATGTCATTCTTGGTATGGACTGGTTGAGTCATTGCCATGCTTTGGTAGACTGTCGTATAAAGCGGGTCTCATTTGCTATGCCTGATATGCCTACTTTTGTGTTTGATGCGGATAAATCTATGTTTGGTATACATATTATTTCTGCTTTAAAGGCTAGAAAAATGCTATCTAAAGGGTGTGCGGGGTACTTGGCTTATGTGGTAGATTCAAGTAAGAAATCCCCTGAATTAGCTCATGTTCCGGTGGTTAATGAATTTAGTGATGTGTTTTCAAGTGAGTACTCTATGCCTCCGGATTGTGAGGTAGAGTTTTGTATTGACCTAGTGCTCGGAACCTCACCTATCTCTAAAGCACCATTTAAAATGGCTCCGGCTGAGTTAAAGGAGTTGAAGACTCAGTTGCAAGAGTTGTTAGACCGGGGTTTTATTCGTCCAAGTGTGTCACCTTGGGGAGCACCGGTTTTATTTGTTCGGAAGAAGGATGGCACCTTGAGATTATGCATCGACTATCGTTTGTTGAACCAAGCAACCATAAAGAATAAATACCCTCTTCCGCATATCGATGACTTGTTCAATCAACTTCAAGGTTCCGTGATCTACTCAAAGCTTGATTTGAGAAGCCGATATCATCAGTTGAAGATTAGACCGGATGACATTTCAAAGACAGCTTTCAGGATGAGATATGGTCACTATGAGTTTGTGGTTATGCCTTTCGGGTTGACTAATGCTCCAGCCGTATTCATGGATATGATGAACCGTATCTTCAAGCCGTACCTTGACAGATTTGTAGTGGTTTTCATCGACAACATCCTTGTTTATTCTAAATCCCGGTAAGAGCATGAGAATCACTTGAGGATTGCCTTATCCCTTCTTCGTGAGAAGCAGTTGTTCGCCAAGTTCAGCAAGTGCGAGTTTTGGCTTGAGCAGATCTCTTTCTTGGGGCACGTGGTGTCATGTTTGGGGATTTTCGTAGATCCTTCTAAAATTGAAGCTGTAGTCAATTGGAAGCAACCTTCAACTGTGACAGAGGTTAGAATCTTTCTTGGTTTGGTGGGGTATTACAGAAGGTTTATTGAGGGTTTTTCTCGAATTGCAACTCTGTTGACAAGATTGACTCGGAAGGATATACCTTTTATGTGGGATTCCAAGTGTGAAGCAAGTTTTGTTGAGTTGAAGAAGAGGTTGATATAAGCTCCCGTTCTTACCCTTCCAGATGGTTGCGAGAATTTTGTCATCTTCAGTGACACCTCGAAGGAAGGATTGGGATGTGTTCTAATGCAAAGTGGGAAAGTGATTACGTATGCCTCTCGGAAGTTATCACCGACGGAATAGAATTACCCTACCCATGACATGGAATTGGCTGCGATTGTGTTTGTGTTACATAAATGGAAGCAATATCTTTAAGGGGCGAAGTTTGAGATTTTTACCGACCACAAAAGCTTGAAATATTTGTTTACTCAGAAGGAGTTGAATAATCGGCAAAGAAGATGGTTAGAGTTATTGAAGGATTACGATTGTGTGATTTCGTATCTTCCAGGGAAGGCAAATGTAGTTGCGGATGCGATTAGCCGAAAGGCTTAGTTGTCAACTTTGAGTTCCCGAGAGTTAAGAAGTGAGATAATATTTGCGAATGTCCGAGCCGTTCCTACATTGTATGGAGATTTGGTGGAAGCTCAACAAAGTGATCCAGAGTTGAAGAGAATTTTGGGGCAAGTGCAAGATGGAAAAACCGGGGAATTTACGTTGAATAGAGATGGAATTTTGACTTTTCAAGGCAGAATTTGTGTTCCTTCATCACCGGAGATCAAGTGGCGTGTGTTAGAGGATGGCCACAAGTCTAAGTTTGCTATTCATCCAGGTAGTACGAAGATGTACCAAGATTTGAAATGAGGATATTGGTGGAATGGGATGAAGAGAGAGATAGCGGATTTTGTATCTAAATGTTTGACGTGTCAACAAATCAAGGTCGAGCATCAGAGAGCGGCGGGGCTACTTCAACCGTTAGATATTCCTGAGTGGAAATGGGAAGGAATTTCGATGGATTTTGTGACTGGTTTGCCTTCTACCGCGAAGAAAACGGATGCTATTTGGGTTATCGTTGATAGATTGACAAAGTCGTCTCATTTTCTTTCGGTGTCAACCAAGTACTCGATGGAGCGATTAGCTCAGTTATATATGCGAGAGATTGTTAGACTCCAAGGAGTTTCGGTTAGTATTATTTCTGATAGAGATCTGAGATTCACTTCGAGATTTTGAAAGGCGTTGCATGAAGATTTGGGGTCTAAGTTATGTTTTAGCATGGCGTTTCATCCTCAAACAGATGGTCAGACCGAGATAACCATTAAGATACTTGAAGATATGTTGCGGGCTTGTGTGATGGATTTTCAGTTGTCTTGGGAAGATCATCTACCGTTGGTTGAGTTTACTTACAACAACAGCTACCAGTCTAGCATCGAGATGGCTCCATATGAGGCGTTGTATGGTAGAAAGTGCAGATCTCCAATGTGTTGGGACGAGGTTGCTGAAGCTAAGCTATGGGGTCCGGATTTGGTTAGAGATTCAACGGAGAAAATCAAGGTGATCCGAGATCGGTTGAAGACGGCTCAGAGTAGGCAGAAAAGCTACGCCGACAATAGAAGATGAGACTTATCTGTTCAGGTTGGTGACTTAGTGTTTTTGAAGATCTCTCCGAGGACTGGGATTAAAAGGTTTGGGAACAAAGGGAAATTAGCTCCGAGATTTGTTGGTCCGTTTGAGATCTTCGAAAAGATTGGGGAATTGGCTTACCGGTTAGCGTTGCCTCCATCCTTTTCATTGCTTCATGAGGTATTTCATGTTTCTATGTTGAGGAAGTATTGCCACGATCCCTCCCATGTTTTGAGTTCTCCTCCCGAAGAGATTCAAACGGATATGTCATATGTAGAAAAACCGTTGAGAATCTTCGAGTTTCAAGTTAAAGAATTGAGAACTAAGAGCATCCCGGTAGTGAAGATCCTATGGAAGAATCATACCATCGAAGAGGCTACTTGGGAGCTAGATTCGGAGATGAGAGGAAAATGCCCTTGGTTGTTTGAACGTGCAAGTAAGTCATTCAAAATTCGGGGCGAATTTTCTTTAAGGGGGAGTGAGTGTCACGACCCTAATATTAAGCACCATTTTAGCACACGTTGAGCGTGGGGTTGGGGTTGTAGTTTATCATTTATGTCTTTTATGATACTTGCTAAGTTTTATGTGCTAATTTTATGTCTTGATGATTTATGTGAAGTTAGGATGGTTATGAATTAATTTTAATGATTAAGGGCCTAAATGGAATAAATATAAAGTGTTGTGGTGAAAGTATAATATTTAAAATTTTAAATGAGATGATTATAAAATGTTGAGGTGCTTTAGTGTCAAAGATGATAGTTAAGGTTGTTAGTTAGATTGGTTCAAGCCTTGAGGAGCTTAGATGTAATTGTTAATATTTATCCTTTATTTTCTCTCAATGGAAATCATTTTAACAAAAGGAAAACCTCAGCTCAAGTCTTTCTTCTTAAAACCTTCCATGGAAGCCAAACCCTAACTCCCTCTTCCAAAAATTCTAGCCACTTCATTACCTTTTCGTTTTTTAATCCGATCGCATATTATTGTTTGTGGCGCCGAGGGGAGCTATAAGTACCCAAATCTGGATCGTCAAAATCCGTTAAAAGTTAACCGAAATTTGTTAACTAGCCCTTTCCAGGTTAACCGGAACCCATTAAGCTCCCCGTTCTCAAGCCAATGAGACATCCCGGGACTGCCCCGAGCATCCCGACGTCAAAGCGTACTCAACACACGTTATCACATGTAAAAGTACGACTTTCCTCGAAAAACGCACTTTCCGGCATTTTCCGAGGGCGTTTCGTACATTTTCCGGACAGTTATTTAAAAAACGGACAAAACCAGGAATAACGGGACAAAAACCCTAGCCTAGGTGAGTCACGGGGGCACGTGACACGCATGCCAAAGCCCACAAATCAACATCAATCAAATTCCAAGGTGAAAAGACCAAAATGCCCCTGAAATTGAATGACTGTCCGTCCGGACTGTTTTGCTTGAAAAGCCAGAATTGCCAACAAGTCCTCCAACTTTCCAAAATACCAAAAAACCTCTCCAAAATGAATAAGAACTCGTCCGGACTGTTCTGCATTTTCACCCTATAAATACAAGGGATGTCAAAACATTTGAAAAAAAGGAAAAAATATAATCTCTCTTCACAAACCCCACGGTCCTAGGCTGATCTACCCCCTCCCGAGCCCCGTTTTGTCTCGATTTGCGTGAAAACCTCATTTTCCGACCAAACACGAACCAAACAAATTCAAAACACCCTTCCAAACATCAAACCGTATCCCGTATACGTCCACCGAGTCAAAGAGTTAACCCCTAGCCATAGGTAACACTCTCTCTCTCTAAACACTGGTTTTGCCTCGATTTACGCGTCAAACGCCATAATCATTTCGGTCAAAATTATTGAAATGTAGACGTAACACTGTCTACGGGGTCCGATACGTTTTACCCCAAAATCATCTTCTCTCCCGTAAGAGAAGTAATTTCGGGTTAAAACGGCATTCCGGCCCTGTTTTTTACGTTTATGTTATTTATAGCCGGATCGTTTGATCCGTCAATCGCAACTATATAGTCCGAACCGTTTGATTCATGATAGTCATTTACAAAATCCTGATCGTTTGATCCGTCGATACCGTCATTTAAATTATGCACTTTTACAACTCCGAGCCGTTTGGCTCGTCGATCGCACATTTACTGTCCGGATCGTTTGATTTCGTCGATATCGTACTTTAAATACTGTCATTAACCAGTCCGAGCCGTTTGGCTTGTGCTAGTATTTATTTATCAAAGTCCGAGTCGCAAAACGACTCGTCGATCGCATGTCATTTAACGCCTTTTTTCATAAAATTGGTAACAATGCAATGCCCGGTTCAAAACCGGAGTTTGTCATTTGAACTCCTTTTCAAAATGCGCTAAAGTGACGTTAGGCATCCAAACGCTCATTTTCAACTCAAAAATCGACGTTTGACATTCAAACGCTCTTTTCCTAAAAATCAACGTTTGATACTCAAACTAAAGATTTAAACCTGTCCCTCACACCCTTTTCCTAAAAAAAATCTCAAAACCGACGTTTGTCATTCAAACGCTCGCTTTTTTTCATAAATCAACGTTTGACATTCAAACCAAGATTAAGCCTGTCATTCAAGCCCCCCTTTTCAAAAAATGCAACACACACACACACGCACACAATTTCGAGAAAGATAGAAAGACTCGTCATACGAGGCGTTTCGGGTGACCTCCGTACACTCTTCCTGAAACGTAACGTGATCTCCGAACCTAACAATCTCTGGTCCTAAAAGCCATTTCCAAAGTTTGGGCTCAAAATATAAAACGACACATTTTCAAAGCCATTTCCAAAGTTTGGGCTCAAAATACAAAATGACACATTTTCAAAGCCATTTCCAAAGTTTGGGCTCAAAATACAAAACGACACATTTTCAAAGCCATTTCCAAAGTTTGGGCTCAAAATACAAAACGACACATTTTCAAAGCCATTCTCAACGTTTGGGCTCAAAATACAAAACCGCGTGGCGACTCCTCTCCTTTTCGAAAGCGAGATCCCAAGCTTGCGAAAGAAACTGCTCGCCGCGTTTCCCCCGCGCGCGATCCCGGGTAATTTCAGTTGGCGACTCCGCTGGGGATAAGCAATGTTTTTCAAAACTACCGTTGTTTTAAAAACATTTCGTGGGTCAAACTTTCGTTTACCCTTCCTTGTTTTTGTGTGCGTGTGTTGATCAAAACATCGAACTGTTTTTGAAACGAAAAGAAAAAAAAAGATGTTGCATTTTCATCTCATCCAAAATCATAACATGTTCGTGCATTTCCGTTCATACTTGATTTTCATGCTATATTTTGAACTGCGCATAAATTCTTTAAAACGCATTCTGAAAATCTCTATTTCACTAAGAAAAAGAATTTAGTGACCGCACACTACTTGCAATGCTGCCTCGGTACACTGCATGCTACGCGCACTTGCTGCCTCGGTACACTGCATACTACGACCCGTAACTCGGGATGACCGTTCAGTTGCAGCTTGGTTGGTCTGCCAGACACCTTTCGAGCGCACACGGGGTCGTCCCAAACAGCCCATCCTAGCCCGTGTAAGCCATGCACTCTTTTTGTCACACTTCGTCCAAGACCCCGGTTGGTTTTTGGCTTAGTACGTGTGATAAAGCCCAATTGTATGTTTTTTACGCTGGTCTCCCTCACAAGTCAAACTTAAAAGTCAAGACCGAAGGTCGTTCCCGACCCGAAGTCTTAGCTTTTTTGGTCTTGACTTTGATGCGGAGCCATGCCGAAAAACATACCCGAAGGTTCAATGTGACACCGTGTCACCAAACCCTCAACTTATGCACCATGTCAGCCACAACTTGGCCAATGCCAAAAGCTAAGGCCCCTCGCGCAAGCGAGTCAGGAGAGGTCATGCCGAAATTTCGGCACGATTTCTGCCTTAACTTAAGGACGTTGACTTCGCCCGTGGCCCACGTGTCACATACACTGTAAGTTTGCGTGACCAGCTAGCCTTAAGTTCACTTTTTCCTTTGTCGGTGGAACTCGCTTGCCTTATAGGACCCTCGCTCAGGATTTTCCATCCCGGGAAGACGATTTACAGGTGAAAAACGAGGGGCTTATAAACGTAGTGATGAGATCCACTGATTCGAGCCTTAGGTTAGTTGCGAAAAAGAAGACACAATATTTTCCAACCGATTAGGACTCTGAGAAAATACGTTTTAAGTAAACATTAATCGGTAACTGCACATTGCACAAGCCCGAAACCCTGAGCCAAATGCCCTTTCCGAAGCCTAAACCCTTCCTTTCATTCCCTGCAGCGAGCAGAAAGTGATTCAAAATTCCGGGTCAGCGCCTCGCCAGAATCGCAGTTACGGCCGCATCAGACAGTTCTTCGGTTCCCTCAGTTCCTTCAGCATACTCTCTGACATGTCAAGCTCACCGAGAAATCGTGACGGGAATGGAACCCCGCCATCGGTAACAGATATGACATTGGAAGAGGCCATCCGAGCCTGTGAGGTGCACAAAAGGCAGAAAGAAGATCAGCAAAATTTCGCGGTATAGCTTCTGAATGAGCGAGGTATAGCAGCTATCCCCCAGCCAGACGGTACATTCGTTCTGATCGAGGATGGCGAGCCTCCCCGATCAACTCCTCAAACCTTCAACCAGGTTCCTCCCCCGCCAACTTACGGGATGCCTTCGAACCAAGGAAACAGTCGACCTAGGCTTGATGTTGCCACCTCTCAAGGCACCCCTATCATATACGGCCAAGCCAGTACTACTCCCATCATTCAGCATAACCAGCGCACTGCTGGACCATCTCAAACAGATGTCAATATCCTCCAATACCCTCCCGGGTTCAACCCATTGCCTATACACGAACCTCAAAACACCGGGGACAAACCCCGATACAGTCCATAAAAGGCCCCCATATACCCACATATATCAAGCCTTCCACCTCCAATTACTGCCGCTCATATGGCAGCACCAGCGCCCGAACCTCAAAGTCCACCATTTGGACCCGACCACAGCCTAGATGGTCGAACAAATGAAAGACCTGAAAGCCACCATAAGCAGCTCAAAGCAAGAAACGCTCAAATCTATAGATCCGGGAATGGTCACGCCTCTCCCTGCCAAATTCAGAATGCCAGAAATGGACCGATTCGATGGAACCGAATGTCCACAGACGCATGTTGACACCTACGTTCTCGACATGAGAGCGAAAGGAGCAACCCTCCAGCAAATGGCCGATCACTTCCAGCATACGCTCAAGAGTTCTGCGCTACGATGGTTCCTAAGGGTCAAGCCTGCAGATCGCCATACCTGGGATCAGATCAACAATATTTTCCTAGAGCGGTACAGATCCAACCTAGAGTGGGAAACAAGTCGTGAGGACTTAATCACCACCGAGTAGAAAATAAATGAAAGCTTCGGAGAATTCTATAAGAGGTGGAGTTGGAAACTCTCCGAGATTATGGACCCACTCTCCAAAGACGAACATATGCGGATCTTAAAGTCCTGCTTGAGGCCGTCCATCAGAACGCTCATCAGCCATCACTTCTTCCCATATCTTCGAGCCATGGTCAATGCCGGCTCACCGTTCGTAAAGGATCTCAAAGAAAAACTGGCTACAATGCAGCCATACAGATACAGATCAGCAGCTACATTCAATCCCGCACCGGCCCCCGGCAAAGGGAAAGATACGTCTGTCAACTACATCCATCAGGGACAACAGTCGGGCAACAGTAACCCAGCCCCGCAAAGCAGCAACTCCTCCACGAAGCAGCCTTTCGTACACTTCGACAAGTTGGATATGCCTCTGAGTAAGATGCTGGAAGGGTTGATCAAAGAGGGCCTCCTCAAGCCCGTTGCAAACTACAAACCCAAGAATCCCGCAGTCAATGCTGACAAAAGCAAATACTGCGCCTTCCACCAATACCACGGGCACACAACTGACAGCTGCCTGGGGTTACAGTATGAGATCCATAACCTGATAGAGGAAGGAAAATTGGAGTGTCCCCGTGGACCTAATACAGTCGGAAACCCTTTTCCGAACAACAACAACATAAACTCCATCGAGTGGGTGCCAAAGAAGATTGGCGCAGAGCCAGTTCCTCCGGCTCTTCCAGCCAGGTCCTCATCAAATGTCCACATCAGTTATGATGTATGTGACTGCTCCGAATGCCTTGAGTACGAGTTCCAAGACTTGATCAAGGGCGATTCCCCCAGAAAGCAGAAGAGGCAGTCTTCTCAACAGAAACTGAAAGAAAGATATGAAGCTAGAGACACCAGCGTGGGTACACTCGGAGAGCCATCCGGGAAGTTCAATTACTATGTGCTCTACTCCAGCCAGTCCTCCATTCATTCAAGCCGCGCAACTTCAGAACAGACAAGGGTGGGAAAGCCGAAAAATCCTGCTGACGCCAAAGTTCAGGCCTCAGGACACCGGAATACCTCAGATCTTAGCAACCTTACCGCCAGCCAGAAGCCTAATCCCCCGCGGGATCAGCCGAGGTTCAATTTGCCCAACTTGAGAGCACGGGCCGGCAAAGGAAATTCAAAGTCAACTTGGTACTCGCACTCAATCAATGTGCTGACCAAGGGCGGCCACCACCACAAGCTACCTCGACACAATCCCGAGGCACCACCAAAAGCTTTGCCTCTTAAGAGGAAGACAGGAAATGGATGGCTCGATGACTCTCCCTCTCCGGAAAGAGATCAGATCTACGAATCTCGACTGTATGGTAGCATGCTCACCTTCTGTAATGAATACCTAACGAAAGGGGCCTCGGGGCACAACGAAGCTTTGTACATCACTCTCCGGCTCAACACCATCTCTCTCCCCCGGGTATTGGTAGACAATGGATCAGCAGTAAACATCCTTCCTCTCAGCATGATGCGAGCCCTACGCATCGATGAAGGCCATATGATCCCATCCGCCCGAACTATCAAGGCCTATGACAGCATGTCTCGTCCCATCCTGGGGACGGTGACTCTGGAGCTCTGGTTCGAAACCCAAATGGTGCCAGCAGAATTCCACGTGATGGACATCCCGTCCGAATTTACAGCTCTGCTGGGATGCCCATGGCTACACCACATGAAAGCCATAGCCTCCACTCTCCATCAGTGTGTCAAGTTCATTAACCGGCAAGGAGATCTCGAAGTCATCAGAGGGGACAGTTTCCTCATAGGGAATGAAGCCGAAATGCCGATCAAGCGTGCCCGCAGCCAGGCACCGGGGCTACCTCATGCAAGCCGACCAAGGGACTACCGGGGCAAATCTCATCAGAATCCCTCAGAGTCCGGAGGTGCTAACTATGTCAACGTCCTCGAACAGGCAGATCCTGAAGCAGTCAGATTCATCAAGTTCAACTGCCGTTTCCGAAACTTGGACGCAGACTGGAAAGAAACTCTGAGCATCGCGATGATACGGGCACACAAACCCCCTGTCTCCAATCGGAGATTTGTCAGCATCCTTCGAGCCAACTCTCTGGCCCCGCCAGGCGAAGAAATCTTCATGATAAAGGTCAACAAGCATTGTCACACTCGTGATGAATGTATGGCAGTCATCTGGGATGTCCTACACGAGGAATTGCCCGTCGAGCCCCTCTTCTCAAGCGAAGGGCATGATGTTTTTCTAGCAGCTCCAGCTTCACAGCAGGGCGCGAGACGTCCTTGGGTCTGGGTTGAGCCGTCAGACGACAACGAATCAGGAATCTCCGGAGTCGAAGACGCGGCAGATCCGCAGGAAGATCCTTACATACATATGCTCAGTTTCGAGGATGGCACCAAATCTGACGAGGTCACCTACGATGAGGGCTCCAATACCATGGAAATCGTCAAGCTCAATGTCCAGTACAGGCAGTTTTCCGGCGAGTGGAAACAACTGGTTGACACGACAAAGAACCCTTCTAATCGTGTAACTGAATGTACGCCCTCCAAAAAAAAAAAAACAAAACATCTTTTTCTCATGTTTTTGTTTTCATAATTTTTCTTTTTTGTTTTTGGGAGTCGCCACGCTGTTTTTAAAGGAAAACATTGAAAAACCTTTTTTAAAGAGAATTTGGGTTCGGGGGTCAGGTTACGTGTTGGGAAGAACTTGGGAGTTCACCCAACACGCCTCTTTCGAGACTTTCAATCAAGCAATGGACAATCATGATCATTCAAAGTGTGTGTGATTCGTGTCAACAAACAAGGCATGTAAACTTGGATTTCATTGATGGTATTCAGAATGGATACAACTTGTGAGCCATGACAGGGGGCCACACCCTTACAAACGGAGACTTGCATTACAAGGCAGAGGATGAGACAGTCTGCTCAGGAGGCTAGGATGTCGTCTGACACAGGACTTCCTCAGAGAGGGATGTTGGACGACAAAAAGCCTCCTGGTTAGATTGTCTCTTACAACACCAAGGCTATTCTGGATTTAAAACAATATTATTTTAGTTAAAGAGATACACTATTCAGGATCTAAGACCAATTTGGGGGTGATTAGAGTGAGCAAAGTCAAGATTGACTTTTAATGATACGGATGTCATATGACATAGGACACCCAAGGCTGTCCATGTCATATGACAAACCGCCTCCATCAATGGATTGCACCCAAACAGATCTTAGGCTCCCCAAATAGTGATAAATGAACTAAGACTACTTGAACACAGCTTTGAGTCACAAAGGGGATCAATCTGAATAGATCTGAAGGCACTGAAAGCCAAACAGCTTTCTGGGAGCTCTATGTCGTATGACACAGGACCCCTTTAGGAGTCCCATGTCATCCGACATAGGTGTCCAATTTCAGAGCCTTTCAGCAGATTGATCCCACCTTGCTCTCAATGCACAACTAAGATACGTTATTAACTGAAAGCAGTAGAATAGTAACACTACATGAGTATTATGGGAGGATCACATGGCTTTAATGGCCAAATGTGATGAATCACATATTTATGGCCATTATCATGTAGCCATCACCTCCTAACTCAAACAAAACTAACCAAGATGCAAACTTTAATGCAACTAAAGCTACCAAATGTCCAGATCTGAGGTGAGGAGATGTGAATATGGAAGATTCACATCTCCACCACCTTTGTCATGCAAAAAATCCCAAATATTCACATGTTATTGAGCAATATAGGCATGCAATGTAAATAAATGAAGGTGCAAAGTGTAATCAGAGAGAGAGGGAATTTAGGGCCTACCTATTATAGTCCATAAGGTAAAAGCACCAGTAGTATGGTGTTTACCCCTTCAACACACCAACAAAGGAAGTCTTTCTTTGATCTTGCCTTGGATGTATGTATGTATGAGGAGGGAGGTGAGTGTGTGTGTGAGAGAGAGAGGGTAAGCCTTTATTTTGACAGAGTTTCCTTACTTCCCAAAAGTCCCCTCTTAAATGATCAGCCATGCCCTTTATTTATAGGCATGCTGATAGGAGGTCATATGTCGGACGACAGATGGCGTTAACCGCCTTTGGTGGCTCTATGTCGGACGACACCGGTCAACATTATGACACAGCTGGGCCGCAGGAAGGCAGGCCCAATGGATTGAATAATCAAATGGATAATTGGGCTCAAAAATGCATTTTAGAAAATAAATGAGCCCAAAAATCAATGAAAGTGGACCCAAAAATACAAGCTCGGGTCGGGGTACTCACAGAGCCCCTCGACGACTTCACTTCCGCGAGAAGTGGGAGAAAGATGACCAAGATGGTCGAGTGGCTGGACCTTTTATGAAAAGGATTCCTACGTATTCCGTGGGAGAATCAAGCCAAATCGTAGTTCAACAAAGAGGTGGCGCTAATGAGAGGCCACGGGCCTTGTACCCAAAACTGATTGTTCCAAGGGGAGTCACTGATGAGCGGATTTTATACATATTATTTTACCTATGTTTTCGAATTATTTACAATGATTTTTGATGTATTTAGTTTAGTTTTGATGTATTTGAGTGACATTTTGTTATGTGAGGTTGTGTGAGAAAACTATGCACTTTGAGGTATTTTTGGCTTTTTATTTGTAATTGGTTGTGAAATATCAAGGAGCGTACAAGTTCATTGTCAGTGGAAAAAGGGCAGTAAATTTAGTCAAGGTTCGAGCCCGGGGTCAAACATGGTCAAGGGACGAAGGCCAGGTCAAAGCGGAGTCAAAATGGGGCAATTCTGCACTTGGCACGAGTGGAGCACGACTGAAGACGAATGGAGCACGACTTGGGAACGACTGGAATCAAGCCAAGCTACTCAGAACGATTCGACCATGGGAGCACGAGTCGTCCTCACGAGTGGCAACCATGACAATTTCTAGCACAGCTACTCAGAACGAGTGGAGGCATCTGGCACGAGTCGTTCTCACGACTGGGACTGAAGGGCACGACTTGTGCTAATTAGCACGACTCGTGCCAGGACGCGTATTGTGACGTCAGCAAGGATTTTGAAGCAGATTTTGAGGGATTTGGTTAATTTGTTTTCCTAATTAGGGTAGGACTGCATTAGGAGTATATATACTCCCATTATTATTATTAGCAAGGACCTTTGATTTTTATTTTCTTGCCTAGGTTTTCAAGGAGTGCTAGAGTTTATTTTCAAGATTTTTACAAGGATTTCAGGTTTGATGTTTTGTTGCTATTCGTATTTTGTGATGCCAATCCGGAATATGAGTAGCTAATTTCTTTGTAGTTCACGGATTGGTGTAGCCCATGTTTGAACTTTATGCTATATATTTAATTTTCATTTAATTGTGGAGTTAGTTCATCCTAGTATTCTTAATTGATATTTGGTACAAGTCCTGCACTTGCGTGGGGAATTGTGCACGAACACTATTAGGATGATTAGACTCGATTGAGGAACTTGCGTGAATCGATTGAGTCTAGGTTTCATTAATTCCTTTGTGCTTAATGAATTGAGTCGTTGTCAATTTGATCTTGTGTGATAATTGATAACTACTCAATAAAAGAATTGCAATCCGGCAATCGAACCGTCCCAATTCTTACAAAAGCGAAGAAGCCCTACACCCAATTAATATTTTATCATTCAAAAGGGCATAAAGGGATAATATGTGGTGAACCCAATCCGTGGGCTAGTTGTTAAATCCTTGAACTTCGTCTGCGAGTTTGCTTATTTGTTACTTTAGTTGCTTAATTGTTTTAATTTTCTTTCGTACTTAGTTTTAATAAACCAAATCAAAACCCATTTTGTTACTTTAAGCATTAATTAAATTTACTTGTTAAAACCAACGAGTCTCTGTGGTTTGACCCCTGCTTGTGCATATTGCTACACCGGTAGTGAGTACACTTGCTCGGATTTTATTACTAGAGGAAATTTTTCTCCATCAAGTTTTTGGCGCCGTTGCCGGGGACTTGTTGTGATTTTTAACAAATTTATTTAATCGGTGCATGTTCGGTCGCCGGTCATTGGATCCTAATTTGGTTCCTTTGAATGACGATATAGACAGAATTGAGAGAGGCATTCCCTCTACTCAAGTGAGTGAAACTGAGTCTGATACTTCTGTCACCGGGACAGAGGAAGAATTAAGTGAATTGGAAACTTCTTCCACCGAGGAAGAAGAAGAATTTAATTTTGTGATGGCGGACCAAGTCATGAACGCATTTGCTAGGCCAAGAGTCGACACATCGGTGTCGTTCATAGTGTTGCCCGATGCAGCACTAGCCTATGAAATCAAAGGCCAATATTTTAACATGATTCCTAATTTTTATGGCATAGCCGGTGAGGATGCATTAGCGTTTTTGAGAGAATTCATGTCTACCGTGAGTGGGTTCCCTATTAAGGAGGGTGTTACATCGGAGCACTTGAGACTGAAGTGTTTCCCATATGCATTGAATGACAAAGCCAAAACTTGGCTATTGTTACTTCCTCCCCGTAGCATCACTACTTGGGATGCTTTACATGATGCTTTTCTTATTAAGTTTTACCCTTATGATGCATTAACAGATTTTAGGGTGAAAATTATGGGATTTGCACAGGAACCGGGGGAAGCCTTCCACGAGGCATGGGATAGATTTAGGATGCTACAAATTCAATGCCCTCTTCATAATTTTCCTGCTTCTATGCTGCATCAAACATTTTATGGGGCTTTATCCCCTGAATACCAATCCATGGTTGATAATGCAGCGGGAGGTAGTTTGGGTACCAAGACTGTACAATAATGCCAGGAACTGTTTGAGATGTTGAGTGCTAATTCTCAACAAAAGGGTTCTAGGGGAGCAACAAGGGGGGTAAATGAGGTAGGATTGAATAATGAGATTGCTAAGCACTTTGCATTGCTAAACCAAAGATTTGATAAATTAGCTTTGCAAAATGCTTCTTCTTCTTCTATGCCTTCTACTGCTCATCTTGTGTATGATAGTTGTGTTACATGCGGCTCTAAATCTCATGATTATAACTCATGTCCCTCTACTAGTCCCTTTAGCTATGAAACTGAGCAGGTACTGGCGATGCAAGTATTTGGTCAACGGTTCCCACCAAACAATAATCAGTTTGGGAACAATTACAATCCAGGATGGCAAGCAGTGCCGAGACATCCCAATTTGTCATGGGGTGGACATCAACAAAATAAGACTCTTCATCCCCAACCACCACCGCAGGGGCCTTATGAAAGGAAGAAAGAGCCTTGGGAAGAGGCGATGGATAGGATGAGAGCTGAGCAACTCCAAGCAAAGGCAGAACAGCAGCAAGCATACAACAATCAAGCTGCTGCAATGAAAAAATTGGAGACCCAAATGGGTCAATTGGCGGAGGCATTACAGGGACGACAGCCGGGTACATTTCCTAGCTAAGGGGAGCAAGCCAAGGCCATCATCACCCTACGTGGTGGCAAACAGGTAGATAATCAGGTAGCTTCTCCTTCTTCTCCTTCTAAACCCCCTGTCATTGATTCCCCTGTTGTGGAACCCCCGATTGTGGAAAATATTGTTGTTGAGGATGTTGTGTCCGAGGAGGAAGGTACAAATGGATTGGGGAAAGATGTGACTGTTGAGAAACCCACCCCCAAGCCATATGTACCTCCCGTTCCTTTCCCTGGTAGATTTTTGAGGAACAAGCTTGATCACCAGATGAAAGAATTGATTGACATGTTTTCAAAAGTTAACATAAATTTGCCTTTGTTAAATGTGATCAAGAATGTCCCTGCTTATGCCAAATTTTTCAAGGAAATTAATTCCAAGAAAATTCAGTATGGGAAAGATGAGATATTGTTTTTGGATGAGAATGCAAGCGCTGTAGTCAAACATAGTCTCCCACCGAAAATGAAAGACCCCGGGAGTTTTCTAATTTCCATTACTTTGGGGGATTCTCACACGGTGAGAGCTATGCTTGATCTCGGGGCAAGCATTAATTTGTTGCCATATTACATGTATCTTGAGTTGGGTTTGCCCAAGCTAAAACCCACTATGATGGCCCTACAACTTGCTGATAGGTCCATTAAAAGACCAATGGGCATCGTAGAGGATGTTTTAGTTCAGGTTGGGTCATTGATTATTCCAGTTGATTTTGTGGTTTTAGAGATGCCTCGCGGTGAGGGTAGTCGCCGTGATTCACCCATATTGCTTGGGAGACCATTCATGGCAACGACCAACACTGTGATCAATGTTGGTAATGGTACTCTATCTATGACCGTCGCAAATGAAAAGATTGAAATAAATGTTTTTGATGCAATGAAAAATGTGGTGGGTCATGATGAGTCTTGCATGCTTGTTGATGAGTTGGATGAAGTTGATGACTGTGTGAGTGAGATTTCATGGCATGTGAGAGATTGTGAGGAGTTATAATCTTTGATTTCAATGGGCGGTGAGAAAACTAGGGATAATGTGGATGCTCATCTGATGGCTGTGGATAAGGCCGACGAGCACCATCTTAGTGATGGCCCGTTTCACCCCTTAGGCCACTTCAATGAGATGTTGGCGCCCTCTATTGTGATTCCCCCAGTCCTTGAGTTGAAAACTCTCCCTTCTAATTTAAAATATGCATTTTTAGGAGAGGGAGAGACTTTACCTGTCATAATTGCATCTGATTTGTCCAAGGACCAAGAGGCCCAATTGATTGCTATTTTGTGTGAATATAAAGAGGCCATTGGGTGGACATTGAAGGACATAAAGGGAATTAGTCCCACAATGTGCATGCACAGAATTCATCTCTTGGATGGTGCCAAGCCGTCTAGAGAGAGACAAAGGAGGCTGAATCCTCACATGGAGGAAGCCGTGAGAAAAGAGGTCTTAAAATTGCTAGATGCGGGTATCATTTACCCGGTGGCTGAGAGTGAGTGGGTAAGCCCGGTACAAGTTGTACCAAAAAGATCGGGCATTACTGTTGTTCAAAATGAGAAAGGTGAGGATGTGCCAACAAGGGAAGTGACGGGTCTTAGGATGTGTATTGATTTGAGAAAGTTAAATGCTGCGACCAAGAAAGATCACTTTCCCTTGCCTTTTATTGATCAAATGTTAGAAAGGTTGGCCGGTCATTCTTACTATTGTTTTCTTGATGGCTTTTCGGGGTATAATCAGATTGCCATAGCCCCTGAAGATCAGTCCAAAACCACCTTCACATGTCCATTCGGCACATATGCATTTAGGAGGATGCCTTTTGGGCTTTGCAATGCACCTGCGACATTTCAAAGGTGTATGACCTCCATTTTTTCGGATATGATTGAAAGGTGTGTTGAGGTTTTCATGGATGATTTTTCTGTTATAGGGGATAGTTTTGATGATTGTTTAAAGAATTTGGCATCTGTTTTGAAAAGGTGTTGCGAAACCAACTTGACTTTGAGTTGGGAAAAGTGTCATTTTCTTGTGACGCATGGGATTGTTTTGGGTCACATTGTGTCAAGTAAGGGGATTGAGGTTGATAGAGCTAAAATAGATGTGATTGCAAAATTACCTCCCCCGAATTCGGTCAAGGGTGTGCGAAGTTTCCTAGGGCATGCTGGTTTCTATAGGCGATTCATAAAAGACTTTTCAAAAATTTGTAAGCCTTTATGTAATCTGCTTGCCAAGGATACGGAGTTCATCTTTGACCAAGAGTGTGTTGATGCTTTTGATTTGCTTAAGGAAAAGTTGACATGTGCCCCCATTCTTTCTAGTCCCAATTGGTCTCACCCTTTTGAGATCATGTGTGATGCCTCGGACTTTGCTATTGGGGCTGTTTTGGGACAAAGGATTGACAAATTGCCTTCTGTTATCCATTATGCAAGTAGAACACTTAATGATGCACAACTAAATTATACCTCAACTGAAAAAGAATTTCTAGCTGTTGTGTTTGCATTGGAAAAGTTTCGTTCTTACTTGCTTGGATCCAAGGTGATAATTTATTCTGACCATGCTGCATTGAAACATTTGTTGAATAAGAAAGACGCCAAACCTCGGTTATTGAGGTGGATGTTGTTGTTACAAGAGTTTGATGTAGAGATCCGGGATAAAAAGGGGACTGAAAATGTGGTGGCGGATCATTTATCGAGGCTTGAGGACTATTCGTATCTTAATGTAGAAGAAGGTTTGATTCCGGTTAATGAAAATTTTCCGGATGAACAACTTCTTGCTGTACATGTCCAAGAGCCTTGGTATGCTGATTTTGTTAATTACTTGGTGTCTAATATGTTCCCATCACAATTCACTTATGACCAAAAACGCAAGTTTAAGTCAGATGTGAAACATTACATTTGGGATGATCCTTATCTATGGAAAATTTGCCCGGACAAAATTGTTAGGAGATGTGTTCCGGACCATGAGCAGAGTAGTGTGTTGAGCTTTTGTCATGAACTCCAATGTGGGGGTCATTTTAGTGGCCAAAAGACCGCTAGAAAAGTGCTGCAATCTGGTCTTTATTGTCCTACTCTGTTTAAAGATGCTCAAGAGTTTTGTCTTAGGTGTGATAGGTGTCAACGGACCGGGAACATAGGGAAGAGAGATGAGATGCCCTTGCAAAGTAATCTTATTGTTGACATATTTGATGTGTGGGGCATTGATTTTATGGGTCCCTTTCCCGTCCCACGGTTATTTGTACATACTTGTTGCTGTTGATTATGTTTCGAAGTGGGTGGAGGCAATTGCCACCCGAACTAATGATGCTAATGTCGTTTGCAAGTTTGTTTGTGAGAATATTTTCAGCAGGTATGGCATGCCACGAGCAATTATCAGTGATCAAGGGACCCACTTCACCAACAAAAGGATCAATGCAGTTTTGAAAAAGTATGGGGTGGTGCATAAGCTTGCTACAGCATATCATCCCCAAACTTCGGGACAAGTGGAGGTAAGCAATCGTCAAATAAAGGGTGTCCTTGAGAAAACAGTGCGTCCCAACAGAAAAGATTGGGCATTAAAGTTGGGGGATGCATTGTGGGCATACAGAACGGCATACAAAACGCCCATTGGAATGAGTCCGTACAGGATAGTGTATGGGAAAGAATGTCACCTCCCGGTGGAGTTGGAACACAAGTCGTATTGGGCTGTGAGGGAATTGAACATGGATTTGAATGATGCGGGAGAAAAGAGATTGCTTGCACTTGATGAGATCGAGGAGCTCCGACAAGATAGTTATGAGAGCGCAAAATTGTATAAAGAGAGGACCAAACGATACCACGATAAAAATTTGAAGCCCAAGTTCATAAGACCGGGTATGAAAGTCCTTCTCTTCAACTCTCGATTGAAGCTTTTTCCGGGTAAGTTGTGTTCTAGGTGGTCGGGCCCGTATGATGTGGTGCGTGTGTATCCGCACGGAGCAGTTGAACTCAAGAATCCAAAGGATGGGAATGTGTTTAAAGTCAATGGTCATCGAGTGAAACCATATTATGAAGGGGTGTCAATTTTGGAAGACATCAATGAGATTGACGTGATTGAGTTGGTGGACTCGGAGGAGGACACCTAGTTCCGTTGAGGCATAATGTCGAGCTTAACGACTGTAACCAAAGCGCTGATTGGGAGGCAACCCAATGGAGGTAACATTTACTATTTTCTGTATTTTCATTTTAGTTTCTTCATCGTTGCATTTGGATTGTCTTGTGTCTTTCTTGGTCTATGCCATGAGGACATAGCATGATTTAAGTGTGGGGGTGGTGATCTTTAAAAAAAAAAAAGAGTCTTCCGCTTTTATTTGTCTTTTATTTCGTAAACGTGTCAAACTACGGTGACCTGAGCCTATTCTTGTGGGTAGTCCGCCACATTAATGGGGACGTAGGCAACGAAAGTGCGGTCAAAATGTGTGTCCAATGCGACATGCAAACGGTCTAGCCAAAGACTTTAAAATAGGGCGGCTCAGGGAGACAACCCGGATTTGTATTTGTAATTCTTTTCATTAAAGCTGAGTCTTCTTGAAAGGTATTTCTTGTGTTTATTGATGTGCAGGAAAACGTGCATGGAGGAGCTAAAAATCCTGGGCCTTATAAAAAAATAAAAAAATAAAAAAAATTGAAAAATTGGCCCAGGCAGAGCACGACTCGTGCTCATAGGCACGAGTTGTAGCACGAGTGGAGGAGAGAGCTCGTGGCTACTCAGAACGATTGGGGGAAATTGGCACGACTCGTGAGCACGAGTGGGAACGAGTGCCTAAGTGATCAGAACGATTGGAGGACTTGGGAACGAGTCGTTAGAACGAATGGGACCAAAGGGCACGACTCGTGCTAAATGGCACGACTCGTGCCAAACAGAAATTTAAATTCGTAAAAACCCAAAATGTCTTTCAGTCGTGCCCTAAGTTAACCCACAGCCGTCTCCTTCCTCTCTCTCTACCCTAAATTCATAAACCCTTCTTCCTCTCTCTAAAAATTACCCTTCCAAACCCCAAATCCTCCATTCCTAACCTTCAAAAATCCCTTCCCCACCATATTTAGCCTACCCTAAACCAAAAATCATCCCCAAAATCCTTCCTTTTTGGTGATTTCTTTGAAGAAAAAAATTGGAGCTTTGAAGGGTGAAGTGGGTTTGCTAATTGCTTGGAGTGGTGGTAGATTGGAGAAAATTTCTTCGGTGTGTGGTGTTACATTGTTCTTCTCCATCTTTTCCGACTGTCTTCTCAAGTTCCGGCGAATTTTCCGGCCAAACTCCGGCCATTTTTTCCGGCAGCCTTAACTGTTTGAAGGTATTTTTCGTTTCAGCTTTCTCTGCGATTTATAAGTGTGATTGGTTGTTGAGTGGTGAATTTTGGAGGGTTGTTGAGATTGTTGGGAACTATTATTATTTGTTGCAAACTGTATGTTGATTATTATTGAGTGATAATGGGAAGAACAAAAGATAAGGGTAAAGCCGTTGATACTCAGCCCAAGAAAAGGAGGAATATTGTGATTGAGGAACCTACCCGAACCCCCGATGATTTTATGGGTTTAACTAAATTGACAGATTCGCAAAAAAATAAATGGAGAAACTTGGCAAATGGTAGGGTGGTTCAAGTAACTAGATTTTTGTGTGTGGAAACTTTGCAAAAGTTGGGTTTGTATGATTTGGTTAGGAGTCTATTGAACAACATCGGATTGGGGGGTTTCTTGGGCAAAAGTGCGGGGGTATACAAGCGAGTGACGCTTGAATTTTTGGCTACCATAGAGAGACGTGAGGAGAATGGGATTTGGAGTGTGCGTTTTAATACAAATGATATTACGAGGACTTTGTCATATGCTGCAGCTAGAGAGTATTTGGGCGTGAGTGAGCCCAGAG
Organism: Adenophora triphylla var. japonica; assembly: GCA_022495995.1. NCBI lineage: Eukaryota > Viridiplantae > Streptophyta > Magnoliopsida > Asterales > Campanulaceae > Adenophora > Adenophora triphylla. The sequence continues at coordinate 144,498 of JAFEMH010000896.1, forward strand.
GAGAGTGGTCAGAAAGGGATAGGACTGTTGAGACATTCTTCTTTGAGTTGATAGGGAAATTTATGCAGAAGCCTTACGTGGTCATGAAATCTCTTTCCCATCCGGCTTGGAAATTGCTCTATAGAGGGTTATCGATGACATTTTATGCGAACGGGGAGCCGGCTCAGATGAACGCCTTGCAGTTCGCGACTATGGAGTGTGCTTTGTCGTCCAATACTGTAATTCCGGATTGGGTTGACCTATTTTTCAGGCGATGTGAAGCTTTGGGAGTCAATGGGAATGGTAACATTCCGGTGGGTGGCATGGTGACATTATTGGTGGAGAACTTTGTTCGTAATCACCCTAGATCGGTAGGCAATGCGGAGGGGCCCTTATTCTATGATCGGTTCTTCCTATACCGATATGACACTTTCGAGCGGATCTCTGGGCAGAATGAGGCATTGACTTTTACTTATGGTGGTGATAGGAGCTTTAGGTGTGCACCGGGAGTGGTATTTCCTGAGGGCCCATATGCACGGGATTGGAGGATGCCATTTGTGGCCGATATGACATTGAGAGATATGAGGAGAGATATGGGTGAGAGAGTGAGTGATGATGAAGAAGAGCAGCAGTAAGAGCAGCAGGGTGGTGATGACCATCAGATGAGAGAGCAGTTTCAGACTGGGACCAGTGGAGGCTATGCAGGCCATGGTCAGGATCAGACGAGTAGGGCTGGAGCTTTTGATTATTGGGGTGATATGAGAGCATATTTGGATGCTCAATACCAGAGAGATGCGGAGGAGCGAGAGAGGAGACATAGAGATTAGTGTGAGGCTCGGGAGGCGCAGAACTTGATGTGGCGCACTCGATTTGATTATGTGGATAGGCGTTGGGATGCGCAGGATGACAGATTGGAGGCATTGGAGGACAGGCTGGATACTACGAATAGAATGGTATTTCAGCAACAGCTTTGGATGCAGCAGCCTGAGCCGAGACAGTACGAGCCAGTCCCGGATGAGCATTTTCAGGAGATGATAAGGAGAGCTGATAGGAGGAGGCAGCGGCAGGCGGCCCGAGAGGCCCAGTTTCTAGATGGGGGCTTCGGCCCGAGATATTGATGGTATCATTTCTTATACCCTTCCCTTTTACATTTAAACTGTCCTATTTTTATTTGGTGTGCACACATTGAGGACAATGTTGAGTTTAAGTGTGGGGGAAGGGCGGTGCCTTTGTACTGTATGTATATGCTTAAAATATATATATATATATATATATATATATATATATATATATATATATAGAGTGGCTAAGTGAAAACCCGAAAGGGCACTTAGGCAAAAGGTGAGAATTTGAGCGAAAATATCCTTGTTCACCGGTGTGGAGACATAAGGGGGAGCTAGGAGTTCGGGTAGGAACATTTTTTTGGAGATGGAGGTTCGTGATTAGAGGCGTTAGGATAGAAATACTCGTGCACCTTGGAGTAATAAGGGGGTTGGAGAATAGCATGAGGTGAGTTCTTGTTGAGCATCCCTTTTACTTAACATTAACTTTTGATCGAGGGTGTACTTTATGTAGTGTGAGCAAGTGTGGGGGAAAATTTAGGACATTTTAGTTTCCCCCCACTATCATTGTGAGGGCCCTAGTTTGGACGTTCATTTTATCATGGAGTTTGATGTCAAGCTAGGGCCATTGATTTTCTTTTGGGGAGTTTTATGGAGACAGAGTTTTGTACACTCCGGTATCATTTTGTTTGATTAGTATCGGTGGATAGAGGTGGCTAGGTATCATTTTCTCCCGTACATCTGTTTTAGACCAATTTTAGATTGGAGTTAGGATATTACTCAGGGACGAGTAATGGTCTAAGTGTGGGGGAATTTGATGAGCGGATTTTATACATATTATTTTACCTATGTTTCCGAATTATTTACAATGATTTTTGATGTATTTAGTTTAGTTTTGATGTATTTGAGTGACATTTGTTATGTGAGGTTGTGTGAGAAAACTATGCACTTTGAGGTATTTTTGGCTTTTTATTTGTAATTGGTTGTGAAATATCAAGGAGCGTGCAAGTTCATTGTCAGTGGAAAAAGGGCAGTAAATTTAGTCAAGGTTCGAGCCCAGGGTCAAACATGGTCAAGGGACGAAGGCCAGGTCAAAGCGGAGTCAAAATGGGGCAATTCTGCACTTGGCACGAGTGGAGCACGAGTGGAGCACGACTGAAGACGAATGGAGCACGACTTGGGAACGACTGGAATCAAGCCAAGCTACTCAGAACGATTGGACCATGGGAGCACGAGTCTTCCTCACGAGTGGCAACCATGACAATTTCTAGCACAGCTACTCAGAACGAGTGGAGGCATCTGGCACGAGTCGTTCTCACGACTGGGACTGAAGGGCACGACTCGTGCTAATTAGCACGACTCGTGCCAGGACGCGTATTGTGACGTCAGCAAGGATTTTGAAGCAGATTTTGAGGGATTTGGTTAATTTGTTTTCCTAATTAGAGTAGGACTGCATTAGGAGTATATATACTCCCATTATTATTATTAGGAGGGACCTTTGATTTTTATATTCTTGCCTAGGTTTTCAAGGAGTGCTAGAGTTTATTTTCAAGATTTTTGCAAGGATTTCAGGTTTGATGTTTTGTTGCTATTCGTATTTTGTGATGTCAATCCGGAATATGAGTAGCTAATTTATTTGTAGTTCACGGATTGGTGTAGCCCATGTTTGAACTTTATGCTATATATTTAATTTTCATTTAATTGTGGAGTTAGTTCATCCTAGTATTCTTAATTTATATTTGGTACAAGTCCTGCACTTGCGTGGGGAATTGTGCATGAACACTATTAGGATGATTAGACTCGATTGAGGAACTTGCGTGAATCGATTGAGTCTAGGTTTCATTAATTCCTTTGTGCTTAATGAATTGAATCGTTGTCAATTTGATCTTGCATGATAATTGATAACTGCTCAATAAAAGAATTGAAATCCGGCAATCGAACCGTCCCAATTCTTACAAAAGCGAAGAAGCCCTACACCCAATTAATATTTTATCATTCAAAAGGGCATAAAGGGATAATATGTGGTGAACCCAATCTGTGGGCTAGTTGTTAAATCCTTGAATTTCGTCTGCGAGTTTGCTTATTGGTTACTTTAGTTGCTTAATTGTTTTAATTTTCTTTCGTACTTAGTTTTAATAAACCAAATCAAAACTCATTTTGTTACTTTAAGCATTAATTAAATTTACTTATTAAAACCAACGAGTCTCTGTGGTTCGACCCCTGCTTGTGCATATTGCTACACCGATAATGAGTACACTTGCTCGGATTTTATTACTAGAGGAAATTTTTCTCCATCAGTCACCCCGAAGATTGACTGTTCCAAGGGGAGTCACCCGGAAGATTGACTGTTCCAAGGGGAGTCACCCCGAGGATTTGACTGTTTTCTTTGGGAAGTCACCCGCTGATTTGACTGTTTTTGGGAGTCACCCACAAATTTGACTGTTTTTCTTTGGGAAGTCACCCGCGAATTTGACTGTTCTTCTTTGGGAAGTCACCCGCGGTTTTGACTGTTTCTTAGGGGAGTCACCCCGAGGATTTGACTGTTTTTCTTTGGGAAGTCACCCGCGATTTTGACTGTTTCGTAGGGGATTCACCCTGAGGATTTGACTGTTTTTCTTTGGGAAGTCACCCGCTGATTTGACTGTTTTTGGGGAGTCACCCCGAGAATTTGACTTTTTCTTTGGGAAGTCACCCGCGGTTTTGACTGTTTTTCTTTGGGAAGTCACCCCGAGGATTTGACTGTTTTCTTTGGGAAGTCACCCGCGAATTTGACTGTTTTTGGGAGTCACCCACGACTTTGACTGTTTTCGGGAGTCACCCGCGAATTTGACTGTTTTTCTTTGGGAAGTCACCCGCGATTTTGACTATTTTTGGGAGTCACCCAAGGTTTTGATTGTTTCTTAGGGGGTCACCCGAAGATTTGACTTGACTGTATTTGGGAGTCACCCGAGGATTTGACTGTATTCGGGAGTCACCCGAGGATTTGACTTTTTTCTTTGGGAAGTCACCCGCGGTTTTGACTGTATTTGGGAGTCACCCGAGGTTTGACTGTTTTTGGTGTGAATTTGGTGCCCAAGATAAGCGGCCCAAATCTTTTTGTTTATTTTATTTCGGAGTCACTTTCTCGTATAAGGGGAATCACCGCCTCACATCTGTTTGGAAACGTCCGATTTAAATTGAAAAACGGAGTCGCCACGCCATTTTGATTTCCTCAAAACTTTGAAAAAAAGGATTTGGGTCCGGAGGTTAAGTTACCCTTTGGGAAGAACGGATCGTCGTTCACCCAAAGAGCCTTGCCAAAACAAGTCTTCCAGGATCCGCTTTTCATACTTGCCTTAGTGTTTTCGTGTGTGGGATGTGTGTTTTGAAAAGGAGGGAATGTACCAAGTAGTCTTCCGGACGTATAAACCATGATTTGATTATCGCTCGGGATTCCTTGTATTTTTATGTATTAGGGACTTTGGTCCCATTCTCATCTTGGACTTATGATCATCATGATGAGACCTTGGGTCACATGTGATCTAGATAGGGACACCATTTTTATAGTCCAAGGATGAGACCCTTTAGAAAGGAGTGACCTTTGCCTATCAATCCTACATCTTGAGACGATTTGGACTTTTTCGGGACATTTATGCTCGTCTCAAGTGATGATCGGAGATATGTGGCTAGGGTTCATCCTTTTCTAAAGGAGAATCCGTCTATGGAATCTTTAGGTGGAAGAAATGATGTAAAGATAGGACCTTTACACCATCTCGTTCCAAGAGATGCTCCAAGTACCAATGGGGACTAGGGAATGCAATGTTTAAGATAAAAAATGACACTTTTAATGAAAAAGATGACATTTTATGTGCAAAGGATGCAACTTTATGCAAAGGATGCAACTTTTAATGTAAAATGGGGTTTTAAGTGCAAAGGATGCAACTTTAATGCAAAGGAAGCTACTTTTAATGCAAAGGATGCTACTTGGTTGCAAAGGATGCTTCTTGGTTGCAAAGGATGCTACTTAGTTGCAAAGGATGCTTCTTTTAATGTAAAGAATGATTTTTAATGCAAAGGATGCAACTTTATGCCAAGGATGCAACTTTATATGTGAAAATAGCATTTAGGTGCAAAGGATGCATAAAGATGTCATTTTATGAGCAAAGGATGCTACTTTGATGCAAAAAAAAGGGGAGGGGTATGATTTACATGCCTAAAGATAGGATCTTTGATGACAATGTACCAAATACCAAGCAAGTATATAGCAATATGTAAATGCAAGGAGCAAGTATATCACATAAAAACAAGTATAATGCAAGGTAAAGGGTAGGAGAGGTTACCAATGGTGGTGTCCTCTTTCTCTTTGAAGTTTGCCTAGGAAAGGGACCAACTTTGGGAGGTTTTGGTGAGGAGGGAGGTGGTTTTTTACACTCTCAGCTCTCTGGAATTTCGTGGTGGTATTTTGGCAGAGTAATGTTACTGAAAATCCCCCCCTAAAATGAATAGAGGAGGTCTCTATTTATAGGCAGCAGCTAATGAAGCCGTGCGGCTGTAACACCATGGCAAATGAGATCGTGCGGTTTTATCCTGAAATGACTCAGCTCATTTCTAGAACCATGCAAGGTGGCCTTCTAGAAGGGCATTTTCACCGAAGGACTACATGAAATTTTAATTCCTAGCAAGTCCTTCGTCCCTTGGAAGGTTTGGAAAAGTTCCCGAATTGCCCCTGAACTTTAGGAAAGTCGGGGGAATTGCCGAGAAACTTAACCGGAAGGCATGAGCCAGATTTGGGTACTTACAGAAGCCCCTTGGCAACGTCACTTTCAGGGCGAGTGGGGTTGTCGATAGAAAAGGATCCGATCTGGCGAATGCCCAGACGGATTGGGTGACCAAGGTGGTCAAGTGGCTGAACCTTTGGAAGGCTACCTACGTATCCCGGAGGAATCAAGCCATAATCGTAGTTCAGAATCCACTCGGGAAAGGGGGTGTCATATGTGACGAATTGGCTGAACCTAAAGTAGGCTACCTACGTATCCCGGAGGAATCAAGCCAGGCCGTAGTTCGGGATAGATCCACAGGGGAATGGTGAAGAGAAACTGGTCTCTTGCTGGGGAAATAGAAGGGAAAGTGACCTGGGAGGTCAAGTGACTGATCCTACTGGGGATATGCTAGAAGTGACCGATGTGGTCGGATATCTGGACCTCTATGAGGGGCTACTTCACCACTGAGGAGTGATGAAGGAAGAGGGTGACCAATGTGGTCGGATGGCTGGACCTTTTATGAAAGGCTACCTACGTATCCCGGAGGAATCAAGCCTTGGTCGTAGTTCAAGTCTCACTAGATAGTTAGGAACGATGTCTAGGATCCTTGAGATTTTGACGATTAATGGAGGAGTCACCTGATTCGACAATTAATGGAGGTTGTCACCTGATTGACAAGTAATGGAGGTTGTCACCTGATTGACAATTAATGGAGGTTGTCGCCTGATTGACAATTAATGGAGGTTGTCACCTGAGGAGACTAAAGCTTATGTCACTATCGAGGAGATAGAGGTAGCTAAAATTGGAAAAACTTGAGTATACTTCACTATCTATGAGATAGAGGTAGCTAAAGTTTAGAAAACTTGAGCGTACTTCACCATCTACGAGATAGAGGTAGCTAAAGTTTGGAGAACTTGAGTGTACTTCACCATCTACGAGATAGAGGTAGCTAAAGTTTGGAGAACTTGAGCGTACTTCTCAATCTGTGAGATAGAGGTAGCTTAAGTTTGGAGAACTTGAGCGTACTTCTCAATCTGTGATAGAGGTAGCTTAAAGTTTGGATAACTTGAGCGTACTTCTCAATCTGTGATAGAGGTAGCTAAAGTTTGGAGAACTTGAGCGTACTTCTCAATCTGTGATAGAGGTAGCTTAAGTTTGGAGAACTTGAGCGTACTTCTCAATCTGTGATAGAGGTAGCTTAAGTTTGGAGAATTTGAGCGTACTTCTCAATCCGTGATAGAGGTAGCTAAAGTTTGGAGAACATAGAGGTAGCTAAAGTTTGGAGAACTTGAGCGTACTTCTCAATCTGTGATAGAGGTAGCTTAAGTTTGGAGAACTTGAGCGTACTTCTCAATCTCTTTCGAATCTGAGATAGAGGTAGCTGAAGTTTGGAAAAACTTGAGCGTACTTCTCAATCCCTTTCGAATCAGAGATAGAGGTAGCTAAAGTTTGGAGAAACTGAAGCGTACTTCACTATCTCTTTTGAAGCAGAGATAGAGGTAGCTTAAGTTGGAAAAACTTGAGCGTACTTCACAATCTCTTTCGAATCAGAGATAGAGGTAGCTGAAGTTTGGAGAACTTGAGCGTACTTCTCAATCTGTGAGATAGAGGAAGCTAAAGTTTGGAGAACTTGAGCGTACTTCTCAATCTCTTTCGAATCAGAGATAGAGGTAGCTAAAGTTTGGAAAAACTTGAGCGTACTTCTCAATCCCTTTCGAATCAGAGATAGAGGTAGCTAAAGTTTGGAGAAACTGAACCGTACTTCTCAATCCCTTTCGAATCAGAGATAGAGGTAGCTGAAGTTGAATCTTGACAACTCGGGGGCTGTTTCCTTATTTGATTTAATTCTAACAGAGATATAGGAGATTTTTGGGAGAAATTTATGCGAGTTGGGAAATTTATACGGTCTTTCGGACCGGGCAATTTAAAGCCTTCCGGGCTACGGACAATGATTTGGAAAATTTATGCGGTCTTCCGGACTGGGTGATTTATAGCCTTCCGGGCTACGGATGATGATTTGGGAAAATCGTTATTCCATTTGGAGATAACGAGAAATTTCCCGGATGAGACGTTATCCCATTTGGTGATAACGGAGATCGCGAGAGATAGCGAAATGTTATTCCTTCATTAGGGAATAACGGAGATCGCGAGAGAGGTCGAAATGTTATTCCTTCCTTCGAGAATAACGGAGATCGAAAGAGATAGCGAAATGTTATTCCTTCATTCGGGAATAATGGAGATCGCGAGATAGCGAAATGTTATTCCTTCCTTCGGGAATAACGGAGATCGAAAAAGGTAGCGAAATGTTATTCCTTCATTCGGGAATAACGGAGATCGCGAGAGATAGCGAAATGTTATTCCTTCATTCGGGAATAACGGAGATCGCGAGAGAGGTCGAAATGTTATTCCTTCCTTCGGGAATAACGGAGATCGAAAAAGATAGCGAAATATTATTCCTTCATTCGGGAATAACGGAGATCGCGAGAGAGTTCAAAATGTTATTCCTTTATTCTGGAATAACGGAGATCGAAAAGAGATAGCGAAATGTTATTCCTTCGTTCGGGAATAATGGAGATCGTGAGAGAGATCGAAATGTTATTCCTTCATTCTGGAATAACGGAGATCGAGAGAGATAGAAAAATGTTATTCCTTCATTCGGGAATAACGGAGATCGCGAGGGAGGTCGAAATGTTATTCCTTCATTCTGGAATAACGGAGATCGAAAGAGATAGCGAAATGTTATTCCTTCATTCGCGAATAACGGAGATCGCGAGAGTGGTCGAAATGTTATTCCTTCCTTCAAGAATAACTGAGATTTTTTAACAAGAAACGTTATCCCATTTGACGATAACGGAAGGTTTTCTGGAGGAGACGTTATCCCATTTGACGATAACGGAAGATTTCCCGGAGGAAACGTTATCCCATTTGGTGATAACGGAGGATTTTTAGGAGACAATGTTATATCCATTTGGATGTAACGGGAAAACTTGGGAGAAAGCGTTATTCCATTTGGAGATAACGAGAATATTTTGGGTAAAAGTATTTCCTATTTTGATTTGGTAATCAATTAAGGTCATTTTTCTTTGTGCATGTCACATGAGCCACGGGCTGACTCTTTTGCGGGAAGGCAATGTGAGAGGATTTTTATGAAACAATGTGTTTGGATGCATGTGTTTGGATATATGTGTTTGGGAACTGTTTGAGACAGGTTTCGAGCAGGTGGGGTCGTATCCCTTGGGTGCGAACTGAACTGCTGTTGTTGCTGAGATGTTGTCAACGTGGACTAGAATTCCCCTTGGGCTGAGACTGGGTTTAAACCTCGGGTCTTGACTAAAGTTCCCTTCTCAAACTCAGACACTTGAAGCTGATGCTGACAGGCTTTTAGAACCAATGACTAAAGCAGATGTCGAAGCGACCAAACCTCTATTCTAGGGGTGGATGCGACTTATCGGAGCCCCGGTCTGAGGAACAATTTCTGCAAAGCCCCATGTCTTATTAAAGCAAGGAAAGATCCTTTCATTGGCAAAGCCCCGGTTGGATGAACTGAGTAGGCGAGGTTTTAGGTTTCGAAGAAGTGACTTGGTGAAGCCCCAGTCTAGTGACCTAGCAAAAATCCCAATCTGATTGGTATTGCGAAAGTGATTCTGAGTTTGATCTGACCAAGACTGAATCCGTTTGGTGACATAGTAAGGAACCCGCTATGGACCCCAAAAATGACTAAGGAAGCCCCAGTCTAAGGAAATGGCTTGGCAAAGCTCCAACCTTGAAGAGTTTCAAGGCAGCCCTAATGCGAATTGTAGCAGAAGAGGGAAAAACCTATCCTTTTGTATTTACTTCCTTATTTTCTTTAGTCACTCAGTCAACCTTAAGAAGATGTGGATGAAGAGAAGAATTTTAGGAATATATATACATGCAGGGGCATATTTTTCGAGAAGTGGGAATAGATCCCGATTTTGTGTTATTTCGATGGCCTTATTTGACGTAGGCACGAGAACTCGCTTTGGGTTTGACTCTTTTGAGAGAGTATAAGCGTAGAAAGGTTTGTAAAAGTGTATGGAAGCCCCTGCTAACAGAAAATTAGTGTTTAGCACTATCTTTCCTAGGATGTAGAAAGAGAAGACTTGTCAAGACATCTGAAAACTTGTTTTATTTACAATGATCACAAGATTGCTTAAAACCATTTATTAATGTTCGGGTTATTCAACCACTAATCTCGATATGAACAAACATTCTTATTAATCATGAGGAGAAAGTCAACCGATGTCGCGGATCAAGGTTGGCTGGGTGTGAAAGAAAGGTTTGTGTATAGGGAGGTCATTGATGAGACCGGGTTTTCTGGGATTTGACTGTGTCTATGGGAGAGGCCATTGATGAGACCGAATTTTCTGGAATTTGATTATGCTTATGACCGGACCATTTCTGGTTGCCTACGTTCCCCTCATTGTGAGGAGCTCAGGTCGCCGTAGTTCGGCTTCGGTCGGACTGTGTTTGGCTTTGAGAAATGAGATTTGTGGTTCCTTTAGTGAAAAGGTTTGTATGAGAAGATTGGATGATGAGGCGTGGGCCTCGGGATGATTCCTTGACCAAGTCATTTTTGGGACGGCTGCTTCAATGATTTCAATGTTGCTTGATCTTCGTCCTTCATCGGGGGATAATAACCTAAGGACTTAAGATATGTTTTGCCTTTGCTTTGACCACTCCATTTGTCATTGACAACTTTCATTCTTTCAGCTTTGACTTTGCCTCACCTGTCAAGCTTCTGATTGGCAGTGCTGGGTCCTTGGCCTCATTTTATTATTTTATGTGCAACCCTACTTTTTGCCTAGACTGTCCCTTTCTGGTTTTCAGCCTAGCTGGGTATTACTCTTTTTGTACTATATATTTTTTTCTTTTATGGGCAACCCTGTTTTTTTTTAGACAACCCTTTACAAGGTTTTTAACCTAGCTGGGTTTTTTTTGTAAGCATATGAGGGCTAAGGCGAGCCCCTGCTTGAACTTTCTTGATGCCCTTGAGGTCTAAGGCAAGCTCCTAGGTTGTTGTCGACATGGGGTCAATCTTTCGAAGCTGAGTGGCCTTTTGTTGTCCCTTGACGTTGCCGCCGTCATTGACTTGGTCAAGGTGATGGTGAGGACATGATTTGGGAGGCGTATGGTTTGATGAAGGCTTTTATGAGGTAAGGTAAGTGTATGGCTTGATGGAGGCCTTTTGTGAGGTAAGGAAAGTGTATGGGGAAGGCATTAGTTGACTTTCTTACACCGATTAATCAGAGCGTTAATTATTTCAAAAGATTATTTGTTGAGCAATGCAAGTGATCATATAAAATAAAACCATTTCATTAAATGTAATGTAGGTGTGCAAATAATGTCTTAAGTCTAGCAAGAAAAGAAAAAGACTCTTTGATAGAAGATTTAAGATCAACTACAAATGTCCGAGGAGGACTTGATTGAAAGAGAAAAGTACTAGAACTTACGAAGGTTGACTGAGAGACTATTTTAATATTTTTTTTTCTTAAGGATAGGTAACCCCTAGCCTAGCTACTCTTCGCTGGTTGGACTGCCAGGACACTTGAGCTTTCTAATTGATGCTAACTTCTGGATTCCATACCGCAGACCGAGGCAGGATCAGTTACGTGCCCATGATACTGGTGGAAGTGGAGGGATTTGAGGCCATGGAGCCGCTGGAGCAAGTACAAGTTGCCCAAAGAAATGGGTCAGAAAAGTCACGGGGGTGAACTTTGTTGACTGAGCATATTGATGGAAGGAAGTGAACCTGGGAGGACTTTGAGGGATATTGGGATCTGTTTGAGAGGATTCAGCGTTGCGCTGGTGGTTTTGAGTGAAAGGGGTAGTACTGGCTGGTTGGTGAAACTGAGAAACAGGCGTGATGAAGCCCGATCCGTTCTGAGGAGCTGAGGGCGATGGGGCCCTAATGGCCGGGGATGTTGGAAAGGACTGAAGAGAAGTAGTCCTTGACAAGGGATCGCATGTGGATGGAGGAAGGTATTGGCTGTAGGATGGAGGGACTGAAATCACTGTTTCTGAAGTCTCATCTTCGACCATGACCAGGAAACCATTTGCCTCAACTGTTACCTGAACTCCATGACGGCGGAGAGCACCGATGAGCATGACCAGTTGCTCTTCATGAACCCTATGGGCATTTTCCAAAGCTAGGACTAACTCTTCTTCTCTGGTCATTGATTTACCCGAACCATCACTGTTTTCTGTCAAATCTGCCATTCTGAATTTCTGGGCTGACGAAATGGACGATTCTGACGATCTATCTGAGCCTGAATTTTCCGCACTTACAAGCCGCTAACCCGGTATTCTCACCCACTTCTTTCTCGCTGCGGGAAAGGGATAGACAAGGTTTAGACTCGGGAGTAGGCAAGGTTTAGACTCGGAGGTAAGTGTTTAGGCTGAAGGCTCAAGTAACATGCACTTATTTGCTTAAATTTAGCTCAAAACACATTTTCTCCTAATCCTAATTGATCGGGAAAGATTGGACCTTGAAAGGTAGAGATCGGAAATCGGAGATCGGACCGAGGAGGTCACGATTAGAGATTTGACCGTGAAATGTCGAGATAGAAAATCGGATATCGAACCGAGGAGGTCGCGATTAGAGATTTGACCGCGAAAGGTCGAGATAGAAATCAGAGATCGGACCAAGGAGGTTGCGATTAGAGATTTGACCGCGAAAGGTCGAGATAGAAAATCGGAGATCGGACCGAGGAGGTCGCGATTAGGGATTTGACCGAGAAAGGTCGAGATGGGAAATTTGACCATGAAAGGTCAGGATCGAAAATTTGAGATCGGACCGTGGGGGTCTCGATTGGAGATTTGGCCGCAAAGGGTAGAGATAGAAAATAGGAGGTTGGACCGAGGAGGTCGCGATTAGGTATTCGAGAGATAGGATCATGCAATTATGATTCCTTTAATTGTTCAAGTTTACTTAAAATAATGTCTTTTATTTATTTCTATTTGGTTGGAAAAGGGGTTGCCCTTCTTTTTCACAACTACTCTAGATCCTGGATCAGTGGGTTCCGTCACTACGTCTATAAGCCCCTCGTTTTCCACCTGTATTTCGACCTCCCAGGGTGGACAGCCCCGGGCGAGGGTCCTATAGGGCACGCGGATCCCACCGATCGAGAGAGAAGAACGCTCCTAACGGGTCTAGCGGGTCATAGGAACTTTTAACGCGCGAGCGATGCGGATTATAGTCAAGGCAATGCCGGAAAAGTCTCGTCTTTCAGCCTTAACGGAATTTCGGCAGAGTTTCGCTTGCGCGATTGACGTTTTGACTTTTCGGCAATGTCCGAGAAGATAATAGACATGGGTCGGGCGGTAAAAGCCGGATGACACAGTGTCACATTGAACTTCGCTGCATACGCTGTGCGTGAGTCGAAGTCGAAGTCAATGCCGGGTCAAGATCTTGCCAATTTTTCCTTGTCGGAATTTTGGCAGAGCTCCGCTTGCGCGAAAGATCTTTGGATTTTTGGCACGGACTCGGTCTCGAATCTTACGCATCCCGTGCGGGTCAAGGTCAAAGTTAATGCCGGAGTCAAGATCTTGCCAATTTTTCCTTGCCGGAATTTCGGCAGAGCTTCGCTTGTGCGAAAGATCTTGACTTCCGTCATGGGCTAAGGTTTGACCTTTACGGGGATATGCAACTGGGCTGTATGATACGGACTAGACCAAAAACCAACCAAAAGTCACGGTTTTAAAATGTGTGACACGGACTGTGCATTGGTCGACACCGGCTGCCATGGGGAGTTTGGAATGGTTCCGTGCACGCCCGGGAGCATCGTAATGCTCTCCGTGACTGCAGCTGAACAACCACCCCGGGTTAAAGGGACGTGCGTGCAAAGTGTACAGGATATATAAGGTGTGCGTAGTGTGCGGCCTCCTAAAAATATTCCTTTTTGAGTTAAAACAGAAATTTTCATGAATGTGTTTTAAAGGAATAATTTTTTGGGACGGGAGAAAATGCAACAGATAAGCACGTAAATTTTCTGGGAGCCCTGGTCAGTCTTGGGACTGAATAGCCCCAAGCTGCCAAGGCTGCCAGATTAATCCCAAGTTTTGTCCTGGTGGAATTGCCAATGAAGCCGCCGGGCCAGAATCCAGGGAGGATTAAGTCGTACGGCTGCATCAAGCAACTTTCCAGGTTCCATTTCCTTTGATCTGCAGACTGCTTTCCCGACATTTTTGGCACCTTTTCAGCTTCCAGCAAGCTTCCTATTCAGTTTCAGAATATGCACAATTCCCAAGAACCATGGATGCATGCAATGCAATGCAAGAACTAGGGCAAGTATGAGGAGCGGATCCGCGGCGGAAGGCTAACCCTCTCGGAAAAAGCTTTTTTTTTTCGAAAAGAGATACCGGTACGTGGGATTGTTAAACCATCGTTTATCCCGGGTTAGAAAGCGATAGGGACACCGTTTTTATAGTCCAAGAATGAGACCCTTTAGAAAGGAGTGACCTTTGCCTATCAATCCTACATCTTGAGACGATTTGGACTTTTTCGGGACATTTATGCTCGTCTCAATTGATGATCGGAGATATGTGGCTAGGGTTCATCCTTTTCTAAAGGAGAATCCGTCTATGGCATCTTTAGGTGGAAGAAATGATGTAAAGATAGGACCTTTACACCATCTCGTTCCAAGAGATGCTCCAAGTACCAATGGGGACTAGAGAATGCAATGTTTAAGATAAAAAAATGACACTTTTAATGAAAAAGATGACATTTTATGTGCAAATGATGCAACTTTATGCAAAGGATGCAACTTTTAATGTAAAAAGGGGTTTTAAGTGCAAAGGATGCAACTTTAATGCAAAGGAAGCTACTTTTAATGCAAAGGATGCTACTTGGTTGCAAAGGATGCTTCTTGGTTGCAAAGGATGCTACTTAGTTGCAAAGGATGCTTCTTTTAATGTAAATAATGATTTTTAATGCAAAGGATGCAACTTTATGCAAATGATGCAACTTTATATGTGAAAATAGCATTTTAGGTGCAAAGGATGCATAAAGATGTCATTTTATGAGCAAAGGATGCTACTTTGATGCAAAAAAAGGGGAGGGGTATGATTTACATGCCTAAAGATAGGATCTTTGATGACAATGTACCAAATACCAAGCAAGTATATAGCAATATGTAAATGCAAGGAGCAAGTATATCACATAAAAACAAGTATAATGCAAGGTAAAGGGTAGGAGAGGTTACCAATGGTGGTGTCCTCTTTCTCTTTGAAGTTTGCCTAGGGAAGGGACCAACTTTGGGAGGTTTTAGTGAGGAGGGAGGTGATTTTTTACACTCTCAGATCTCTGGAATTTCGTGGTGGTATTTTGGCAGAGTAATGTTACTGAAAATCCCCCCTAAAATGAATAGAGGAGGTCTCTATTTATAGGCAGACTGGCAGCAGCTAATGAAGTCGTGCGGCTGTAACACCATGGCAAATGAGGTCGTGCGGTTTTATCCTGAAATGACTCAGCTCATTTCTAGAACCATGCAAGGTGGCCTTCTAGAAGGGCATTTTCACCGAAGGACTACGTGGAATTTTAATTCCTATCAAGTCCTTCGTCCCTCGAAAGGTTTGGAAAAGTTCCCGAATTGCCCCTGAACTTTAGGAAAGTCCGGGGAATTGCCGGGAAACTTAATCGGAAGGCATGAGCCAGATTTGGGTACTTACATTTGGGAGTCACCCGAAGATTGATAACTATAACAGGAAAGGAAAGCATAACATGAAAAATAAGCGTAACATGGGCGTTTGTACCCGAAAGAAACATAGGAACGAGCCTAAAGGGGTGTAGGAACAAGCCTAAAGGGGTATAGGAACAAGCCTAAAAAGGTATAGGAATAAGCCTAAAGAGGTATAGGAACAAGCCTACTCATAGGAACAAGCCTAGCGAGATATAGGAACAAGCCTAAAGAGGTGTAGGAACAAGCCTACGCATAAGAACAAGCCTAGCGAGATATAGGAACAAGCCTAAAGAGGTGTAGGAACAAGCGTACGCATAGGAACAAGCCTAGCGAGATATAGGAACAAGCCTAGCGAGATATAGGAACAAGCCTACGCATAGGAACAAGCCTAGCGAGATATAGGAACAAGCCTAAAGAGGTGTAGGAACAAGACTACGCATAGGAACAAGCCTAGCGAGATATAGGAACAAGCCTAAAGAGGTGTAGGAACAAGCCCACGCATAGGAACAAGCCCAGCGAGATATAGGAACAAGCCTAAAGAGGTGTAGGAACAATCCTACGCATAGGAACAAGCCTAGCGAGATATAGGAACAAACCTAAAGAGGTGTAGGAACAAGCCAACGCATAGGAACAAGCCCAGCGAGATATAGGAACAAGCCTAAAGTGGTGTAGGAACGTGCCTACGCATAGGAACAAGCCTAGAGAGATATAGGAACAAGCCTAAAGAGGTGTAGGAACAAGCCTACGCATAGGAACAAGCCTAGAAAGGATTGAGATTAACTCAAAATTATCGCGAGATGAATTTCAAGACTTGAAATGACTTTTGCGAGAAAGCAAACATAAGACAAGACAATTTGCAGTTGAAATGAGATATACTTTCATACCTGTGCTGTGCTTACCTGTAGGGATTGTGCACACGAGGATCACTTGAAGTGATTTGCTGGCTTTGGAAGCACTTGCCGAGTAGAACACGAACTTTGCTGTTGACAATTTACCGTTGCAAGATGGACCCTTGATCTTTGATTTACCATTGCAAGCCGGACCCTGCTGACGATTTGAGGTTGCGAGACTGACAATGTTGACAATTTACCATTGCAAGACGAACTTTGATTATGATTTTCCATTGCAAGACAGATATTGCTGATTTTCCATTGCAAGACGGACCTTTGACGATGATTTGCCATTTCAAGACGGACTTTTGATTCATTTGTCATTGCAAGACGGGTCTTTGACGATGATGGTGAGGATGATCCTTTCCAGCCCCCGCTTGCCGCAGTGCCCCAGTGGCACGGAAATTACGGCGAGCCCCAGCCTTGGGCCCTAGATGAGGAGGACGATGACTCTGATGGCGAGATCCATGAGGAGCAGGAGGCCGGCGGTGATGGCCAGAGGCAGAGTGGCTCTAAGGAGCAGGGAAGCGACGGCCAGGAGGATAGTGGAGAGAGCGACTCCGAAGAGGGCGGTGAGCACCACGACGACGACTCAGAGCCGGATTGATTGTGGTGGCCCCCTTTTGCCATGCTTTATGACTCTTAGAGAGAGAGAAGAAACAATGCATACACTATTCTATTGCTTCTCACTTTGTAAAACAATATTTTTTGTATTTTGCAACTAATGCATTCTCTTGACAGCATCTAAACTTATTTGTTTATATGCATTAGTCCGTCCCAAGAAATGGCAAAAAAGAATGGCATTCTTTGGGGGTTGGGTGTTTTTGTGGTTGTGATATTGGTATTATTTGTGAATGTATCGGTGCAAAGCGCGCCAAATCCTCTCCCATGCCCCAGGTGAGTAAAGGGGAGTATATATATACTGTTTTGGGATGGTTTTGTTGGGTTTTACGGGTCCATGCGCAGCGGAATTAAGCATTAAAAAACATAAAACCCAATAAGCCCTAGGATCCGTTCTATACAATTAATTTGAATACCTATGAGATAGAATTAAACCAACCTTGAAACGCTTTCCGGTCTTGAGCTATCGAACGATTTGATTATGTGATATCAAATCACAAACTTCGTTCTTCAACTTGATTGAACTCTAGGCCTTGATCGATGAACGAGCGAAGACCCTCTTTCGGTATCCACACCTTTGAATGAATTCAAGAACAACTTCTTGATGATTGCTAGATCTAAAACCTTGAAGAATATTGAGAGTATTTAATTATGAATTTTGCTTGAAAAATTTCGGCTGACCTTTTAGGTCTGACAGAACCCTTGTATTTATACTACAATAGTAGGAATACCTCTCCTAATCATATTAGGAGAGACAGGCTGTCAAACCGCGTACTGGCCTGATATGTCGCGCGGTATATTAAGCCATTGGCTTAATATGTCGCGCGGTATATATAGCCAGATACATAAACTCTCAACTATTCTTCCTCCGGTTTAACCAATTCATTCTAGTTGTGTGTGACCCAATAGGATTACATTATGTTGGCAATGAGTTCGATCATATCGAACCTCATAAGACATAAGCGGACTCTAGCAAGCCATTATGTCTACCCAAATAATGCAACGTAAGAGTTCACGTTTCCAACGGTGTACTTCCATTTATCCCTTTGTCTCACGATGTTATATTTGAACACAAGTCATGGTCCTTGTCAACTTGTTATTGTTCAATGCTTTCTCGATTATTGAGTATAATGATAATTCCAGTCACATTGGGGTACGGCCATACACTTTCATCATTATCACTCATCGAGGGGCCCAAGTATAACATCTCTCTTCCGAGGGACAAATTCCTTCTTGACTTATCATCCTTCCCATCATGAATCCGATCATGCCAATGATAGTCTTTATAGACATCGTGTTAAGATATCGTTTGACTAAAATCAAACATGACTTTCATCATATGTAAGGTTACGATAATCTTAGGTCTAGGAAATAAATGAAGTAACCGTATGAGATTTAAGTATGACATTTGACCATGACATAAATCTCATGCGGGTCATGTCCAGTCACTTGTTCTCTAACAAGTACCCATAATTTCAATGTGAATCTCTTATGCATATAATCATCACATGATTATCCATTGACAATTATACTAATTTATTCTCTTAATAATTAGGGACAGAGATTATTATAAACAAATATACAAAACATATAATAATCAAATAATAAACATCTCATATAATAATAAATAATGTCAACACATAAGTCTATCAATCATAGGCCTAGGGCATAACACCAACAGTCTCCCACTTGCACTAGGCCCATTCTACTATGTATCGAATACCCATGGACCTAACATGACCATCATGTTTAGCTTGCGAGAGAGCCTTAGTTAGTGGGTCCGCCACGTTGTCATCAGTGTCTACTCTGCATATCTTAACGTCTTCCCTTTCACATATCTCACGGATAATGTGGAAACGTTGAAGTATGTGTTTGGATCTCTGGTGTGATCTTGGTTCCTTTGCTTGTGCAATGGCACCATTGTTATCACAGTAAAGTTCAATAGGGTCTTTGATGCTTGGAACGACTTCCAAATCACTAATGAACTTCTTGATCCAAACTGCTTCCTTAGCTGCATCGGATGCCGCTATGTACTCAGCTTCGGTTGTAGAATCAGCGACGGTACTTTGCTTGGAACTTTTCCAACTCACAGTGCCTCCATTAAGCGTAAACAAAAATCCAGATCGCGATACGAAATCATCTTTGTCGGTTTGGAAGCTAGCATCTGTGTAGCCTTTTACTACAAGATCTTCTTCCATTCCTCCAAAGACCAAGAATACATCCTTAGTTCTTCGTAAGTACTTAAGGATATTCTTGACCGCTATCCAATGTGGTTCGCCGGGATCCGATTGGTACCTACTCGTCATGCTTAGAGCACACGAGATGTCGGGTCTAGTACATAACATAGCATACATGATAGACCCAATTGCCGAAGCATATGGAATACCATTCACTCATCATTAGTCTTAGGACTTTGATTCTTGCTAAGAGATATACCATGCAACATTGGCAAGTTTCCTCTTTTAGAATTTTCCATTTGGAATCTTCTAAGGACTTTGTCAATGTAAGTATTTTGACTTAAACCAATCATCCTCTTAGATCTATCTCTATAAATCTTGATACCAAGGATATATGCGGCTTCGCCCATATCTTTCATTGAAAAGCACTTTCCCAACCAAGACTTGACAGTCTCTAGTGCAGGAACGTCATTTCCAATGAGTAAGATATCGTCGACATACAACACTAAAAATAGTGCTACGCTCCCACTAATTTTCTTGTATACACAAGGTTCATCTTCGTTCTTGATAAAGCCAAACTCCTTGATTGCTTCATCAAAACGTAGATTCCAACTCCTTGAAGCTTGCTTCAATCCATAAATGGATTTCTGCAACTTACACACCTTGTTAGAATTTTACGGATCGACAAAACCTTCAGGTTGTATCATGTATACATCCTCAAGTAACTTCCCATTAAGAAAAGCCGTTTTGACATCCATTTGCCATATCTCATAGTCATAATATGCGGCTATGGCAAGTAAAATTCTAATAGATTTAATCATAGCTACAGGCGAAAAGGTTTCATCATAGTCAATGCCATGAGTTTGCCTATATCCCTTAGCTACTAGCCTAGCCTTATAGGTGTGCACCTTCCCATCCATGTCGGTCTTCTTCTTGAAAACCCATTTGCACCCTATGGTTTTTACACCTTCGGGTGGATCAATCAAGTTCCAAACTTGATTATCAGCCATGGATTGTAATTCGGACTTCATGGCTTCTTGCCATTTTTCCGAATCCGGAGCGGACATCGCTTCTTGATAGCAAGTGGGTTCATCATTTTCGATTAACTCCACTTCATCACTTTCCGTAACGAGAAATCCATATCTCTCGGGTTCGGATCGTGATCTACCACTTCGGCGAGGAACTTGTGCATCTTGAACCGGTTCCACAACGGTTTGTGAACTTGGTTCAGTTTCTACCATTGGTTCAATGTCGTTTTCGGGTTCTCGAACTTCTTCGAGATCTATTTTACTCCCACTGGTTCCTTTGCGAAGAAACTCCTTTTCTAAGAAAGTACCATTTCGAGCAACAAACACTTTGTTCTCATTTCGGTTGTAGAAATAGTATCCTTTGGTTTCCTTAGGATATCCCACAAAAACACATTTATCAGATTTAGGTGCTAGCTTGTCAGAGGTTAACTTCTTGACATATGCATCGCAACCCCAAATCTTCATGAAAGACAAACTAGGTTTTCTTCCATGCCACATCTCATATGGGGTCTTTTGAACCGATTTGGTAGGAACTCTGTTTATAGTGAAGGCAGCAGTTTCTAGTGCATGTCCCCAAAAGGATAAAGGAAGCTCAACTTGACTCATCATAGAACGAACCATGTCCAACAAAGTTCTATTCCTCCTTTCAGACACACCATTCCATTGTGGTGTTCCGGGTGGAGAGAGTTCAGAAACGATTCCACAACTCTTAAGATGACTGTCAAATTCTTGGCTCAAATATTCACCACCTCGATCGGATCGAAGTACCTTAATAGTTTTGCCAAGTTGATTTTGCACCTCATTTTGAAATATTCGAAATATCTCAAACGATTCACTTTTATGTTTCATTAGATAAACATATCCAAATCTACTATAATCATCAGTGAATGTTATGAAGTACCGAAATCCTCCCCTAGCATCGCTACTCATAGCCCACATACATCGGTATGTATGAGTCCTAATAAGTCGCCCGCCCTTTCACCGGTTTTGGTAAATGGGTCCTTGGTCATCTTGCCAAGTAAACAAGATTCGCATGTCTCATATGATTCATAATCATGTGAGTCCAAAAATCCATCTTTGTGGAGTTTAGAAATGCGTTTCTCGTTTATATGGCTAAGACGACAATGCCACAAGTAAGTGTGGTTTACATCTTTGGGTTTAGATATCTGGTTAATGTTATAGACATCATTATCACGATTTTCAATATCAAGAACATAAAGGCCATTGAATGAAAGCGAAGCAGTACAATAATGCATATCACTCTTGTGAATAGAAAATTTCTTATCACATATAAGAAAATTAAAACCTTCATTATCCAAACATGAAATCGAAATAATATTCCTACTTAAAAGTGGGAACGTAATAACAATTGTTCAAAACAAGTATTAGCCCACTAGGTAAAGTAACTTCATAAGTTCCTACGGCTAATGCGGCAACTCTTGCTCCATTCCCCACACGTAGGTCCACTTCACCTTCCTTAAGCATCCTTCTGTTCTTTAGACCCTGCACATTTAAACAAATGTGAGTTCCACATCCGGTATCCAATACCCAAGAACTAGAAGTAGATAGGAATATATCTATAACAAAGATACCTGAAGTTGAAGCAACTCCTTTGCTCTTCTTCGGTGCTTCCTTGTATTTTGCGCAGTTTCTCCTCCAATGTCCAATCTCATTGCAATGGAAGCTGATAGCGTCCTCTTGGGACTTAGGCTTAGCCTCTTTAGGCTTGGAAGCCTCTTTGGGCTTGGCAACCTTTGCCTTAGGATTAGCAACCTTTGCTTTTCCTTTACCCTTGAACCCTTTCCCCTTGTTAACCATTAGCACTTGATCGGTTTTCTTCTCGACAATATTGGTTTCCGCAGTAGTCAACATTTGAACTAACTCGGAAAGGTTTCTATTCATTCCACCCATGTTATAGTGCATTATGAAATGACTAAAACTTTTAGGTAATGAATTCAATATTATGTCGGTAGCCAACTCTTGGCTAATTGGAAAACCGAGCCTTTCAAGATGCTCAATGTGGCCCTTTAACTTGAGAGCATGGGGACCAACAGCTTGTCCTTCACTCATCTTGCATGAGGTCAAGGATGCAACTGTGTTATACCTTTCTTGCCTAGCTTGAATTTGGAACATTTCCATCAGCCGATTGTTTAAGTCGTGTCCCCAAGTGCTCAAGATTCTTCGAAGACTCTTGCACATGGCGGAGAGCATAAGGCAACTAACATCGTAGAGTCACGCTTGTGCTTCAGATATTGTTCCCTTATTGCCCTAGCGACATTAGCGGGGAGGTTCGGGTGGAATAGGTTCGGTGAAACGTACGGTTTCTCCTCTTGTTTGAGAACAATTCTCAAACTACGGATCCAATCCATATAGTTTGTACCATTCTCTTCCAACTTTTCCTTCTCAAGGACAGATCGCAGTGAAAAGTGATTATTGTTTGATGCCATTTATTCTACAAAAAGATATACATAAAATATGAACACATATAAGTAAACATATCATATGAGAAGTATAGTGCATTTAAATAAATGCTCCCACTAAATTATACACCTTCAAATGCAAATAAGCATAATATACATTTAATGGGCTAAGATCCAACTTTAATTCAATTTCAAGTTTGCTATGGCAAACCGCTCAAAATTAAATTAATTAGGTAGAAAACATCAATCATATCACATATATGATTCTTAGATCTTTTATGAGATCAATTCAAGACATCATATGTCTGGGCATATTTTAATCTCATCTTATGCCTTGGGTCCAAAACCATTTTGATAACCCAATTAAGTTCATTCACTTTAAAACGTATAGGAACCACCATTTCCTCATCTTGCTCGCATTCGAATAGAATCAAAGCACCTTGCTATGGCAAGCCCACCCAAAACTATCCGAATGGTCTCAAGTGTTTTTTAATCATGAATTGGCATAAAGAACTTAAAAGTTAAATGAAGGTTCTTTAAAGGTAGATTATAAGCATGTCAGAAAGATAGTCAAAATCATGCACCAGGTAAGTTCCCAGGAAGATAGGTGAGCCACAAGGACTTCTTAAGTACCAACTCTTCCTTTGATGAGAACTCTCCTAGACATGCATAATTAGAAATCAACTACTGATTAGGCAACATAATCCCTACCTTTTATAAACAATCGGTTTCCTTTTAAATTTCGCGTATTTATGACTTTTTTCCATAAACAATCATAAGATCCAAAATTTACAATGTCTAAATCTAAACATATTAGGAAACTAAATATCATGTTTCAACTAAACATCTAATTTAAAAAAATATTCTTAACATGTAAGAACAAATAAAACATGCATCGCAATAATTATTAAAATCATATTTTAATCAATTAATCATGCATATCAATGAATTAATCTAGCATGGACTTATAAACTCAATTTTATAATATCCAGATTTTCATATACATTGCAATAATTATTAAAATCATATTTTAATCAATTAATCATGTATATCAATGAATCAATCTATCGCGGACTTATAAACTCAATTTTATAACATCCAGATTTTCATATCAACATATCGGATTGTAAACACAATCACAGAATAGCGAAAAATTGAACAAGCTGATTACGCCAGTTTTGGCTTATTATGTCGCGTGACAACATCGCCGGAGGCTTGATATGTCGCGCGACCTAACGGCCAGTTAACACAATTCCACATGGCTCAATATGTCGCGCGACCAAAGTAGCCAGGTTACAGGAATTTCCAGATTCGAACCAATACAGATTACATGTAATTAAATCACGTAAAACATCCTTTTTACAGATTTAATTCAGCATAATTCGAAAACGATTTTCACATTGTTTCACATAAACAATTAAAAATTCTATCGCATACAAAACATGCAATAAGCATATAAACAATTTATATCTTAAATCTAGCATGTTAATTCAAACTTAATCATACGAACGGGGCTCTGATACCACTGTTGGGTTTTACGGGTCCATGCGCAGCGGAATTAAGCATTAAAAAACATAAAACCCAATAAGCCCTAGGATCCGTTCTATACAATTAATTTGAATACCTATGAGATAGAATTAAACCAACCTTGAAACGCTTTCCGGTCTTGAGCTATCGAACGATTTGATTATGTGATATCAAATCACAAACTTCGTTCTTCAACTTGATTGAACTCTAGGCCTTGATCGATGAACGAGCGAAGACCCTCTTTCGGTATCCACACCTTTGAATGAATTCAAGAACAACTTCTTGATGATTGCTAGATCTAAAACCTTGAAGAATATTGAGAGTATTTAATTATGAATTTTGCTTGAAAAATTTCGGTGACCTTTTAGGTACGACAGAACCCTTGTATTTATACTACAATAGTAGGAATACCTCTCCTAATCGTATTAGGAGAGACAGGCTGTCAAACCGCGTACTGGCCTGATATGTCGCGCGGTATATTAAGCCATTGGCTTAATATGTCGCGCGGTATATATAGCCAGATACAGAAACTCTCAACTATTCTTCCTCCGGTTTAACCAATTCATTCTAGTTGTGTGTGACCCAATAGGATTACATTATGTTGGCAATGAGTTCGATCATATCGAACCTCATAAGACATAAGCGGACTCTAGCAAGCCATTATGTCTACCCAAATAATGCAACGTAAGAGTTCACGTTTCCAACGGTGTACTTCCATTTATCCCTTTGTCTCACGATGTTATATTTGAACACAAGTCATGGTCCTTGTCAACTTGTTATTGTTCAATGCTTTCTCGATTATTGAGTATAATGATAATTCCAATCACATTGGGGTACGGCCATACACTTTCATCATTATCACTCATCGAGGGGCCCAAGTATAACATCTCTCTTCCGAGGGACAAATTCCTTCTTGACTTATCATCCTTCCCATCATGAATCCGATCATGCCAATGATAGTCTTTATAGACATCGTGTTAAGATATCGTTTGACTAAAATCAAACATGACTTTCATCATATGTAAGGTTACGATAATCTTAGGTCTAGGAAATAAATGAAGTAACCGTATGAGATTTAAGTATGACATTTGACCATGACATAAATCTCATGCGGGTCATGTCCAGTCACTTGTTCTCTAACAAGTACCCATAATTTCAATGTGCATCTCTTATGCATATAATCATCACATGATTATCCATTGACAATTATACTAATTTATTCTCTTAATAATTAGGGACAGAGATTATTATAAACAAATATACAAAACATATAATAATCAAATAATAAACATCTCATATAATAATAAATAATGTCAACACATAAGTCTATCAATCATAGGCCTAGGGCATAACACCAACCGGTTTGTATAGGTTTGAGCAAGCATTGGGTCGCCGATGGAATGCTGTGGATGCAGCCACTGCTGACGTCTGATGGATGGTCACATTAACAGACTTTCTTGGAAAACCAGCACCAGCATTTATAAAAGGACAGATTTGCAAAAGGCAACTTCCAGCAGTCACAGTAGCCCCGAAATCGACCTTCAACCCCAAAATTAGCCCCAAGATCCAACATTTCGCCCAAAATGGAACGTTGTGATGAGAGATCCAATGCAGCCCCATTATCGGCAGAAACATCATGTGGCCAAGGAGGCACCCATCTTTTCAGACCTCAGTCAATCAGCCATAGACTCGGAAATATTTGCACGCAGGGGCACATTTTTCGAAAACTGGGAATGAATCCCGAATTCGTGTACGACATACTTGCTTATGGGTTTGACTCTTTTGAGAGAGTATAAGCACGACAAGGTGTGGAAAAGTGTATGGAAGCCCCTGCTGACCGAAAATAGTGTTTGGCTCTATCTTCCTATGATGTGGAAAGAGAAGACTTGTCGAGACACTTGAAAACTTGTCTTATTCGTGATGATCACAAGGCTGCTTAAAACCCTTTATTGATGTTCGGGTTATTCAAACACTAATTCAGATATGGACAAATATTTTGATTAATCACAAGGAGAAAATCAACTGATATCGAGAATCAAGCTCGGAATGATGGAAAGTGTATAGGGATGGTCCTTGATGAGACCGGATTTTTTGAGATTTGTTTGTGATTTCGACCGGACCAATTATGGTTGCCTACGTTCCCCTCCTGACGAGGAGCTCAGGTCGCCGTAGTTCGGGCTTATCCCAATTGAAAAGAGAATGAATGTTGAAATTCGAGGATCTGAGGACCTTTGAGGATTTTGAGAATTTGGAGAATTGAAAAACATGTCCTCCTGGAGTGTCGATGAAAGACACGGATGCGAAGCCCCAGTGGGACATCCACGGCAAGTGTTTGCGGAAGAGAAATGAGATATGCTCACGTGAAGTACCAAATGAATGGACTGAATTTGCACAATCTTAGATTGATGATTTTGAACCTAGAAGGATTAGATTCCAATTTAAGCAAGCAATGAAGCATTAATTTGGTTTAGATCTCGAGGATATTGGAATGAAATTACTATCTGGTATGGACTGTAGCTGGGTTTCCGGGCTTCGATCGGCCATTAGGTGATTTGGAATGTCATGACCTCTTAAGATGAGAGGTCGGCTAGGCCTTTTACTGACTGAACCTCTAAAGATGAGAGATTGGCTTGCAGGGATGTGTTTGGGAAATCTACGGCGATGAAGATTGATTGCCTCTAAGAATGAGAGGTCAGATTTTGACTTTGGCCAAAGGCGAGGGTAATGGTAATGGGAATATCCTCTAAAAGCGAGAGGATGGCTTGGGATTGGTTAAGGAAATGGGAATATCCTCTAAAATCGAGAGGATGTCTTGGGATTGGTTAAGGTAATGGTGAGAGGAAGTCCAAGCTATCGAGAACTTTTGCGAATCTTGTGAGAGTTTGGGCTCCTTTTTGATCATTGGAGAACCTCTTGAAAAGTCGGGGATTTTTGCTGAATTGTGAGGATTTAAAATCCTTCTTTTGATGATTTGGGATGGCCTCCTGAGGAGTTGAGGATTATCTTTGTCCTTCCTACATGACTTGAGTATTTTATGCATCCCTGACTCTCGAAGCTATCTTCTTGGCATTGCTTGGACTTCTCTCAGCAAGGAGCAAAGGTGATGGCTCAACAGGGTTTCAAAATACGCCGATCTTGAAATGAAAGGATATTATTTGGTGAGGAGGAGGTAATGGCTTCCCTAGGGTGAAAGGCTTCAACCGCAATCCCTACCGGATGACCTAAATGAAATTAAATCTTCATTGCTTGCTTAAGCTTTAAATGAGAAAAGATCCATGCAAATTCATCCAGCAACGAGATGATGAGGATGATGAAAGGTATGTAAGCATATGAGATGCAAGATGGGGAGTTGGTAAGCCCCAATTTGAGAAGGATATCAGTTGATTTTCTCACTTCGATTAATTTAAACATGAGTCATTTCAAAGCATTGGTGGTTGAGCAGCACAAGTGATCATCTAGGATAAGACCATTTCAATTAAGTGTAACGTGGGTGTGCAAGTGATGTCTCGAGTCTAGCAAGAAGAGAAACAAAGATTTTTATCATTGAAAGAAAAGACTGGTTCATCTTGAACTTGACAGACTCATGTCCGATAAAGGACATTCGTTAAAGAAACAAACAGACAATCTAGAACCTACAAAGACTGATTGACTGTATTAATATTGGATGGGAGGGCCCTGGGTTCTGGTGAAGATCACGGAAGAAGATTGGTAACCACATTGGGGCGAGGAGCCTTCTCAATCTTCCCCTCATCAATGAGCCTTTGGATGAGCAGCTTCAAAGGGACGCAGTCATTGGTAACATGTCCAGGATACTGATGGTATTGGCAGTACTTGCTCGTATCCAGATTGGGATTTGCCTTAACCGGGTTGTAATTATCCAGGGGCTTGATCAGCCCAGTTTTTACCAAACCATTAAATGTCTCCTCAATTGGCATCCCCAAATCATCATATCTCTACCACTGAGGCTTTCCTCCACCACGATCGGATAACTGACCCTTCTCCCCTTGAATATAGTTGACAGTGCTAGAGACAGCAGTTTCCTTACCCTTTGAAGCAACGGGGGTAGAGTTTGGAACAATGGAATAGGTGGCATTCTCGCTTTCGGCCCCTGCACTCACCATTTCTCGCAGATTCGAGTAGTACCCCCGGCCAATGGCTTCCCTGACAGCTGGCTTGACACACGAAAGGAAGATGGACTTCTTGTCAGAGAGGGGAATTGGATGAACCAACTCATTAAGCTTCTTGTTCCACCTCTTATAGAAGTCTGTTACAGACTCATCGTGCCTCTGGATGGTGCCGATCAAGTCACTACGAGTGGTGTACCACTCGACACTTCCTTTGTATTTGTCCAAAAAGGCATCACTGATCTGGGACCACGTGGCCCTTGCCTCCGGCTTAAGGCCTAAAAACCATCTCAAAGGAGAGTCATCGAGGGACAAGTGAAAGTAGAGGGCTAGCATCTCCTCCGTGGCCCCTTTGGCACCCATAGACATGATGTAGCTATTCATGTGAGTTTTAGGGCATGTGGAGCCTTCAAACTTAGTTATAGGGGGCATCTTGAAGTTCTTCGGGAGGGCCTTAGAGTCCTTGAGCTCTACGGAGTTGACCACGCTAGACCCAAAAGTCATCTTGTGCAATTGTTCTTTCACATATTTCAGCTCTTCTTTCAAACTTGAAACCTCGGAAGATGGGGTTTTCCCTACAGTTAGAGCTACCGTCGAGGATGGCACTAGAAATTCTGGCGTGGATCTGATGGGCAAGGCAGCCGAAGGAAGACCAAAAGTGCTGGGCACGCTAACATTGATGTCCACTAAACCAACCGAGCTGGGGATTCTATTCCCGTACATGTCGTAACCATTAAACTGAACGTCGGGATTCCGGGGACCAAACTGCACCGATTGAATTCCAGCCTGACCATGGGTAGAAAACCTGGTACTGATGCATGGAGCTGAATACGGGGTGGAACCATACAGATGCTGGGTGAGAGGAGAACAAACTGCCGGCTGAGGGAAGTTGCTTTGGAATTGGGACTGAGGATACTGCGAGAGCTGATCTTGACATATCTGACTTCCTGACAGACGATATTGACTGCTCTGCTGCTGATTGGACTGATCATGAGGAGCAACAAACTGACCATCAAAAGCTGGGTTGAAAGGCTGACCCGTGCTGCTATACCGACCTTGACCTTGAGACCCAAACTGATTCTGAACAAACCCAAACTGCTCCTGGTTGACACCATTGTGCTGATTCGGCCCAAACTGATTCTGGGGATAAAACACAAACTGGTCCTGAGCACTAACCTTCGAGAAGGATCTTGATTCGCCTCTCAGCCCATATTGCCCGCCATAAGTAGACACTGGGATGGGGGGAGGTCTTAACACATTCCCATGAGTCGGCACCGGAAAAGAGCTAGGCACACCATAGGAGATTGGCGGGGGCACATTGTGAAAGCCTTGCCTAGGTGAGGATGGGAGAACAAAGCCGGTGCCGGTGATAGTAACATCGGGCTCCTCCCTAATTTCTTCATACGACCCATCGGGGCGACGGATTACTGCAACGCCTTGCATACGCATTACTTCAACATAACGAGCCCAACC
This sequence comes from Adenophora triphylla var. japonica, assembly GCA_022495995.1. NCBI lineage: Eukaryota > Viridiplantae > Streptophyta > Magnoliopsida > Asterales > Campanulaceae > Adenophora > Adenophora triphylla. The sequence continues at coordinate 174,235 of JAFEMH010000896.1, forward strand.
GGCCTCCTCACGGGCAGGAGAGGCTTCGAGAGCAGCACGGAGAGAAACCTCTTGAGAGAAGTTGAACCCTGGTGAGGGTTAACAAACGGACTTCCCGGGGGTGTCATATGAGGACCCATGCCATAAGCACTGCTAGGAGAGGCATTCAAACCGACGTTCGGCCCCACATTCTGACCTTGATCCGGCCTCAGACCTTGACTGACATTCTGACTCTGAGCTGGATCAACACCCGCATTCGGACCCAAACCCACTGAAGCTTGCGAATCTGCCATCTCTGAGACTACTGGAAACGAATCCCTGACTGGAGAAAAACTGATTAACCGACCACCCGGAACTCTGACCCAATACTTGCTCGCTGAAAGGGGTAGAGAACTGTTTTAGGTAGGGGAGAGGATAGGCTTAGGACGGACTCATGCATATGCTTTATTTAAACGATTTAAATGAAAACTATTTTTATTAATCCTAAGAATGGTTGGAAAAGGGGGACACCTTCTTTTTCGCAGTCTACACTATTCCTGGATTAGTGGGTTCCATCACTACGTCCATAGCCCCATGTATTCCACTTGTATTGCACCTCCAGGACGGACAATCCCGGCAGAGGTCCTATAGGGCACGTGGAACCCACCAATCAAAAGGCAAAACGGATCTATGGGCATACAAGTCAAACTCGAGATTCTCAAAACCAAGTCCAAGTCAAAACGTCTAGGCTCGGGAGGAGAGAGGGTCGAAGGTACGTTTGAATGTACGAGACCGTAATTTGCAGGTAAAATCCTAAAAAAAAATCGGCATGACCTCTCCTCTTTTCGAGTCGAAAATCCGGCATGTCCTCTCGTCGCTTCATGGCGAAATTTCGGCATAACCTCCCGTTGGCACGTGTCAAGAATTTGACATGGTCTTGCGTTAGCACATGTCGAAAACGCGTCATGACCTCTTGCGAAGCCAAGTCGAGAAATCGACATGTACCCACGTCGAGACATGTCAAAGCTTCGACACGTACTCACGTTGAGTTACGTCGTAATTTCGTCATGAAGAAGGGGAGTATGCCAAGACTTTGGAGACAAAATATGACTCGGACTTTGTGAGAAAATTTTGAAAACCGAGTTTGAAAAATGTTTTGAAAAGTATTTTGCCAAAAACCAACCGGTCACGATAGAAAGTGTGTCACGGACAAGTGTTGGCTCCTACTCTATTGGCTAGGAGGACTTTAGGCGCTCAAGCGTAAGCGAAACACGTCACTGTCCGCGATGCCGTCTGTACACTCCCGGGTTCTAACTCTATGTGCGGGTAGTGTGCGAGTAGTGTGAAGGCATATTCTAGGAAAATATTTTTTTGCTTTTTTGTAAAAAAGATTTTTTTTTTCAAATGCAATTTTTATGAATATGCAAAAAGAAAAACAAGAAAATGAGTCCAAAAGCACGACAAAAGGGGACTGCCCCAAATGCCAAGGAATCACCAGCAGCTGTATATTAGAATCATCCTGCCCTGTTCACCTGATCAGCTGAACCTGCTCCTGCACTGCATTCCTATGTCGTCCGACACAGGACATCCAGAAAGGGGATGTCGTCCGACATAGGGATGCTCACCAACAGAGCCAAGCAAATAGCAAGGGGGAAGCCCTACCATCAAAAATACCACATACCAAGGCATATAAATCATATAGGCACAGAAGCATGGCATGGCACATATGAGAACACATAATGACACAAATCACACACAAGGAGAATGAAGAAATTGTCCAAGTTGATTCAAAGAAAGTTAGACCCTCTTAGGAAAAGCTTTTTCTTTTTTCAAAAAAGAGGAATGATACCGGTAAGTGGGATTGTTAGACCACAATTTATCCCAAGCCCCGGGTTAGGAAGCGATACAGGAAATTTAGTGGTTTCCACCTATATACCAAGCATCACTCCTTTTTGATTAAAATAAAATCTTTTCAATGCTTGTCCCCAGCGGAGTCGCTACTGAATGTACGCCCTCCGAAAAAAAAACAAAACATCTTTTTCTCATGTTTTTTCTTTAATAATTTTTCTTTTTTGTTTTTGGGAGTCGCCACGCCGTTTTTAAAGGAAAACATTGAAAAACCTTTTTTAAAGAGAATTTGGGTTCGGGGGTCAGGTTACGTGTTGGGAAGAACTTGGGAGTTCACCCAACACGCCTCTTTCGAGACTTTAAATCAAGCAATGGACAATCATGATCATTCAAAGTGTGTGTGATTCGTGTCAACAAACAAGGCATGTAAACTTGGATTTCATTGATGGTATTCAGAATGGATACAACTTGTGAGCCATGACAGGGGGCCACACCCTTACAAACGGAGACTTGCATTACAAGGCAGAGGATGAGACAGTCTGCTCAGGAGGCTAGGATGTCGTCCGACACAGGACTTCCTCAGAGAGGGATGTCGGACGACATAAAGCCTACTGGTCAGATTGTCTCTTACAACACCAAGGCTATTCTGGATTTAAAACAATATTATTTTAGTTAAAGAGATACACTATTCAGGATCTAAGACCAGTTTGGGGGTGATTAGAGTGAGCAAAGTCAAGATTGACTTTTAATGATACGGATGTCATATGACATAGGACACCCAAGGCTGTCCATGTCATATGACAAACCGCCTCCATCAATGGATTGCACCCAAACAGATCTTAGGCTCCCCAAATAGTGATAAATGAACTAAGACTACTTGAACACAACTTTGAGTCAGAAAGGGGATCAATCTAAATAGATCTGAAGGCACTGAAAGCCAAACAGCTTTCTGGGAGCTCTATGTCGTATGACACAGGACCCCTTTAGGAGTCCCATGTCGTCCGATATAGGTGTCCAATTTCAGAGCCCTTCAGCAGATTGATCCCACCTTGCTCTCAATGCACAACTAAGCTATGTTATTAACTGAAAGCAGTAGAATAGTAACACTACATGAGTATTATGGGAGGATCACATGGCTTTAATGGCCAAATGTGATGAATCACATATTTATGGCCATCATCATGTAGCCATCACCTCCTAACTCAAACAAAACTAACCAAGATGCAAACTTTAATGCAACTAAAGCTACCAAATGTCCAGATCTGAGGTGAGGAGATGTGAATATGGAAGATTCACATCTCCACCACCTTTGTCATGCAAAAAATCCCAAATATTCACATGTTATTGAGCAATATAGGCATGCAATGTAAATAAATGAAGGTGCAAAGTGTAATCAGAGAGAGAGGGAGTTTAGGGACTACCTATTATAGTCCACAAGGTAAAAGCACCAATAGTATGGTGTTTACCCCTTCAACGCACCAACAAATGAAGTCTTTCTTTGGATCTTGGCTTGGATGTATGTATGTATGAGGAGGGAGGTGAGTGTGTGTGTGTGTGAGAGAGAGGGTAAGCCTTTATTTTGACAGAGTTTCCTTACTTCCCAAAAGTCCCCTCTTAAATGATCAGCCATGCCCTTTATTTATAGGCATGCTGATGGGAGGTCATATGTCAGACGACAGATGGCGTTAACCGCCTTTGGTGGCCCTATGTCGGACGACACCGGTCAACATTGTGACACAGCTGGGCCGCAGGAAGGCAGGCCCAATGGATTGAATATTCAAATGGATAATTGGGCTCAAAAATGCATTTTAGCAAATAAATGAGCCCAAAAATCAAGGAAAGTGGACCCAAAAACACGAGTTCGGGTCGGGGTACTCACAGTAACTGACGACGACTTCATCAACATCATTTTCTCCAGATATCCCGATGATACCAAGGATTCGATCCTTATTATCAGATTCTGCAATGCCAAAGTTACCCTCGACGATTGCCTGATCATGGTAAACGAGGCCCTGGTCAAGAGAGCTCAAGGCTCGTCATCACTTTCAATTATCAGCCCCAATGGCAACCGGCCCGTGCCGTCAGTTAAGCTCACTGCTAAAAGCGCCGCCAAGGCCAAAGGCACCAGCCAAGGAGACAGGACTCCCCACATTGCTACAAATCAGATCAGCCTCGGGAACGCTTCCAGCAGCCATCTCGAGAACATCTGTGAGAGTCTTCCCCGCAAGACAGATCAAGCTTCCGAAGAAAGGAATGATCACCTCAGCATCAACATGCTCAAGTTCGACCCTGCTCCCAGCCATCACGGCCACGGATTCAGACATCCCGCCAGCAAACTGCTAGCTCTGATAGACTTGGCTCTCCAGCGAGATCACGAGACCATCAACATCGCAGAATTCAATACCCACGTGGGATTAATCAAGCAGATGTGGGCAAACTTCTTGGTCATCGAGATCAAGGAAGGCCGTATGGAATGTCCCAGCATGACTTCCTTCGTCAATATCATCCAAGTGTTCTCGCCATTCGGAGACTTGGACGTGATTACAGTTCTAGACACCAGTCAGACGGCACGCACCTACGGAGACTGTTTAGCTCTCGCAAGGAAAACCCTCCTGGAACTAGCCGCTCAAGAGAACCGCCTCTGGGACGAGAACCAAGCTCAGAAGACTCACAAGGACCAAGCCCTTAAAGCGTCACAAGCAGCTTCAGACAGAAAGCTAGAGGCTACTCTAGTCCAATTCGACCTCAAAGGTTTTGCCCACGGCGACTTCCTGGACTACCATCGCTTCTCATTAAACCCCCTCTGGCAAGGGAGGGCGGTCAATGGTCCTGACGACCTAGGAGATGGAATGGCACAGCACAAGGAATACCTAGCCAAACAGCATGAGGAATACAAGCGCTTATCTCCCCGAGAGAAGCAAGTCCTCTGTGAAAACGACGACGAAGACGATGAAACCATTCTCTTCCATGCCGGTCGTGAAATCAACAAAATCGGAATCCCAAGGGTCCTGGGAGGATGGGAGAGGATCATTTCCGCTCTCAAGTTAAAAGGCCAACTGAAAGAGGAAGGTCTATTCAAAAAGAAGAGAAAAATGGAAATACATCTCTAGCAACTGCTCAGGGAGATTCCACAGACAACAACATTCGTTTACAGAAATGACCAACTGGGACAGCATCCAGTTACATGGGCAGACGTTCGGGAAGCCGTGTACTCACCTTCCGACATACCCGCCACTCAGTTAAAGCAGAAGAAAAAGCTCTCCCCGATGGAGGTTTATCTAGACTATCGCATACAGTTCAAGGAAGCACTAGCTATTCTCACATGGGAAGAAACGCAGGCGCTAACTCTCGACGTAGGCTCTACTGCAAGAGAGCTAATCTGGGCTAAAAGTGGAGGAAAATTAGCAAACCATGACTATCGCCTAACCCAACTCCAGAATGCCCTGAGCATGCTCAGCAAGAAGGAAAGAAGTGCGGTATAGCGTGAAGAGATCAAAGAGACCGTTTGCTTGAACCAAGAACTCTCTAACCTCCCCTGGAGGATCAGCAATGCACAGTTCAGTCCTGGCAACCACTGCTGCGCACTGACGTTCGAACAGCTGTGGCAAACCATAGACTCCTTCCCCGCGGAGGCACCTAAACCAGTATCCTGGGACAGAATCCGAAAAGCTACCGAAGCCCCCGGGAATGCATCTACAGTCAACGAATTGAGAGAGGACATATGGCCCTATGCTTCGAGAAATCTTCCTCTAACTATGGCTTAGCTCATAGCGACCTGTTCAGAAGGGAACAAGCCTGATGTCAGCGTCCTGACCCGATCGGGTCAAATCCATGTATTACCACCCAAGGCCACCAAAAAGCCAACGGAGCCAGAACCGCAACCCGGCGTGCCCGAAGACACAAGTTCCGTGAAGGAGGACCCGATCCTCACCCAGCTCAAGCAGACCCAAGCAAACATTTCCCTTTGGTCCCTGCTCACATCTTCATACCCTCACAAGCTCAAGCTAGAGGAAAGTTTGGCCCACACCATGGTCCCCGTAGACGTAACTCCAGACGAAGTAATTCAGATGATCGGCAACATCCACTACGGCAACATCATCACCTTCACAGATTTGGACCTGCTTGACATCAAACCCATAGATTTGAAGCCTTTAGTCCACACTGTCAAGGCCTATGACTCCACTTCCCGCACAGTTCTTGGGGTTTCTACTCTAAATATTTGGTTCGGCAAGCGGATGATCCCCATCGAATTCCAAGTGTTAGACATTCCTATCACTTTCACAGCCATCCTGGCGCGACCCTAGCTGCATCAAATGAATGGCTTGGCATCCACCCTTCATCAGTGTATCAAGTTCATGCAAGGCAACGAGCTAACAACAGTCTATGGCGACAGCATCACCACCGAGGGGACCAACACCAACGACATTCCAGTGTAAGAGATCAAGCATGATGATGATATGGCATTAACTGGATTCACCTTGGAGACCTCCAAGATCCAAATATGCAGCGTGGACCTTCCTCTCGGGACAAAATCCCTCCCGCTATGAAGATGATGAAACTCATGAACTTCATCCCAAGACTGGGGCTCGGCAAAAGGTTACAAGGCCAACACCAAGTCATCGAAGTCAAGGACCACACTACAGTCCAGGGGCTCGGTTTTGTGCCAACACCAGCCGATATTAAAGAAAACAAATGGCTCGCCAGCACCAAGGCAGCAGCCCGCAAAAGGGGAACCTCCAATGGCACACCCAACCTCCGACCTTACAGTTTCGACCTCGCTCATTACTTCATCAAAGGAACCGACAGCAAAACTGGGGGAACCGACAAAGGAACCGACAGCAGAACTGGGGGAACCGACAGCAAAACCGATAGCAGAACTGGGGGAACCAACAGCGAAACCGACGGTAGAACTGAGGGGACCGAAAGTGGAACTGATGAAGATGAGAAAGAAGCAGGAAAAGTCAGCACAGAAACTACAGAAAAGATGGGAAAGCAAGCACAGGACCTCAAGCGTTTCAGAGGACTCAATGCTAATCCGATAAGGGGAGCGTTCCTCGACATCACTACTCTACCTGGACCAATTGCCACCACAGTTCAGCATGAGTACACATTCAAAGGAATCCCAGACATAGAAGAACAGCTCGAGACGCTCTTCATGGGAAACAGGCTGTAGAGTCTTTTTGAAGAAGTCATGGAGGTGCCAAACCTGATTGACCTGGGCTCCGAAAATAGCATGATCGCTATGATCGGGACAGCAGAAGCCAAGCCTCTCGACCCCTGAACCCTCACTAAGCATCCAGCAATGCCACTGAAAAACTAGGTAACTTTCACCGGACCAAGGGCAAGCCAGACAGAAATTGAAGACAAGCTGGGCCTGCACCCACATCTCCATAAACCCGGTCTCAAACCCTCTGAGTCAGTCATTGTCAAAGTCCAGTCCTCTGAGTCATCCGACGGCCTCACGCCGGAAGACTATGATAATGTAGCCAACAATGTATTCCCGTTTGCATTTAATGAAAAGTCTGACCTTTCGAATTATCCCCTCATTTCCACTTTAACAACTGATAAGTTAACAAACAACTTAAAAGACGTTAATAATGACTCACTTGATAAAGAAGAAGACACACTAAACGAACAATACATTAAAGAAGTTCTCAAGTGTGTAGTAGACCAAGAGGACAATCGGGCCCAAGCTGCCGAAGAGGTTATGACTAAAGTGAACCTGGGGTCAGTGCAAGAGCCTAAAGAGACACAAGTGGGCAGTTTTTTCACCGGTGCAGAAAAAGAAGCCCTGATAAATCTCCTCAAAGAATATGTTGACGTGTTCGCATGGTCATACCAAGACATGCCAGGACTCGATCCCTCAATCGTGGAGCACATAATCCTTTTGGATCCAGAATCCAAGCCTATCAAGCAGAAATTACGCAAGATCAAGCCAGAATGGTCCTTGCAAGTGAAAGAAGAAATTGAGAAGATGCTTCGCGTCGGCTTCATCAGAGTAATTGAGTACTCGAACTGGCTCTCCAACATTGTGACGGTCACCAAGGCCAAGGGAAAGGTCAGATGTTGTATGTATTTCCGAGATCTCAATAAGGCCAGCCCTAAAGACGATTTCCCGCTACCCAACATCGACATTCTAGTCGATACCACGACAAAATTTGAAGTGAAGTCCTTTGTGGACGAATTTGCTGGATACAACCAGATCAAGATGTCCGAGGAGGATCAAGCCAAGACTGCTTTCACCACTCCGTGGGGGACATACTGTTACACGGTCATGCCGTTTGGTTTAAAGAATGCTGGGGATACCTACCAACGGGCTGCAACAGCTCTCTTCCATGACATGATTCACAAAGAAATCGAAGTATATGTCGACGACATGATCATCCACTCCAGAGGATTAGACATGCAGCACCTGACAGATTTGAGAAAGATCTTCAACAGACTCAGAAAGCACTCCATGAGACTGAACCTTGCAAAGTGCACCTTCGGCGTCAAACGAGGCAAAGTACTGGGGTATATGGTTACAGAAAGAGGCATCGAAACTGATCCCAAGAAAATCAAGGCCATTATCGACATGAAGCCATCGCAGACACTGACAGAAGTGAAAAGTTTCATGGGAAGACTTCAGTACATTAGCTGCTTCATCAACCAGTTGACATCTCTCTGCGAGCCAATGTTCAAACTAATGAAGAAAAATGGTGACATCAAATGGGACTCCGAGTGTCAGACAGCCTTCGAGAAAATCAAACATACTTGGTAAATCCCTCAATCCTGTGCCCGCCACACGAAGATAAGCCACTCCTCCTGTACCTGATAGTGATAGACACGTCAATTGGGGCAATGATGGTGCAAGAGCAGAAAGATTCCAAAGTTGACCATGCAATCTACTTCTTAAGCCGAAAGCTTCAGGGAAGTGAACTCAACAACTCAGCATTAGAGAAAACTTGTATCGCCTTGGTATGGGTAGTCGGGAAACTGAAACACTACATGCAGTCACATTCAGTGCTCTTGGTCTCCAAGATGGACCCCGTCAGATATCTGTTCGACAAACCATCTCTGTCAATGAGACTAGCCAAGTGGTCATTCTTCCTGGCTGAATTTGACATCAAGTACATGGTCAAAAAATTAACAAAGGGCAGAGTAATGGCAGATCAGCTGGCAGACTTCCCAAGCAGTGAACTCAAGGGTCCTGATCCACAGTTTCCAGATGACGGAATCTTCTCACTCAACAGCGCAAACTGATGGCAACTCTTCTTCGATGGGGCAGCCAACAAGAAGGGAAATGGTATTGGAATGCTCCTGGTCGATCCTAAAGACGAGCACACTCCCATAGCCATCAAACTGAATTTTGAAGCAACCAACAATGCAGCAGAGTATGAAGCTTGCGCAGCCGGCCTAGAGGCCGCTCTTGAACACAACATTTCAGAACTGGAAGTATACGGAGACTCAGCATTGATCATCAATCAAGTATCCAAAAATGGAAGACAATAGATCCTGGCCTCCATAAGTACCACACGTACATGGAGGAGCTCATTGCTCAGTTCAAGGATATCTCTTTCCACTACTTGCCAAGAGACAGAAAAAGCTTCGCAGATGCCCTGGCCACCCTAGCATCTCTTTTCGAACTTCCCGAAGGGAAATCAGTGAAACCCCTCAGAAAACACCCGCTTATTGTTGTGAGATCGAAGTTGAACATGAACCGATCGACGAACCCTGGTACAATCAAATCTACTAGTACCTCCAAAATGGAGAAGCTTCCTTCACAAATGAAGATGGAAAATACAAAGAAGGGATCAAAGCCAAAAACATAATGGCCCTAAAATGCCTGGCATCCCATTTCGTCATCCTGGGGGTATGTTGTACAAAAAGCGCCACCAAGGACCACTCCTTCGGTGTGTAAATAAAGAAAAAGCCAGCAATCTAATGAACGAAGTTCACAACGGAACCTGCGGTCCGCACATGAACGCCAGAGCATTGACACAGATCATCCTCCGTATGGGTTACTATTGGGTTTCAATGGAAACAGAGTGCATCCAGTTCGTCAGAAGCTGCGACAAATGTCAACGGTTTTCCAACCTCAATCAGATCCCTCCTCACGAGCTCTACTGCATGACTATGCCATGGCCTTTCGCCACATAGGGAATTGACGTCAACGGCAAAATCACTCCGCCAGGGAGCAATGGTCACGAGTTCATATTAGTCGCAGTTGACTACTTCACCAAATGGGTAGAAGCCAGATCATACAGAGTATTAAATTCTAAGAAGGTGGCCGAGTTCATCAAAGAGAACATCATGTGCAGATACGGGGTGCCCAACAAGGTCATATCCGACAATGGGACCCACTTTGAAGGGGATTGTGACCAACTGTTGACCGAGTTCTGAGTTACACACCACAAGTCTTCTCCCTACAGACCACAGACTAATGGTAAAGTAGAGGCAGCAAACAAGACTCTTGCAGGAATAATCAGAAAAAAGGCCATCAGAGGTCGGGATTGGCCCGAGAAGCTACACCTAGCCCTCTGAGGATACAGAACATCAGTCAGAACTGCCACAGGGGAGACTACTTTCGCACTTACATACGGAATGGAAGCAATGTTACCAGTGGAATTGGAAATTCCATCCCTCCGAGTCCTCTTGGAAAACGGGATCAATGAAGTCGAATGGCTCCAGAGCCGTCACGACGAACTAGCTCTACTCGACGAGCGCAGATTGAAAACCATGAAACACACTCGTGCCTACCAAAGCAGAATGGCCCGAGCATTTGATAAGAAAGTCAAGATCCGAGACATCAGAGAAGGCGAATTGGTGCTTAAGTAAAAGCCTCCTACGCAGACCAATCCCCTCGGAAAGTGGGAACCTACCTGGATATGCCCGTTCATGGTACAAAGAATCTTCTCCGGAAGAGCCATGAAGTTAGCAGATTTGGACGGAAACCCTTTCGTTAACCCCGTGAACGGAAGCAAGCTCCGCAGATACTTTGTTTGAGGAAGAACACGAGTCAACTCTCCTTCCCCAACACTACCTCTCAGTAAAATTAAAGTGCTAAAAGAGTAATACCCAAATGGATACATTCCCGAAAATGATTCAGGTAAAAAACAGGGTCGTACTTCTTTTGTCTTTTTCTCAAATTTCACCTAAAGTGTCGAACTACGGTGACCTGAGCCCCTTAGTCCAATTGGAAAAGGGGAACGTAGGCAGCCATCATTGGTTCGGTCTCAAAAACAAATAAAATTTCAAATACAACACCAATCACTTGTGTTTCGAAAAACTCTTAAAATCAACCTACAGATTAATGACAGTTAAAACAATCTTTGATGAGTTCAAGCACGGTCAACTCTTGACTCGCTACACGCTAGCAAAACAATAATAAAACACTTAATCAATTTAATGTATCTGCAATAACAGTGGGTGGATATTCCGAACAGCAAGGTCAACCTAGTCCCCTGTACTCGGTCCTTCGTCTTTCTTCCCCTTCCCTTTTCCACGACGGGTATTCTTCGCCTTCACAGGGAATATCTCCGTAGTCCTTCTACCTGGCTTTGGGACCCTTACCGAAGCCTCCGTCAAACCTGCAGCTGCCAACGCAGCCCTTTCCCTAGCTCTATCATGAGCTGCCTCTCTCCGAGTCATCATATCCATGATGTGATCGGCCATCCGACTAGCATTGGTCTCATAGTCAACATGTCATCCCCAGTACAATCCTGAGGGTTAGTCGCCGCTTTGGCCCTCCTAAAAGTCGAGCTGTCACGGTAGACAAGGCCCAACAGCTCACTCCGTCTCCATAAAATAGCCATCTGTGTCTCCCCCATACACTCCTCATACCAGTTCAAATACTGAGTGGACAGAACAGTGCCCCCTCTCGGTGAAAGAGAATCCTGGCAGGAAAGGACGTATATTGCCGCAACCGCGTGAGAAGCAATGGCGTCGAAGGATCTTCCATCAGAAGCGATCCCACCTCGAAGGTAGCAGCATTACTCAAGCCCGTCAATGGCACCTGCTCCAGCCCGAACTGTCACAGCACCAAGGATGGAATGTAGAAAGAAGTCTGGGACACCCCCAGAACTCTGACAATGAGAAGTCCCTCCTGAACGGTCCGACAGGTTTGTAACTTCCAATGAGGAACCCACCATCGCAGATGATGTGTGCGGAGTTTGGCCATCCAAAGCTCCAGTTCAACCTGATCGCCCCCTATCACCAAGGGACGTCGAGAAAAAGCCCAGGGATCACATGACACTGGTACCTCGGGCATCATTTGCAACCGTTCCCTCAACCACAGAGTAAGCATAGCGGGACTCCCTCCCCACATGTATCGGCTACCGGTCGCCATCCGACCTATGCCAAGGAACGTCTCACCTAGGATCAAAGGCACGATGTCCTCTCTGCTCCGACACTGCCTCACCAGGTCCAGTACACTGTGATGGCACACCCCAAGGATGTGAATGTGAACAAGGTGGCGATTGCGCACAGAGAAAAAGTGTCCCCTACAGAAACGCTCTCCTTAGCACCAGCGAATCTATCGGGCAGCCCCAAAATGTCAACATGATCCATGTTCGGTATTAGCATCCCATATGCTTCTTCAGCTGAGACGCCAAGCAAGGACACTAACTTCTCAATGGTGGTCAGGCCACCCGTCAAAGGAAGAACAAGTTGCTCCACCTCAGGTCCTCCAAGGATAGCCAGAAATGAGACGCAGCTCTCAAGAGATCCCAATCCGGCATGAGCTCCTTCAAAGCCCAGACCGCCCTCATTCTATAACAGCCTTTGAAAAATCCCTTGCTTTGCCTCGTGTGGTGTCGTACCCACATCTGAAAACTCTCCAAATATCGCTCTTGCACCTGAGACGACAACCTTGGAAATAGAGCCATGAGAAACAAAGGAAACCTCAAGGAATTTGAAAGAGAAATCAGCTTTGATCAGAAACAAGCGTAGTGTTTTCAAGTTTGCAGAAATTGGACTGCAATTTAAAACAATCTGGAACTGAATCCCAGTCCGGCCTGCCTGCTTTGCAAGTTGATTTGGTCAACTCTGCAGCCAGCTGCCTCAAATCTCAGAAACAATTCCAAACATCCTCATGTTCCAACCTTGACTAAATTGCATTCATCCGTATGTTAAATCATTCACTGCTGACACCACATCCGCCCCAGGCTCGTGCAACAATGCAATTAATTTAATAACAGTGCATGTAGATATAAATTTTGACCAGCTCGAATTTTATTGTTTAAATGCATGTTCCATTATTATTTATTTTTGATCAACCTACTTGCTTATTTGCCAAAAATAAATAGAGGTAATCATAATAAATATCCAAAATGTACAAGAGTTTGCCCCATGAGTCTTACAAAGTACAAATCAAATGTTTGGACAATACACACAGCTCTTTAAACAAAAGGACTACTCAGAGTCCTGCTCGTCATCCGAGCACTCATAATACTGCCCCGTTGCAGCCGGATCCACGGTGGACCAATACTCCGCAAATTCCGCATGACCGGAGTACGAGAAGCTACGGCCCCGCTCTTGCGCCCCCGAGGAATCTCCTCGCTCGTGTCCCAAACACGAAGAGTGACGAGCTCTGAACCTAGCTGTCCCACCGAAAACTGGCTGAATCCCTGCGTAAAATCTGCCCCACCCGCTGTGGAGGCAGACGAGTCTCTCGCAGCAGACTGCCGAGAAGGCATCGGCTCGTAAACATCCGCACTCCTCCGGGAACTACACCGCAGAAAATCCCTGAGCCTCCTAGCATAGTTGGCTAATCCTTCCAAGCGCCTCACGGCCTAATTGTAAGTACGGCCAGACACTTGCAAATCAGGAAAGCCGTCAAGGAACAGACAGCACAAACGCAACATTTACAAGATGCTACTACCAAGTACAGAAAAACAGAACGCTCACCGAAGCATCAGGGTCCACTCTGTATTGAGGCCTCGGCTGCTCTAGAATGGGAATCAAAAGCCGCCTACAAGAACCACCAACGCCCTCGAATGACAACCGAGTGCGGGGGAGCGGGTAGTCTCGTGGACGTGCAGGGCCCTCGCCCTCTCTATCCAGCACCTGTGGGCTCCTCAACCTCATCCTCCGGAACGTCATAGTCGGCATCCTCTATGATGAATTCGGCATAGAACACACCCTGCCTGTACCGCTGCAACTCCGCTATCGGTATCATCGTAGGATACTGCATGTGAGGAGGCGGGTCCATCGGAACCAAGGGAATAGACCCCAGAGCATGCTGGCAAGACACCCTCTCGCCCAGGTACATCACATCGCAATGGAGTCCCACCAGCAGCTTCCGCCGACGTGTAACATCCCCAGCAGCCTGCACTGCAAAGTGATCAAGCCGGCTCCACCAGGTCAGCTGGATCTGCGGAGAAAATTCTCGGTCCATGGCCAGAGACACCTCCTCATAAGTCAGTCGGGTGCTCTCCCTCGACTTTGTCGACTTCCTCGCTGCCTTCTGCCAAGTCAGCATAGCAGGGATCATGTGCGTATATGCCTCCCTGGTATCCCACCTCTACGGGTGGAACACCTCCAAGAACCACACCTGTCAAACGCAAGGAAAGCTATAACAGCTACAAAGCAGATATATACGAGTACAAGTGAGACAAGGAAGAGAAAAAAAGCAAGGAACTCACATCCAAGGCAAACTGAAAATAGCCTAATGTGTTCTCCTCTCCCCGAGCGAACCTATCCAAGGCGTGATAGAGCTCGGCCAGACCGGCCTCTCCTCAAGCAAACCCTCTCACAGCCTCCAGGTGGGTCAGAGAGCCAAGCAGAGCAAAATGACACGACGTGTCAACAGTGGGAAACAGGGTAGCTGACAAAGCAAATCATAAGAACCCCCGAGCCAGACGCTCTGCTATCATCCTCACAGAGCCTGCCAAATAATCCTCGATGCCTCTCCTCAAATGAACCTCCATCGGCTCGTACCGAATACCCAGGCCCCTGGCATCGGTAATGTCAAAACCCAGCAGCTTCGACAACTGCTCCCTGGTGTAGCCATCCACCCACTCAATAGTGTTGCTCCAGAATGGCAACCCAGTAATCGCTGCAAAATCAGTGGGAGTCACGATCGCCTCCCCCCACCTGAAATGGAACGTGTGGGTCGTATCCCACCAGTACTCGCTCAGAGCAACATGAAGTACCCTCGCCCTCTGCGTCGAAGCCACCACGGCTACCGCACTAATGAATCCTGCCAGGTTGGAGTCAACCACAAACTTTCGTGGACTCCTTTCCCCATCCCGAGCCTCATCTGGGAGTATCTCCCACAGCTCACGGACCGCCTCAAAGGCTCCCCTGCTCTTCAAGTTACGTACATCAATTGGCCCTCGCCCCTGCAGGTGAACACGGCAAAAGTATGTTATTACAGAGATAACGTACACAGACACATATCAAAAATCACATAAAATATGTCAGTACAAGGACACGGTTTGTTTGCCTAAAAATATTTCCGTCCCCGTTGGAATATTAACGGTCCAGTTTCAAAAAACCCGTTCATCAACGGTTCATTTGCCTAAAAATATTTCCATCCTAGTTGGAATATTAACGGTCCAGTTTCAAAAAACCCGTTCATCAACGGTTCATTTGCCTAAAAATATTTCCATCCCAGTTGGAATATTAACGGTTCAGTTTCAAAAATCCGTTCGTTAACGGATCATTTGCCTAAAAATATCTTCGTCCCAGTCGAAGTATTAACGGTCCAAAAACTTTCAAAACATTCTGAAAAATTCGTCAAAGTCGAAACTTTCAAGCATTTCAAAAATATTTCAAAAATTACTCCGTCCCGAATTAAACTTACTTTAATTTTGGAAAATATCCTAGACATGGAATTTTGCCACCAAAATTTTTATGTTGTCTACCCGTAGCGTCAATTGAACTAAGCTATAGTCAATTTCGACAAACGTGCATCACAAAGTCAAAAGCCCCAATTCGGACACCAAGAACCCTAACTCAATTCTAGTCAAATTCCCAACATTCAAGAATGCACATTCTAAAAATTAATGGAATTTAGAGGATGCTTACCCGCCTCGCTATCCCGTCTCTAGATGTTAAATTTCCCGTTAGTTTTCACTAACATCCCGTCTCCAGACGTTAAATTTCCCGTTAGTTCTCACTAACATCCCGTCTCCAGACGTTAAATTTCCCGTTAGTTCTCACTAACGTTTCGTCTCCAGACGTTAAAATTCCCGTTAGTTCTCACTAACGTTCCGTCTTAGGACGTTAAATCTCAAACTGTCTTCGGACGTTAAATCACAATTTCGTCTTCAGACGTTAAAATTCCCGTTAGTCCTCACTAACATTCTGTCTTCGGACGTTAAATCACAATTTCGTCTCCAGACGTTAAAATTCCCATTGGTTCTCACCAACATTCTGTCTTCGGACGTACAATCCCTCTTCGGCCGCCACAGTAAGCCTGAGTACCTTTTCACTCCAGCAAGTGAACGTTCACTTCTCCGGCCGTCAATCGTAAGCCCGACCACCTCATTTCAGCGGCAATCAGTATAAGCCCGCACAATAATACCATATCCCCAGCAGACAAAAGACAAGCGGCAATCACTATAAGCCCGTACAACAATCCTTCTTCGATCATCATTTCCATCAAAGTCCCAGCATAAGAATCCGCTTCCTCCGTATATCAGAATACGCCGTTGGGGACGGACATTTCTCATATCCTTTCAGAATACGCCGTCGGGGACGAACATTTCTCATATCCTTTCAGAATACCCCATCAGGGACGGACATTTCTCATATCCTTTCAGAATACGTCGTCAGGGACGGACATTTCTCAGATCCTTTCAGGATACGCCGTCGGGGACGGACATTTCTTATATCCTTTCATAATACGCCGTCGGGGACGGACATTTCTCATATCCTTTCATAATACGCCGTCATAGACGGACATTTCTCATATCCTTTCAGAATACGCCATCAGGGACGGACATTTCTCATATCCTTTCAGGATACGCCTTCGGGGACGAACATTTCTCATATCCTTTCAGAAGACGCCTCCCAACAGTCTCACTTAGGTCAAGACGCCTCCCAACAGTCTCACTCAGGTATGATGCCTTATAATAGTCACACTCAGGATAGATGCCTCCCAATAGTCTCACTTAGGTATGATGCCTTAAAATAGTCACACTCAAGTCAAGACGCCTCCCAATGGTCTCACTTAGGTCAAGACGCCTCCCAACAGTCTCACTTAGGTATGATGCCTTAAAATAGTCACACTCAGGTCAAGAAGCCTCCCAATAGTCTCACTCAGGTATGATGCCTTAAAATAGTCACACTCAGGTCAAGACGCCTCCCAATAGTCCCACTCAGGTATGATGCCTTAAAATAGTCACACTCAGGATAGATGCCTCCCAATAGTCTCACTCAGGTCAAGACGCCTCCCAATAGTCTCACTCAGGTATGATACCTTAAAATAGTCACACTTAGGTCAAAGAAGCCTCCCAACAGTCTCACTTAGGTCAAGACGCCTCCCAACAGTCTCACTTAGGTCAAGGCCCCCACGAGCAGCCCTTACACCTACGCACTACGATCGGCTTGATTCTCGCCCGGGATACGTAGGAATCCTCTCGCTAAGGGTCCAGCCAGCTGACCACTCAGGTCTTTCAAAGTAAGGCATCGCCCGATTTGGATCCTTATCTTTTTTCGACGACCCCACTTCCTTCGAAAGTGACATCGCCGAGGGGCTACTGTAAGTACCCAAATCCGGATCGTCAAAATCCGTTAAAAGTTAACCGGAATCCGTTAACTGGCCCTTTCGAGGTTAACCGAAACCCGTTAAGCTCCCCGTTCTCAAGCCAACGAGACATTCCGGGACTGCCCCGTGCATCCCGACATCAAAGCGTACTCAACACACGTTATCACACGTAAAAGTACGAATTTCCTCGAAAAACGTACTTTCCGGCATTTTTCGGGGGCGTTTCGGACATTTTTTGGACAGTTATTTAAAAAACGGATAAAACCGAGAATAACGGGACAAAAACCCTAGCCTAGGTGAGTCACAGGGGCACGTGGCACGCATGCCAAAGCCCACAAATCAACATTAATCAAATTCCAAGGTGAAAAGACCAAAATGTCCCTGAAATTTAATGACTGTCCGTCCGGACTGTTTTGCTTGAAAATCCAGAATTGCCAACAAGTCCTCCAACTTTCCAAAATACCAAAAAACCTCCCCAAAATGAATAAGAGTCCGTCCGGACTGTTCTGCATTTTCACCCTATAAATACAAGGGCTTTCAAAACATTTGATAAAAAAGGAAAAAATATAATCTCTCTTCACAAACCCCACGGTCCTAGGTTGATCTACCCCCTCCCGAGCCCCGTTTTGTCTCAATTTGCGTGAAAACCTCGTTTTCCGACCAAACACGAACCAAACAAACTCAAAACACCCTTCCAAACACCAAATCGTATCCCATATACATCCACCGAGTCAAGGAGTTAAACCCTAGCCATAGGTAACACTCTCTCTCTAAACACTCGTTTCACCTCGATTTACGGGTCAAACGCCATAATTGTTTTGGTCAAAATTATTGAAATGTAGACGTAACGCCGTCTACGGGGTTCAATACGTTTTACCCCAAAATCATTTTCTCTCTCGTAAGAGAAGTAATTTCGGGTTAAAACGGCATTCCGACCCCATTTTTTACGTTTATGTTATTTACAGTCCGGATCGTTTGATCCGTCGATCGCAAATTTACAGTCCGAACCGTTTGGTTCGTGATAGTCATTTACAAAATCCGGATCATTTGATTCCTCGATACCGTTATTTAAATTATGCACTTTTACAACTCCGAGCCGTTTGGCTCGTCGATCGCACCTTTACTGTCCGGATCGTTTGATTCCGTCGATATCGTACTTTAAATACTGTCATTTACCAGTCTGAGCCGTTTGGCTTTTGATAGTATTTATTTATCAAAGTTCGAGTCGCAAAAAGACTCGTCGATCGCATGTCATTTAACGCCTTTTTTCATAAAATTGGTAACAATGCAATGCCCGGTTCAAAACCGGAGTTCGTCATTCAAACTCCTTTTCAAAACGCGCAAAAGTGATGTTTGGCATCCAAACGCTCATTTTCAACTCAAAAATCGATGTTTGACATTCAAACGCTCTTTTCCTTAAAATCAACGTTTGATCCTCAAACTAAAGATTTAAACATGTCCCTCACACCCTTTTCCTAAAAAAAATCTCAAAACCGAAGTTTGTCATTCAAACGCTCACTTTTTTTCATAAATCAACGTTTGACATTCAAAGCAAGATTAAGCTTGTCATTCAAGCCCCCCTTTTCAAAAAATGCAACACACACACAGAGGTACACAATTTTGAGAAAGGTAGAAAGACTCGTCATACGAGGCATTTCGGGTGACCTTCGTACACTCTTCCCGAAACGTAACGTGACCTCCGAACCTAACAATCTCTGGTCCTAAAGGCCATTTCCAAAGTTTGGGCTCAAAATACAAAACGACACATTTTCAAAGTCATTTCCAAAGTTTGGGCTCAAAATACAAAATGACACATTTTCAAAGCCATTTCCAAAGTTTGGGCTCAAAATACAAAATGACACATTTTCGAAGCCATTTCCAAAGTTTGGACTCAAAATACAAAACGACACATTTTCAAAGCCATTCTCAATGTTTGGGCTCAAATGTGGCGACTCCTCTCCTTCCCGAAAGCGAGGTCCCAAGCTTGTGAAAGAAACCGCTCGCCGTGTTTCCCCCGCGCGCGATCCCGGGTAAATTCAGGAGCGCATCTATCCGGGAAAATAATTATTTCATTTCGCATTTTTTTTCGGTAAGTTATTATGATTTCTTTCAATTAATTGTTCATTTGATGTTAAATCTTGATTTTGTTGTTTTATCGATGTTGTTAGTATTTTGGGAGTAATATCTTGAAGTTGGAAAATTGAGTATAATGACTAGGTTATGGTTTTGTAGTTAATGGAAGTTGATGGGAGTAATTAGGTTGGTTTAAAGGTAAATGGTGTAATGGGCTAGGTGCATGGCCTTTGTGAATCCTTCTAAATGATTAGAAATGTATTTGGAACCATTTTAATTGAGTTGGGAAGTTTGGAAATGGTATTTGGTATATGGTACTTAGTTTAGAATGAGTTTTAGCTGAAGTGGTGGTTGAATACTGATGTTTGCAGCAAAGGACATAACCAAAGTTGATTGTTCAACCTGAATTATGTTGTTCCAGCTCTGTTTCTGATTTCTGGGTAGAGGGCACGACTCGTGTCCTGTGGCACGAGCCGTCCCTTGAGGTTGGACTAGTCGTGCCCCTTGGGACGACTGAATCTGAGTAAGTGTTAAGGGGGCACGAGTCGTGCCCTGGGCATGAGTCGTGCCCTGCCCTGCCACCTTTGAACCATTTTTCAAGCATTATAAACCTAATCTACATAGTATATAATTGAACCCTCTTTAACTATAATTGAAGTACAACACTTTAGCTATACAATGATGTCTTACTTGGTCAAAATGGATTTGAGGAAGTAGTTTAAATATTGTTCGGAAAATGGTTGGTAGGCTTGATTTGCACCTAAATCAAAGTTATCCAAACTTGATAAATTGAACTTGAACCTTTATAGAGGTTATGAATTGTTGGATATTGAGCATGTAGGGCTTGTTGATTATACATTGTGGCCTTACTTGATCTCATATTCAAGGTTGGTGATTTAAATAGTGTATGAAATGTATGATGCACTATGTTATTGATTTAAACATGCGTATGAATGCCATGCTGTTATTTTCTTATCCCTTTGGTGGATTTCTTTTCAAGTAACTATTATGTGCTTGAACTTGTGTTAATCAGCTGATGTTTAGGGGTATAATGAAATACGATCATTTATGGAAATTGTTCTATAGTGTGATCGGATTACGTTATACCTGTGACTGTCCCCTTCTGTGGCCACAAACTGGGGTTATAGCATCTGTATTGAGCCAAAAGCCTTACAGAGTTGCTAGAATCTTATATGGTTCCCTGAAAAACAGGTCTTATAAGATGTGAATATGCCTAAGCAGTTCACAAATGAGTGGAGTTTTATCTCCCAATGTTGTACGACTTATGGTTCAGACGGGAAAAGGTAAACCAAGGTAACGTAAGGTGTTTACGGCTTTTCCAATGTGTTATATGCACCTTGTTATGTGTTGCATCTTACTTGGCATATTGTTGCATTCATAATAGCTTATTGAGATTTATTATCACCCTTCTCCCTTTAATGTTTTAGATCGCTCTGAGACAGGCGGACCGACTCAGTAAGGCCAGAGAGGAGTTTAGAAGTTGTCTTTTGGGAATGTCAGGAGGGTATGTAAAGGTGGTGGATGTTGAAAGTTGTATTTTGGTATCACTCCTTTGTTGGAGTTTGTTTATATAACAACTTTTGTATAACTTACATTTGTGAAATGTTTGTAACTAAAACAAGTATGTTTTCAAAGTTAGTTCATGTCTTTTCCTCCAAGTGGAGATGATTCAAGTTAGTATTTGAATGGTAATGTTAAAGTTTTGTTCTTTTCAAGTTAATTCAAAGTTTTTAAATTTTAGGTGGTTTTGAATAGTAAGGGGACCCTCCCGCTCGGGGCATGAGCTAGGGTTCCGGGTCGGGGTCCCCACAACGAAGGTGAAGAAAAGGGAATCTGGAGCTCACGAAACAAATAAGAAAACCAACAAAGTTACGCTGTGGTAGTGGCAAGGGCCCGGTATTCAGCTTCACTATTTGACCGAGAAACTGTAGACTATTTCTTGGCCATCCAGGATACAATGTTCGGGCCTATAAAAATACATTCGCCTATCGTAGAGCGACGATCATCGGGATCACCCGCCCAATCAGCATCAGAGTATGCACGGATCGAAAGATTAGGAGAACGGTGAAAAGTGAGATCAAGATCAATGGTGTCGTTAACGAACCGGAGGAACCGCTTGGCTGCTACCAAATGTGTAGTACGAGGTTGATGCATGAACTAACATACCTGATTGACAATGAAGGTGATGTCCGGCCTAGTAAATGTAAGATACTGGAGTCTGCCAACAAGACTCCGGTACACTGTAGGATCGGTAAGCAACTCACCATCCTAACTAGAGAGACGTGAATGAGGAACAGAGAGAGTTTGAGAGGGCTTAAAGTCAACCATATTGAAATGAGTAAGCAAGTCACGTTCATATCTAGACTGTCCAAGACATAGTGTCTCCCGAGTACGATTTGCCTCAAGGCCTAAGAAGAAACTCAAATCACCCAAGCGACGACTGTCAAAGGTGTTACAAATAGCATCAATGACCGCATAATTGCAGACGACGAAGAGCCTGTAACTATGATATCATCGACATAGACCAAGATCACTGTGGTAGACTCGGAAGAATGTCAGACAAAGAGGGAAGAATCAGACTGACTGTTGAAGAAGCCAAAACTGAGGAGAAAGTCATGAAGCCTCTGAAACCATGCCCGTGGTGACTATTTTAGGCCGTAAAGAGCTTTATGCAGCTTGCAAACATGAGTCGGAGTGGAAGAGCTAATAAACCCAGGAGGTTGTTTCATGTAAACTTTCTCGTGGAGAAAACCATTAAGAAAGGCATTACGCACATCTAATTGCTTAATGTCCCAATCACGACAGTGAGCAATGGATAATATAGTGCGTATAGTAGATGGCTTAACTACCGGACTAAAAGTCTCGTCATAATCCAGACCTGCTTGCTGTGTGAACCCCTGAGCAACTAAGCGAACCTTATGAAGATCAAGTAATCCATCTGCCTTGTGTTTGACCTTAAAGATCCAACGACACCGAACTACATTCATGCAAGAGACCATGTTTTGTTTTTCTGCAAAGCAGACATCTCATCAGCCATAGCAGACTGCCAATGAGGATATTGAAAAGCTTGTTTAAAGGTGTGTGGTTCATAGAAGGATCATTGTTGATGGCAACAAGACTATACTCAATAGAAATAGGAGATGTATCATCATATAAATCAATCAGACCCCGGAATTTGAGAGGAGGAGTAGAACTGGTGGCATCCGAAACTTGGGTGTCAACACTAGGAGTTTCTCCAGGAGGTGTAGGTGCAACTGTAGAGTCTCCAGGGGGTGTGGATGCAGCTGTAGAAACAGATTGGGAACACGGAGTAGACACTGCAAAGTCAGAGAGGCTGGTCGAGCCATCAGCCATGTGAAGAGGAATTGGTGAATTCCTGAAGGTCGGCCTGGTCCGTGTAGATTGATTGGGCTGCTGTGGTTGAGGCCTAGTAGGAGATGTGGGCATGGTTCGAAAGCTAGCAGTGGAACCAGACGAATGAGCTGAAGGAGTAGGCCTTGAAGGATACGAACCAGAATGAACAGGTGGCCCATTGAAGTGATCCGTCTGAGAGTAAGGACCAGTAAATAGATCTTGAGGCCCTGTTATCAAAGAATTTGTATCTCTATTTTGGCAAGGAAAAGAACTTTCATCAAATACCACATGTCTTGAAATATAAAGTTTTCCATGCGATAAATCCATACAACGATAACCTTTTCGAGATTTATCATAACCAAGAAAGATGCAGTGTGTTGATTTTGGCATTAATTTATGAGCATTGGTGGGAACAAGATGGGGAAAACAAGAACAATCGAAAACTTTAAGAAAACGATAATCAGGTTTACGTTTCCACAATTTCTCATAGGGAGACACAAATTTATGTTGATGCATAGGAAGACGGTTTATGAGATAGACCGCAGTATTGAAAGCTTCAAGCCAAAATTTGTAGAGAACTTTGGCTTTAGAAATGAGACACAATCCCATTTCGACTATGTGACGATGTTTACGTTCAACTACCCCATTTTGTTGCGGAGTGTAAGGACATGTAAGTTGATGTTTTATGCCTACATTTCAAAGAAGGAAACGAAGGCCCAACTAGTGAATTCAACCCCCATCAGTTTGAATGGTCTTGACAGTATGTATAGCAGAAATGCATCTAGATAATTGATTCTCAATTTGTGTTTTAAAAGTGCTAAAGATCTGTGTAACATTAGATTTATGGGTCATAGGACATAGCCACACAAAATGAGAAAAATCATCAACAATGGAGAGATAATATCTAAAACCATTTATAGAAGCAACATGGGAAGGACCCCAAACATCCAAGTGTAGCATATCAAGAGGGTTCAATGCATTAAATGTTCGAGAAGAAAAAACTAACTTGCTAGACTTGCCTAAAGGACACCATTGACAACATTGTTGTTCACTAATTTTATTACTAAGAGGTAAACTAAATTTCTGACACAAAACTTTAAGCACTTGGGTATAATGACCTAAACGGTCATGCCAAGTTGCTTGACTCGATCTTTCTCCAATGAGAGCTACGGGATTACTGGATGACTTGGAATCAAATGAAAGCTTGTAAAGGTCACCATAATTATTGCCAAAAAGAAGAATCTCCTTCGTCCCATTATCCTTAACCAGAAGAGTCAAGTTCGAAATAAAAATTATTATCTTTAGAGAATTGGTGAATAGATAATAATGGTCTATGAATACTAGGGACGTACGTACAAGATGTTACGAAGATTAAAAAGCCGATTATTAGCAGTAAGACGAGAATGACCAATGCGATCAATTTTTAAATGAGAGTCATTACCAACAGTGACTACATCTTTATCTGTGTATGGGTAAGATCCGAAGAAGGTGGAAGTATCATTGGTCATATGTTGGGTTGCCCCGGAATCTAAAATATGTGGGTCTGTGTAAGCCATTTTTGTTCATCATCTTCTAAATAAAGTAAAGGTGCAAGCAATCTTAGTCCTGGAAACTTCACTTGAAGGAAAGTTATTGGCCTTGCTCGCTGACAAATCTAAAGTTCCCTTCTTCCATGTTACTTGGATTCCATTGTCCACCCAAGATCCTTATCTGTTCCAAATCACCCCAGATGAAACCATTTTTATTCAAAGGTATCTCTTCACTCATAGAATCATATAAATTTATAAATGTCATCGTGTTTTATGAGGATACTGGTTATGCGAGAGAGACTGAACCATATTTGCTTGAATTCTGCAATGAGAAAAACACTGTGATCACATACAGTAGTGCCATATCTCCCTTGATCAGTGATGATCGAATATTTAGAGAAAAGTCTTGAAAATGATCCTTCATTTTATATTGTATAGGGGCTGGACGGGGGGAGTAATAGATTGTCAACTGCTAGAAACTCCATAATTTCACCGCTCTAAATATTTACTACTCCATAGAATGCAGGCTATGTATCATTTAGTAATACTCCCTTCGTTTCGAAACTGTAATGACCCCAAAATCCATACATAATAATAATACTTAATTTGACAATAAAATAACCTCCAAAGGCTACTAAAACCATAATTCAAATACTAACCACCATTTGAAATAACTTAAATGCTGATAACGGTAATAATTTCAACGACTGGTACAGTCCACTAGCTCAACGAAATACTTAGTGTTCTAAAAATAAAACTCGAACTCCAATAGCCGCTAATCCACCAAACATGCAGCCAATCCACTCCAATCATTTATTACATGGGAGGGGAAAGAATATGAAAGGGTGAGCGAACAAAGCTCAGTAAATTCATACAGGATCTCTTCGGTTTCTAAGAAGAGATGACCGAAATAGACGAATTTCAAGGAATATATCAACGAAAGCATAATGTGTACAATAAGTAGTTCAGATACTGAGAACAACAATGAAAGATACTTTTCCAAATAACAAGTAGTGGCACTTTTACATAGATAAACAGATGAAGATTGTATACACATATGTCCGTCAATTCCAAGTACTTGTGCACCTTTACTCTAGGTGACTTCGATACACCTTTTTAGGTGTTCGTTGAATAAGGTTCCCTACGCTTTATCAGAGCGCTCCCATATTCTGATGCATCATGATAATCATATATAGAATTAAGGTCATTTCAATCTGTTTAGACCAATTCAAATGTCAAAATCTTCCTTCGAGACTAGACTGGCTAGGTACATTCAAAGCCATAATTTTATACTAACTAGGTACATTCAAAACAAGTTCATACTTGTTAGGTACATTCAAAACAAGTTCATACTTGTTAGGTACATTCAAAACAAGTTCATAATAGCTATATACAATTTTAGCAGTTCCATATATAGTATTCATAGATACAAGAATACATAAGGCACTTTATACCTTCATACAGAGTGTTAAAGGTTCAAAACACATTAATAAAATCCAATTACGCGAATACACATTGAACAACACATTATCAATGGTAGGACATTACAAAAGACGCTCATAGCGAAGGAATACAAATGAACAACTACCGGCCACTTGGTAGTATACAAATCATCAATAGGGAAACCTATAACGAAGGAAAGTTACATTCAAATACTTAAAGAACGTAATCCCTTACCTTAATCGTTTGCACTTCCTTGCAATTATTCCTCGCACGAATCTACAATCATGTAAGAGATTTTCTTAGGGCCCAAGTAATTCTCAATTACCTAAACCAAACTTGACTTAAATAGTCTTGATAATTCTAGAGTTAATATCTTTTAACATTCCTAAAAGTTGCTCTTTTTCCTTTTAGGTTTATCTACTCATCCTTAGGGTTTTTAGGTTCAAACCCTAAATTACTTTCCTTTAATTTCCTTTACACACACTAACTTCACCTTTCTCAGCATTAAAAAAAACACCCTAAAACACACACAAAACCCTAATCCTCCCACACACACACACACACACACACACACACACACACACACACTAACTCACACCCACCAGCCACACCTCTCTGTTCGGTCAAAACCTAACGGTTTATTTAAAATCCGTAAGCGCACGGGCTATTGCAATATAGCGGGTGCAAGTACGGGTCGATTCCACAGAGACAGGGTTTACTTTGAAATTATTTTCGTCTTTATTAAAATTATAGAAGAGATTGGGGGAAATAAAGATTGGTTTTGGAAATAGAAAGAAACATATACATAAAATACTTTAAATAAAACTTTATATAACAAAGCATTCTCGGGATTGGAAATCATTTGTTCATCAAATAGTCCTTGTCTTAGGAAATAAAGGGTTTCATAAAAATCAAGGATGGTACGTTAGGCTTACACTACTTCGGGTTAAGACAGTAGCGTTTATATTCTTCACTAATTATGTCCTAACTGTTTGAGATGTCTGTTTATGGTACCCCCGCCCTGTCACAAACGGGCATTTCGGCTTATCTCTAGCTGACCATAATTAGTAAGAATCCATTAAGAACGAGAGTCAACATACTTTCCATTAAAGGAACATCCCTAGGCCGTTGAACTACTTTCGCGATCAATGGAACCCAGTTTCTTTATATGGTTCCGTCAATCGAGATTCTCCGCTAGGTCCTTCTCTCAATTGACTGAATCATACAAGTTGGACGTCTCCAAAATGTAAGTCATTTAGAGATTGATATAAAGAAATTGTTTAGATGAAGATAGAAGACAAGACTTTCATATTTTAAGATGATGAACAATTTATGAATTGAGTTTTCAACCCCAAGAACAAGGGGGATTACTCACTAGCCATGTAAAATAGATAAGCAATAATATAAAGAATAGAGTAAGAGAAACTTATGATGAAATGAGAGATGAATGGCTGGAATAATGCTTCACTTTATTGCTTCTTTTCCAAAGGAACTTCAAGAACAAATGTAGACTTGAATCTTCGAAAGATCTTTGGAAATCAATGTAATAAGTAATTGTATCTAATCTCTAACAATTTCTGATAAAAATTCTATGAAAATTTGGTATATAAGATTGAGTACAATGGGTCTTTTTATAATTGGGAGGAAACTCTTCAAGAAGGTGCCTTCAAGAGGTGCCTTTTAATTCTGCAGACGCGACTTGCACGGCCGTGTCAAGGGAGTTGCACGGTCGTGCTCCCTTGGCGCCAGTTTTGAATTTGAGTTTGGACATCTTGCACGGCCGCTCCGAAGGTTAACACGGCCAAGCATTTTTCAAGACACGGCCACTCTGTGTTTTGGGGCCAAAAATGGCCCGGACATGGCCAAGTGCACGGCCGCTCCCTCTTGGTTGCATGGCCACTCTGCCAGAATTTTGGCTTGTGTGTTTGATTTGTTTGTTGCTCCTCCATGCATTTGCACCAAGGTGTCCAAGCATCCTTTGATCATAAAATAGACTCCAAAAACCTGTCTAAAATGCATAGAGTATACCAAAAAGCATAAAATCTAATAAATATGAAAAAGGAATTAAAATATACTAAAATGAGATGAAAATGATAATTTAACTAAGTAAAATTATATAAAAACTTAGGATAAATGACTATATAATAGTCACTTATCACTCTCACACACCCACACATGGCTGAAACACACACACACACGCCACAGCAACACATGCACATACACTGCACACATACACGGCTGATCACACACATGCACACACACGCACACACACGCACTCTGTACACACGCACACAGCCCACACACGCACACTACATCCACACGGCATACACACCACTACACCCACAACAACTTAATTTCAATTTTACACCTTAGCATGCAATAATATTAGGTCAAACCCATTGATTACAAGCTCAAGAAACCCTATTTTCATTAGGTTTTCATCCATTCTTCCATTAATAACCTCCTTAGATTAAAACCTTATTAATTTTCCACAATAATACAAAACCCTAATTTTCACCAAGGATGTTTTAGGGTTTAAGGAATAATACCAAAAGAGGGTTAAATCTTTACCTTGATGACGAATCTTCCAAGCAATGAAGAAGTGGTCTCCTTCTTCTTCTTCCTAGGTCCGGCCGGCTTCCCTCAACTCCGGCAGCCTCTCCCTCTCGGCTTCTCTCTCTTATGCCGCCTCCCTCTCTCTTTCTTGCTAGGGTTCAGAATTTCTGAGGTCTCTAGGGTTTAGGAGGAGTATATAAATATATATGTAGATGGGTTTTTTCTAATCCTAAGATAATTGGGTTTTCCAAGCCCTTAAGGATTCTCTAAGCCCGATTAAAATAAGCCCACACTCCTAATCTAACTAGTATTAGGAAATAAGTAATTAATAAAAGACAAGGAAATCAATTTAGTAAAATGAGTATTTATTAATTACAGGATGTAAATTAATTAAAAAAAAAATAAACAATTTCGGGTTATTACATTCTTACCCCCTTAAAAGGGTTTGGTCCTCCAAACCAAATGCACTCAAGCGGAAAATAGGGTGGGATACGATTCTCGCATCTCACTCTCGAGCTCCCATGTAGCTTCTCTTTTCGTATGGTTGCTCCATTGCACTTTCACATAAGGAATTATTCTTTTCCTTAACACTTGATCCTTCCGGTCCACGATGTTCACCGGTTGCTCGTCGTAACTCAAATCGGCACGAAATCTCATCTGCTTGTACTCGATCACATGATTCGGATCACAGATGTACTTTCTCAACATCGAGACATGAAACACATTATGCACTCCAGCAAGTACAGGTGGTAAGGCCAACCTGTAAGCCACCAACCCTACTCGCTCCAAAATCTCGAACGGTCCCACGTACCTCGGGCTTAACTTCCCGCGAATACCAAACCTCATTACTCCCTTTGTCGGCGAAATCCTCAAGAAAACACGATCTCCCAACTGGAACTCTAAATCTCGTCATCGGCGATCTGCATACGGCTTTTATCTGCTCTGAGCGATCAATAACCATTTTCTTATCTGTTGTACTTTATCTGCGGTTACTTGAACGATCTCTGGTCCTGTCAGCTTCCTCTCGCCAACTTCATCCCAACAAGCAGGAGATCTACATTTCCGTCCATACAAAGCTTCATACGGTGCCATATCGATGCTAGCGTGATAACTGTTGTTGTAAGCGAATTCTACCAACGGCAAGTGCTCATCCCAAGTCCCTTGCCAATCCAGTGACGTAGACCTAAGCATATCCTCAAGTGTCTGAATCGTCCTTTCTGACTGTCCGTCTGTCTGTGGGTGAAAAGTTGTACTCATCGTCAATTCGGTACCCAAAGCTTGTTGTAGACTCTTCCAAAACTTTGATGTAAACCTCGCATCCCGATCGGACACTATCGACACTGGTATTCCATGCAATCTCACTATCTCATCCACATATAATTTAGCTAACTTTTCCAATGAATCTGTCACCTTAGGCTCCGTTTGTTTCGACGTAATACATTTTCCGAAAAACGTTTTTTGAAAAATGTTTTCCCGTAAAATGTTTTCTTGTAAAATGTTTTACTTAAAAAGGGCGTAAAATATTTTACGGCGTAAAATGTTTTACTTAGGAAAACGTTTACTTATGATTATTATTATTATTATTATTATTATTATTATTATTATTATTATTATTATTATTATTATTATTATTATTATTATTATTGTTATTATTATTATTGTTATTATTATTATTGTTATTATTATTATTGTTATTATTATTATTGTTATTATTATTATTATTATTATTATTATTATTATTATTTTATTTATTATTATTATTATTTTATTATTATTATTATTATTATTATTATTATTATTTTATTTTATTTATTTTATTTTATTATTATTTTATTATTTATTTTGTTATTATTATTATTTTATTATTATTATTATTATTATTATTATTATTATTATTATTATTATTATTATTTATTATTATTATTATTATTTATTTATTATTATTATTATATTTTTATATTTTTATTATTTTTTATTATATTTTTTATTATTATTTTTTTATTATTATTATTTTTATTATTATTTTTATTTATTTTTATTATTATTTATTTTTTTATTATTTTTATTATTATTTATTATTATTATTATTATATATTTTATTATTATTTTATTTTATTTTATTATTATTATTATTATTATTATTATTATTATTATTATTATTATTATTATTATTATTATTATTATTATTAGTATTATTATTATTATTATTATTATTATTATTATTATTATTATTATTATTAATATTATTATTATTATTATTATTATTATTATTATTATTATTATTATTATTATTATTATTATTATTATTATTATTATTAGAATGAGGAAGTAGAATGTTATACCTTATGAAATATGAATTGTACATGAAGGGCACCATTTTTCGGAAAATGTTTTACTTAGGACAAGGTCAGTAAGTCGTTTTACTTAGGAAGTGTAAAAATTTTTCCGAAAAATATTTTCTCCATTTTTCGAAAAACAACCAAACACCGGAAAACGAGTTATTTTACGGAAAACGTTTTTCGAAAAACAACCAAACACCGAAAAACGAGTTATTTTACAGAAAATATTTTCCGAAAAACAACCAAACACCGGAAAATGTTTTACGGTTTTCCGGAAAACGTTTTAGGAAAACAAGTTATTTTACGAAAAGCATTTTCCGAAAAATGTTTTACGGTGAAACAAACGGGGCCTTAATTGCCAAGAAATGGGCCGACTTCGTAAGTCTGTCCACTATAACCCAAATCGTGTTATGGCCCTTCAACGTCCTCGGTAATCCAACCACTAAGTCCATTGCTATATTCTCCCATTTCCATTCTGGTATCGGTAAGGACTGTAACAATCCCGCTGGTTTCTGGTGCTCAGCCTTCACTTGTTGGCATACTAAACATCTAGATACAAATTCTGCTACATCTCTCTTCATATTATTCCACCAAAACGATTCTCTTAAATTCCTATACATCTTTGTATTTCCAGGATGAACAGAAAATTTCGAACAATGCGCTTCTTGTAAGATCTCTCTCTTTATGTCTCGGTGGTCTGGTACCCAAATTCTCGACTGATACCATAGAATTCCATCGGTCCCCGTATGAAAATCTGTTACCTTTCCCTTGACTATACTCTCTTGTATCTTCACTGCCTCTTCGTCAATTTCTTGAGCTTCCTTAATTCTGCTCAAAAGTGTCGGTTGAACACTCAGCTGAGCCAAATACCCTTTAACTCGCACTTCTAAGCTTGAAACCTCAATGTTATTCCACGCACTTACCCCCTTAGAAATCAACGCCGCTAAGGTTCCACGATTATTCCTACTCCACGCACTTACCCCCTTAGAAATCAACGCCGCTAATGTTATTCCACGCACTTACCCCCTTGAAACCTCAATGTTATCTCACTAACAGTTGTTGGTCTCTCCCAATCTACTATAGCTTCTATTTTTGCTGGATCTACTTCAATTCCTTCCTTAGACACCACATGACCTAAGAATGCTACTTTCTCAAGCCAAAACTCGCACTTCTTGAATTTAGCGTACAACCTCTGTTCCCTCAAAATCTGTAGGACTAACCTCAAATGTTCCTCATGTTCCTCCTTAGTCTTAGAATATACCAAGATGTTATCTATGTATACAATTACACATTTATCCAAAAACTCCCGGAATATCCTATTCATCAACTCCATGAATGCTGTCGGTTGCATTCGTCAACCCAAACGGCATAACCAAAAACTCATAATGGCCGTATCTTGTCCTAAAGGTCGTCTTTATCACATCCTCTTTCTTCACTCTCAGTTGATTATATCCCGATCTCAAATCTATCTTCGAGAAATAACATGCTCCCCGAAGTTGGTCAAACAAATCGTCAATCCTCGGTAACGGATATTAATTCCTAACCGTCACTCGATTCAACTCCCAATAATCAATACACATTCTCATCGACCCATCCTTCTTCTTCACAAACAACACCGGTGCTCCCCAAGGTGACACACTCGGTCTAATCAGTCCATTATCCAACAATTCTTGTAGTTGTTTCTTCAATTCCTTAAGTTCGTTCGACGCCATTCTACACGGTGCCTTCGATATCGGTGCGGTCTCTGGTACTAAGTCTATAGAAAATTCCACCTCCCTTTCCGGTGGTATTCCCGGCAATTCTTTTGGAAACACATCCTTAAAATCTCTGATCACTGAGAGAGACTCTATACTTACTCCTTTCTTATCCGTCTCTCCAATATAGGCCAAGAATCCTTCACATCCTTTTCTCAACATCTTGCGAGCCTTCATTCCCGAAATAAGACCCGATCGGATTCTCGATTCCGATCCTTGAAAATAAAACTCTTCTCCATATAGCAATCCGAAATGTACTTCTTTCTTAAAACAATCTACCTTGGCATGGTAAACAGCTAACCAATCCATCCCCAGGATAATGTCAAATTCATTCATTTCTAACTCTATAAGATCAGCCTCGAGTTCTCTATCACCTAATTTCAAAGGGAAATTCTTATACCTAGACCATATAGGAATAACTCATTAGTTGGAGTATCTATCACCAAAGGTATGTCTAACACCTCAGGTTTCAGTTTCATATGCTTTGCTAAATGAGTACTAATAACAGAATGAGTAGCATCAGTATCAATCAATACATACACACTACGAGTAAAAAGATGAAGTGTACCTGCCATAACGTCATTAGTGGCTCTTGCATCCCTGGCTATCATGGTAAAACACGGCCACTACCTCCTCCATTCCCTTTATTGTCGTCCTTAGCTCCTTGAGCATTAGCGTCCTTCTTGGGTTCCGGACATTTCCATTTCGGATGTCCCACTTTATTACAGTTAAAGCACTCCCTGTTCTTAAACCAACAATATTCAGTTTTGTGTCTCCTATCGCACGTCTTACATTTTTCATCGTTTCCTCTTCATCGAGTGTCCCTTTGGTTCCCGTCTCTGCGGTTTCCGTAGTTCTTGTTCGGATAGTTGTTATTCGCAACTCCTTTCCCACGGTCCTCGTCCGTAGCCTTCCTCTTGTTACCGGTTCCATCTCGGTTCCAGTTTTCGGTATATCCCTCGATCCCTTCGTTTCCTTTTCAACGGGCTTTTTCCTCTCATTCCTCTTGTTGCGGTAGCTATCTGATTCCTTCTCTACCACTCTCGCTCTTGTTGCAGTAGTTATCTGTGCCAAACCTTGTATCACCTGACCAATTCCAGCCATTGTCTATGTCAACGTTTTCAACAGGTCTGTCATGTCTGGGTCCAACTGTCCTTTGTCGTTATTTTCGTTTCTATTGCTACTCGACATCTGAGGACGATAACATATTGCCTACATCAGTCTTACGAACATGAGGCGTTATCACTCACGCCCATACTAGCTATACTTAGAGCGAAATAATTTATACTATAAATAAAATTCGTCTCAATAGACTAAAACATTTAAATCAAGTCATAGATCAATTCACTAGACCCTTGGTCTTTTCAATAGACCCGCATTACTCTCATAAGTGTTTCAATAGACTTATTGGTCATTTCACAGATCAACAATATTAATACTCATACTTGAATTAGGGCGTCTCAACAGACTAACATTCAATTCATAGGTCATTTTACTAGACCACCAATCGTTCAATCGATCGGTTAGCACATGTATAGGTCATTTCATTCGACCCAAAATTAATCACACTTGGCCGTTCATTCAGCCGATTATCATACACTTTTGGTCAATTCACCAGACCAATCTTTCATGTTCCAATTTAACACACATAACTAACATTTAGGAAACACATTCACGCAATTATAAATCAAACTGTGGCTAAACTTTATTTCATAAACTAGAATGAAACCTTTTAAATTCAAATCCTTACTACTAAGATAAAACAAAAGGCCGAATCCTAAGTTCGACTACTACCACTAGAATCAAAATACCACTAATTGAAAATTTCTATTCGTTCCATAACTAAAAGTAGATCACTTTCTTGCCACCCTCTGTCTCCAACCTCACTTTCTTTCTGTCCTTTGGTCCTTCCACTACTTCATCTTCAACCTTGGGAACAGCAGATGCTTCCGATTCTTCCCGGTCCCTTTTCTTAGCGTTACCTTCCTTTACCTTCTCTAGCTCATG
This sequence comes from Adenophora triphylla var. japonica, assembly GCA_022495995.1. Taxonomy (NCBI): domain Eukaryota; kingdom Viridiplantae; phylum Streptophyta; class Magnoliopsida; order Asterales; family Campanulaceae; genus Adenophora; species Adenophora triphylla. Next base: position 208,811 of record JAFEMH010000896.1, read on the forward strand.
ATAGGTTCGATAACATTCCTTCCTAAGAGTATTGATGTACTCCTCTGCCTCGATCAACCGATTCTGAGTTTCTATGATTTCCTCCTCAGCCATTTGCAAATCTACACTTAGTTGAGTCACTCTCATTTCAGCCTGAATCCTCCTTCTTTGTTCTCTTCTACAAGCATCCATTTCCCTAAACAAAAGAAAAATTTCATCAGTGACTCTTAAACCTCAATATACGAAATAGCAATGTACGAGTAATAGTATTACATCCCAAAATAATTCTTTATCTCACAAGGATTCATAGTTATTCTCCTAGAGAAATTGTATCCTAAAATTCTCCGTCCCAAATACTTTCTAGGTAGGCCCAATTATACTCAAGTACTACTTTCTCCTAATAGCCTTAATAATCTAAGATATCCCATGTGACCTAAAACCAAAGCTCTGATACCAACTGTAACGACCCCAAAATCCATACATAATAATAATACTTAATTTGACAATAAAATAACCTCCAATGGCTACTAAAACCATAATTCAAATACTAACCACCAATTGAAATAACTTAAATGCTGATAACGGTAACAATTTCAACGGCTAGTACAATCCACTAGCTCAACGAAATACTTAATGTTCTAAAATTAAAACTCGAACTCCAATAGCCGCTAATCCACCAAACATGCAGCCAATCCACTCCAATCATTTATTACCTGGGAGGGGAAAGAATAGGAAAGGGTGAGGGAACAAAGCTCAGTAAGTTCATACGGTATCTCTTCGGTTTCTAAGAAGAGATGACCGGAACAGACGGAGTTCAAGGAATATATCAACGAAAGCATAACGTGTACAATAAGTAGTTCAGATACTGAGAACAACAATGAAAGATACTTTTCCAAATAACAAGTAGTGGCACTTTTACATAGATAAACAGATGGAGATTGTATACACATATGTCCATCAATTCCAAGTACTTGTGCACCTTTACTCTAGGTGTCTCCGATACACATTTTTAGGTGTTCGTTGAATAAGGTTCCCTACGCTTTATCAGAGCACTCCCTTATTCTGATGCATCATGATAATCATATATAGAATTAAGGTCATTTCAATCTGTTTAGACCAATTCAAATGTCAAAGTCTTCCTTCGAGACTAGACTGGCTAGGTACATTCAAAGCCATAATTTTATACTTACTAAGTACATTCAAAGAAAGTTCATACTTGTTAGGTACATTTAAACAAGTTCATACTTGTTAGGTACATTCAAAACAAGTTCATAATAGCTATATACAATTTTAGCTGTTCCATATATAGTATTCATAGATATAAGAATACATAAGGCACTTTTATACCTTCATACAGAGTGTTAAAGGTTCAAAACACATTAATCAAATCCAATTACGTGGATACACATTGAACAACACATTATCAATGGTAGGACATTCCAAAAGACGTTCATAGCGAAGGAATACAAATGAACAACTACCGACCACTTGGTAGTATACAAATCATCAATAGGGAAACCTATAATGAAGGAAAGTTACATTCAAATACTTAAAGAACGTAATCTCTTACCTTAATCATTTGCACTTCCTTGCAATTATTCCTCACATGAATCTACAATCATGCAAGAGATTTTCTTAGGGCCCAAGTAATTCTAAATTACCTAAACAAAACTTGACTTAAATAGTCTAGATAATTCTAGAGTTATATCTTTTAACATTCCTAAAAGTTGCTCTTTTCCTTTTAGGTTTATCTACTCATCCTTAGGGTTTTTAGGTTCAAACCCTAAATTACTTTCCTTCAATTTCCTTTACACACACTAACTTCACCTTTCTCAGCATTAAAAAAAACACCCTAAAACACACACAAAACCCTAATCCTCACACACACACACACACACTAACTCACACCCACCTGCCGCACCTCTCACACACCCACACACGGCTGAAACACACACACGCCACAACAACACATGCACACACACTGCACACACACACGGCTGATCACACACATGCACACACACACACATGCACACACACACACACTCTGTACACATGCACACAGCCCACACACGCACACTACATCCACACGGTATATACACCACTACACCCAAAATAACTTAATTTCAATTTTACACCTTAGCATGCAATAATAATAGGCCAAACCCATTGATTACAAGCTCAAGAAACCCTAGTTTCATTAGGTTTTCATCCATTCTTCCATTAATAACCTCCTTAGATTAAAACCTTATTAATTTTCCACAATAATACAAAACCCTAATTTTCACCAAGGATGTTCTAGGGTTTAAGGAATAATACCAAAAGAGGGTTAAATCTTTACCTTGATGACGAATCTTCAAAGCAATGAAGAAGTGGTCTCCTTCTTCTTTTTCCTAGGTTCGGCCGGCTTCCCTCAACTCCGGCAACCTCTCCCTCTTGGCTTCTCTCTCTTATGCCGCTTCCCTCTCTCTTTCTTTCTAGGGTTTAGAATTTCTGAGGTCTCTAGGGTTTAGGAGGAGTATATAAATATATGTGTAGATGGGTTTTTTCTAATCCTAAGATAATTGGGTTTTCCAAGCCCTTAAGGATTCTCTAAGCCCGATTAAAATAAGCCCACACTCCTAATCTAACTAGTATTAGGAAATAAGTAATTAATAAAAGACAAGGAAATCAATTTAGTAAAATGAGTATTTATTAATTACAGGATGTAAATTAATTAAAAAAAAACAATTTCGGGTTATTACAGAAACGATATTTTCACTTTTCCGTTATACTATCACTTTAAACAATAATTTCAAATTAATTAAATTATTCTAATAAAAATTTAAAAATTATTATTGATAATATAATGATGCATAAATTATAAATTATAAATTTTCATTATATTAATTAATTTAATCTAAATACCGTAATAAAAAAAGGGGAGAAGATTTTTTTTGGTAGTATGGTCTTTTACTAAATGATCTTATTTTTTTATTTTTTTGAAATAACCAAATGGTCTTTTTTTTTAAATAACCAAATGGTCTTATTTGATTTTGAAAGTCGGATGCAAGAGCTGTTGTCGTCGGGTGAAATTAATATTTGGGTGATTTTCTCATACACCCTTTGGCATAACATTAATTCTTAAAGAAGGAATGATATTTTACTAATTTCTCATATATTCCTGGGACAAAAATACCCCAAAACTTTTTATTGATGTTCGTTCGCCTCTTCCAAGCACCACGTTCGTGCGGTCTAGGCCATCACTCTCTAAGAATCATTTCTCAGAGGCGAAATAACAATAAAAGTCATCTCGTAGAGGCTGAAAAACTTCGAGAGTTAACTTTCATATACTCCATTCGTCTCACTCGAAAATATACAAAATTGGTGTTACATGAAAATTAAGAAAATCGTATAGTGTAGTAAGTGTTATGAGTATGAAAAGTGAAGTAAGAGAAAGAAAGTGGGGTAGAAAATATTAATTAGATAATTATTTTGAGTGACAAGTGTGTCCATAAATAAATAAGTATTTAAAAAGTTTTCATTTTGGGAATGTATCTTTTTTTAAATGAGACAACTAAAATAGAAATTTGTTTTTTTCGAGTGAGATCGAGAGATTTGTTAGTGTTATGCCCTAGGCGTATAGTTATTTTGACTCATAACTAATACTGTTATGTAATCGTCTTTACCATTTATAATAGAGAATGTTTATCTTGAGTATTATATGCTTTACATGTTTGTTATAATATTCTGTGTCCCTAGTTATTGTGAATAACTAATATAAGTTGGTAATGGATAATTATGGAGATGATTATATGCATGGGGATTCACATTACACTTATGGGTACTTATTAGAGAACAAGGTACTGGACCGACCCATATATGAGATTTATAACATGGTCTATGGTCATATATGTCATGATTATATCTCATGATAGTCGTGTCATTGAAATCCTTTGTACCTGGGATTATCATTGTCTTACACATGATGAACGTTGTGTTTGATGTAGTCTAACACTATCTTTAATAGGATAGCAATAAGGGCTATGTTGGCAAGACTGGATTCTTGTAGGGAAGAATGATAAGTGTTGGTCTCAAAGGTGGCAACAAGGGAGAAAAACAACTAGAGGGGGGTGAATAACTGTTACAATTTTTCGCCCTCTTTTTAAAACTAAACCTCTAAGCTTACAAAACCTCTTGCAATGTGTTATAAACTGCAAGTATAGTTGTAAAATGCACAGCGGAGTATTTGAGTTATAAAGCAGTTTTGGATAGGCGGTTTTGCAAAGCGGTTTTAGTGCAGTTTTGTGAGCAGTTATAAAATTGAAAGTGAGGTTTGACAATGTTAACTCCAAACACAATTCACTATTAAGGATAACTACAATTAAGATCAAACAGAGAAAAAGATAGATAATTAATAAGCACAGGAAATAATAAATGCAGAAAAGTAAGAACACAATATTTGGAGTGGTTCAATCGATAAACGATCTACGTCCACTACCAAGATGGTTAGTCTTGGATTTTCTAAGAGTTAGATTTTATATTGAGTATGAGAGAGATTACAAAATACAAAGTGTTCAAACTCAGATCAAAAATCTATTCTATGACGATCGAATCCTAGACTATAACCAGTGTATCTCAAATGAATAATCTATGTGATTAAACAATTGAGGTGTGTGTGTGTATTCAAGATCAAGGCTCTTTGAATCTAAGAGATGTAGAGCTCAATGATTCTTGATGTGTATAAGGCTTGATTTCTGGGCTGAGATATTTTTCTTGAAGTAGAAGATAAAGATTCAAAGGACTAAGAATTTCTGGGCAGAGCTTCAACTTCGTATGAACTCACAGCAAATCAATTTCTCAAGCAATCTTCAAATGGTGAAGATTGGGGGTATTTATACCCAAGCATCAAGGATATAGCCGTTGGACACAGCTGTTGCAAGGACTGTACTGATGCTTTCCCATTGGTCCACAGTAACCACTTTTGCCCTTAGGTAAAGCAGTTGCAGGTAAAGCTGATAAGGCTCCAGCTGCAAATAAGGTAGTTAGGACAATTGTCATCTTTTCAAGATCCTTACAGATCTTCTCTGACATTGGGTCACGTGACAAGATATGGTGGTTGACATTTGATATTGCTGACATGGATTCCAACGGTCAAATGTGGTTCACTTTAAGTCTTCAATCATTGGAGCGGTCCTGGTGCATAAGCGGTTCTGAGTATAAGCGGTTTCACCAGTGGAGGATCCTTAAGTGCTGATTCAAAGATGGAACTGCAATGCAGTTTTGCATGGAGCGGTTCATAAGGTTGATTGCACTTAGGAGTTCAGGAGCGGTTTCAGACAAGGATTCCACTAAGCGGTTTTGCATGAAGCGGTTCTGCTAGGAGGATTTGACAAGGCGGTCTGAAACTCTGAACTGCATCCTCAGATCCAATGAGTCTTATGCCAGTCTTCAAGCCTAATTTTAACATATTCTATAAAATGGACTTAGCTAAAAAATTAAAGTCTAAGCTTCATTACATATGGGCCTAAAGTTCTTAACATAGACAGGAGGTTATGGTATCAATCGAATCTTAAGCTAATCTAGGAGGGTTAAATAATGCATACCCAACAATCTCCCCCTATTTGATTGATGCCATTACGTACTACAGGAAAAGCAAACATTGTACTTGGTAAAAATATGTCCATAAGATTTAACATGGTGATTCATGTCCCAAGTTAATGCACACACTAGCTAAAGCTATAGATTTCTATACTATTGAAAGATTGAAAAACTTACAATATGAAAAGTATAGAAATGCATTCAGTGCACTTGAAAAATATGATTTTAAGTTTAAAGTGCTGTTTAAACTGAATGTTTAAACTTCATTTCAAAAAGAATGATTTTGAGTTGAAAATATTTGAATGAGGATTAAGACCATAAGCGGTTGCATTGTTCTACAAACAAGCAGTTTGATATGAACAAGGTTTTGGAACCATGATGCAATTTTCATTAATACCTCAAGCGGTTACAGATACAAGGTATGAAAGGAAATTACATGGTTGCAAAAAAAAAACAGAAATATAGACCAAAAGAAATACATGGAGAATGCGGTCTAAGAAGCAGAAAGTTCAAAAGGAATTACAGAGATGAAAGCAGTTTAATGGTGATGCGGCTTTGTTCACTTCATGCTCAGCTCCACGCGGTCCAGCAGCAGACTGATCTGGGGCCATTGCTTTTCTCATTCTTCTGACTTCTTCAGCGGTCCTGGTGAGGGTAGATTCTACAGCCTTTAAAGCATTTACAGAGTGGGCGGTTGTTGAGTTGTTGGCACCAACCGCTTTGGTATTTTCAACCAAATTTTATTTGATCTCATCCAACTGAACGTGAATGGAGGAATAGAGGGAATTGAATATTGTATGGATTTCTTCCTGGACAGCTGCGGTTTGAGTTTGGATGGCTTGCTCCATAGGCTCAAGGTTAATGGAAACCTTCAAGGAGGATTTCAGATTGTGGATTTCAGATTCAATCTTGGAGTTAAATCCAGTCTTCAAATTGTTCAAGCGATCGTTGAACTCATCTTGAATTTCATTCAACTTGGCCCTCACAGCATCTGCCATACTGTCCAGATTTACCTTTGAATCCACTTTGAATAAATCAATATGCTCTAAAACTTCTTCACGAAGAGAATCCAGAGTGGTTTGGATCTCGGCAGTTTGCCTTTGCTGCGGTCTGGAGTTAAGGAGGGTAAGGAATTTAGAACTTACAGAGCAAGTGTACTCACTACCGGTGTAGCAGTATGCACGAGCAGGGGTCGAACCACAGAGACTCGTTGGTAAACAAGAGCAGTTAAAGCAATGAATAAAGTAACCACAGATTTTTGGATTTGAAATAATAATCTAATTCTAAAATGTATAAACAATTAACTAAGAAAGCAATTTAAATGTAACGAATTAACTCAGATCAACAACGGAGATTCACGGATTGGATTCACAATTACTTTCACTTTATGCTATATTTGTTGCTAAAAACATTAATCTCAATCTAAGATTCATTCACAAAAGTAAGGATTGGGACGGTGTGGTGCCCGAATTGCAACCCTTTGAATTATTATCAAGTTGCGTTTTCTATTACGGTCACACAACAATCAAACAATTATTTAGCCCTTTAGAATATTGAATCTAAACCCTTTTGATTTCTATTACGGCCTCAATTAGATCTAATCCACAAAGCAATGTTCAATTGTATCAATCCCCAAATTAATGGCGGAATTAATACCCAAATAATTAAAAGGCCAAAGTCATCTTAACATGAAATTGCAACCTTAAAACTGTTAAAGATAAATACTTTGAAGAACTAGAAAGAGATTAAATTGGAATAATGAAATCTATAGCATAAAGATCCAGTAATTGCTACAACCAATCCGCAAACCTAAGAGATTTAGCTACTCAAAGACATAATGAAAATAACAATACTTATAAAATAAAAGAACATCAAAACCTGAGAAATCCGGGATTGAAGAACGAAGAAATCTCTAGAAAGCTCAAAAACTAAGAACCCAAAACAATGATTAAGATCCCTCTTAAAAACTGCTACTTAAGTATTTATATTAGGGCAAAATACACAGGTCTAAACGGAATAAAAGTCAAGAATGCCCTTAATAAGTTGCTGAAATCTGGTGCTGAATACGGGACGAGCGCGGCCGCTCTGCAGGTGAGCGCGGTCGCTCTTCTTTACAGGGATTTTTGTCTTCACAACTTTACTTGAGCGCGGCCGCTCTTAGGATGAGCGCGGTCGCTCTGGAGGACAGGGATTTTTGGCTTGCTTTCTTCAATGGAGCGCGGCCGCTCTTGGGTTGAGCGCGCCGCTCCGGGAGGCCAGAATCGGAGCTCGAATCTGCTTTCATTATTTTCATGCTCCGCTCCGCTCCAACTTGATTTCCTTGCCCTTTTCTTGACAAAACTCAACATAAAATCATACTTTTGCCCTGTACTCATCAAACACTCAACAACCACATTAAAACAACATAAAACCCAGGATTTTGAGCCTAAAATAAGTTCAGAACATGTAAAATGAGTGTGTAAAAACACATCCATCAAACACCCACAAACTAACCTTTTGCTCGTCCCGAGTAAAACAAAACAAAAACTAAACTACCCAACATAAAATAAACTACACTACGAAAACAAAGCAAAATATTTTTTTGGGATGTTCTCTTCAAAATGGGAATTGTGTCGACTGCATACCTCGTATCCTCACACAATATAATCACAAGCATACTATCATGAATCATCAATTAACATTACATCAATGCAAAAACCCACAATTTTCCACCGCGGCCTGAATGATGAAGTGAAGTATGGTAGACCATTGTTACATTCTAAGATTGTTTATGGATTCACTAAGTGATGCTCTAACAAAATGTGTATCAAATACAACCACAAAGGACACTCATATGCATGTTTCCACAATTGTCAACCCGGCTATTTGATATTGAAAACGAAGATATGGCTCTAAGTGTTATAGTGCGAAAGATCGCATGGCTCGGGTCACGGTTACAAAAGAAGGTAAGGACATACGAACTTGGAAAGTGAGACTAAGAAGTCTTCATTTTATTTGTCCCTCCTCACTATGAGAATTCACCCCGCTCTCCCTTTTATTCCCAATGTGCCAACCCACAAACTAAAACTTTTGATACATACACAATATTGGGTTGAACACATTCCCTTATTTCTGGGCCTCTTTTAATTTCTAGCTTGTGACACAATGGAGGGGCAAGATTGATTTTCTCTCTATTTTTTTTAATTTTTTTTTCTTTTCTTTTCATTTTTTTTTTTTTCATTTTTTTTTTTTCTTCATTTTTTTTTTTTTCTTCATTTGCCCCTCTTCATTGTATATCACACCCCTTTTCTGTTTTCACACTTTGACCCCCATTTATACAAATGATTTCACTCACCCCCAAACTCAACCCATATCCCCCATTCATTCCCTAGTTCAATTTCCAAAAGGTAAGGTATCCTAGCACTAGGTGAAAAAAAGGGTGGGGAAAAAGGCATCAAACGAAGGCGAATGGCGGTCTAAATTTTCCATTCTTTTCCATTAAGGCTCAACAGGGGATCTAGCGGAATAAATTATTTACTAGGGTAGAAAGTTGAAGGCACACAAAAGGGATGAAAGAATAAGCCATATGTATCAAGATAGCCTAATGACGTGATATTGACAATCATGCAAACCATGTTCTAGGGACCCCGAGAATGCACAAGTAATCCCATAAATGGCACTTAGAATGACAACAATGATCAAGGATAAATGGAAGTGAGAGGTGGTGCAATCATGGTTTATTGTCTCAATGTAACCCTAATTCTCAAATCCAAGATAGCATAATGATTAACAAAATAACACTCAATCATCACAGACGCAGGCCAACAGTTCCCAAAATAAAGAGAACAAAAATTTTTAAATTTTAAATTTTTACTAAAAACAAAGAACAACCTAAACTAACATGGTGATAAGCAGAATAAAACACAGATACCCCCCACCCACAAACTAAAAGATTGCATTGTCCCCAATGCAATTAACTATAAACTCAGGGTAGGGATACCTCAACCGATCACTGTGGCTGATAACCCCATTGGCTAGAAGAGCCTCCAGGGAACCGCCGCTGCTGCCGCCATCGCTCTCCTTGTCCGATGAGCCACTGGGAAATTGCCGCCGCCGGTACTGCGCGGGAACTGCGGGAATCGGCCATGTGTAACCGCAGGGGGCAACCGACCAAGAGTTGGTCCCACCTACTATCCCGTCTGGGCCCGCCATGCTTGGGCCATCTCACCTCTCGCCTCACTCTATCATCAATCGCTCACCCTATCATCGCCGCAGCCTCGATTCTCGCTCCAGTGGTGGTGAATCTCGATCAAACCTCATCTCCATCGCCTCCAACCGCAGCGATAGATCGTAAATACCTCGACAGGATCCGCTCCGCCTCTCGGCAACATCCTCCTCTTCTTCTTCTTCCTCCCGTTCTTGCCGTTCTTCCTCCACCTCTGGCTCAATCACAATCACCCCCTTGGGGTGGCTCTTATCCCTAATTTTCCTTTCAGTAATGGTGGGCTCCAACCCTATGTCCCTAGGGATATTAGTAAAATCGACTCCATTGAGCCCCATCAACCCCGTAATCATAAGAGGGTAGTTGTAACTATTCTTTCCCATCTGCTGATAAGTTCTATTAATCTCATGGGCCATGATTGAGCCTGCTGTCTATGTTTTGCCCCGTCAAGATGACGTGCATCAAAGCGCTCTGCGCCACCCAACCTCATGTGGCCTAGAAGAGGGAAGAACTCTCTCACATATAACCCGATGAAGATACTTCATCCGAGGGGGGAGAAGTTTAGAGGCAATCAATACCCCTTTTGGCAATGTTGGGTCAATAGGCAAACCCCCGAACGTTTCGGCAATCAGGTGAAGGTTACCCTTGGGGTTGTACATCATTTGTTTTTCGAGGTGCAAGAAAGAGCAAGTGTTGGCATGCACGTGAGTGGGGAGGTGATAATAAGATATGATTCTCTCCTGAGTATCCCACTTCAATGCCCCGCACAAAAGATATATCATGTTCCCCTTTCCTAGAGAACGCATTTGCATAAAACTCTCGCACTAAAACACTACTCCCTCCAACTGTCGGGGCAATCAACAAATTCATCCACCCATATCTAGCTACAATTTCCTCTAATCCCATATCCGTAATATCAATGCCCTTTTCCACGTTGAAACTTCGGGCATAAGCGTTAAAAAATTTTCTCGCCTCAACACTAACAAATTTGATAGCATCGTACAAAGGTTGAGGCGCAATCGTGGGGTTTTTGTTTCCCCGTCTACGCTTGGGATTTGATGTAGACATTTTATCCAACAAATAAGCAAGAAACGGAGTTTCAAGTTCAAAGTTCTTACCCCAAATCAGTGCTTGCCGGAAAATTCGTTGAGCCGCCGGAAAACTCGCCGGAGTTTGGGAAGAAGGCCGGAAAACACCCACAAACTAGACCTTGCACAGTTTATACCCACAAACCACCTTCAAGTCGAGCTTTAGCCCACTTGATTCACAAGATTGCATGCACCAAAAGCCCCTTCTTTGATTTTCGAATTTGCTTAGAATCGCCGGAATTAATGGCTTTTGGGGAAGGAAATTGGGTTTGGGTTGGTAAATCTATGGTGGGTAGGGTGATTTTTGGGTTGGAAGGGAGGGAATTTGGGGTTTGAGAGAGGAATTTAGGAGAGAGAGAGGAGGGAACTCGTTTGTTAGAGAGAAGAAGGGAGGGGCGGCGGTGTTGTTATGAAAGAAGAGCCAGCATCTATTTAGGGTTATTTGAATTTTTCCCGTAATTTTAGCTCGAGCGCGGCCGCTCTGCCTTGGAGCGCGTCCGCGCTATATGACAGAAACTGATTCCCCTTTTTCCATTAATTGAGCGCGGCCGCTCTGCCTTGGAGCGCGCCCGCGCACGTTGGCAGTGAGTTACGCCTGTTTCTCCTTTAATCAAGCGCGGCCGCTCTATGTATGAGCGCGCCCGCGCACCCGGGCAAATGAGTCCGTCTCGCTTTAGCTCCTTTTTGCTGCCTTAAAGTCCCCTTCTTCAATTTTGATCAGTTGCGTGCTATCCTGCACATCACCACAAACACACATACAAGCGTAATATCTATTGACATAATAAAAATAAATGAAAAAATATTTTTTTTGGAGGGTGACAACTATTTACACTCCCCTATAAACCCACAAACTCGGAGAGACCCATAAAGGGTGACACAAAACTTTTGTTCGACAAAAATATGTCAAACATTTGACCGCACTTTCGCTGCCTACGTCCCCATTAATGTGAGCGGACTACCCACATTAATAGGCTCAGGTCACCGTAGTTCGACACGTTCTATACTAACGACTCGAAAACGGCAAATAACAATTTTTTTTTTCAAATTTTTTTTATGAATACCCCCACCCACAAACTAAGAATTTGCGATGTCCTCATTGCATAAACAAATTCCAACGCGAATTCAAAGCTAACGAGTAGTGATAAACTGAAAATAAAGACAGAAAGCAGTAAAAGTTACCTAAGGTTGGGTTGCCTCCCAACAAGCGCCTTTGTTTTAAGTCTTTGGCTCGACATGATGCTCATAATTTATCCTTTGATTTCCGGTGCATCCACCAACATCACCACATCAATTTCTTCCAAGATAGACACCCCTTCGTAATAGGGCTTGACTCGATGCCCATTCACCTTGAAAGTACTTCCAGATTTCAAATCTTTGAGCTCAACCGCTCCATGTGGAAATACTTTCACCAACTCATAAGGGCCCGACCATTTGGAACATAACTTGCCCGGAAAAAGTCTCAATCTAGAATTGAACAATAAAACCTTCTTACCCTAAGATTAAGATTTTCGGCCTTAAGTACCTGATCATGGTACCTCTTAGTTCTTTCCTTGTACAACTTGGCACTCTTGTAGCCGTCTTGTCTCAACTCATCGATTTCATCCAAGTCAAGCATTCGTTTCTCACCCGCCTTCTTCAAATCCATGTTGAGTTCCTTCACATCTAATATGCTTTGTGTTCCATCTCAACCGGAAGGTGACACTCTTTGCCATATACAATTCTCGTACGGACTCATCCCAATGGGAGTTTTGTAAGCAAACCGATATGCCCATAATGCATCATTGAGCTTCAAAGCCCAATCTTTCTCGTTTGGCCGAACCGTCTTCTCAAGAACCCTTGATTTGGCGGTTGCTAACTTCCACTTGCCCCGATGTTTGGGGATGGTAGGTCGTGGCTAGCTTGTGAACAACCCCATATTTCTTTAGGACTTGGTTGAAGAGCCTGTTTGTGAAGTGAGTTCCTTGATCACTAATGATAGCCCGAGGCACCCCGTACCCGCAAAAATATTCTCACACACAAACTTTGAAACAACATTAGCATCATTAGTCCTGTGGCAATAGCTTCCACCCATTTAGAAACATAGTCCACAGCTACTAATATATACACAAAACCATGGGATGAGGGGAAGGGGCCCATAAAATAAATGCCCCACACATCAAATATGTCAACAACAAGATTATAATTTTGGGGCATCTCATCTTTCTTACCTATCCCTCCAGTTCTTTGGCATTTATCACACTTTTTGCAAAAATCTTGCGCATCTTTAAATATGGTGGGCCAATATAAGCCACTTTGAAGGATTTTCCTAGCGCCTTTTTGACCACCGAAATGCCCACCACATTGTAAATCATGACAAAAGCGCAAGACACTCAATTGTTCATATTCCGGAACACATCTCCTCACCATCTTATCCGGACAAATTTTCCACAAGTAAGGGTCATCCCAAATGTAGTTCCTCACATCAGATTTAAATTTTCTCTTTTGATCATAAGTAAAGTGAGGAGGAATCATGTCACATACAAGATAATTAACAAGATCCGCATACCAAGGCTCTTGAACATGTAGAGCAAGTAGTTGTTCATCCGGGAAATTTTCATTCACCGGAATTACTCCTTCATTGCTATTCTGAAACGAGAAATCCTCAAGCCTTGATAAGTGATCCGCCACTACATTCTCGGACCCCTTTTTGTCCCTTATTTCCAAATCAAATTCTTGCAACAAAAGCATCCACCTAAGCAACCTAGGTTTTGCATCCTTTTTATTCAACAAATATTTTAAAGCAAAGATGATCGTAATAGATTATTACCTTCGACCCAAGCAAATATGAACGGAACTTCTCAAGTGCAAACACAACAGCTAAAAATTCTTTTCAGGAGTGGTATAATTAAGCCGTGCATCATTAAGAGTTCTACTTGCATAATGGATTACATGCGGTAATTTATCTATCTTTTGGCCTAAAACAGCCCCAATAGCAAAATCGGAATATGCATCACACATGATCTCAAAAGGGTGAGACCAATCAGGGCTAGAAAGAATGGGAGTGCAAGTAAGTTTTTCTTTTAATAAAGTGAAAGCATCTAAACAGTCTTGGTCAAAGATGAACTCGGTATCTTTAGCTAGCAAGTTACTTAACGGCTTACAAATTTGTGAAAAATCCTTAATAAATTGCCGATAAAAACCCGCATGGCCTAAGAAACTTCGAACACCCTTAACTGAGACCGGGGGAGGCAGCTTAGAAATCACATCTATCTTAGCTTTATCGACCTCAATCCCCTACTAGACACTATGTGGCCCAAGACAATCCCCTGCCTAACAAGAAAGTGACACTTCTCCCAACTAAGTGTCAGATTGGTCTCGCAACATCTCCTCAAGACCATAGTCAAATTATCAAGACATCCCTCAAAGCTATCTCCAACCACAGAAAAATCATCCATAAACACCTCTACACACTTCTCTATCATATCCGAGAAGATGGAAGTCATGCACCTTTGAAAAGTAGCGGGTGCATTGCAAAGCCCAAAGGGCATCCTCCTATAAGCAAAAGTACCAAAGGGACATGTGAAAGTGGTCTTTGATTGGTCCTCGGGTGCAATTGTGATTTGATTATATCCCGAAAACCCATCAAGAAAGCAGTAATAAGCATGACCCGCCAACCTCTCTAGGATTTGGTCAATGAACGGCAAAGGAAAGTGATCCTTTTTGGTGGCGGCATTCAGCTTTCTCAAATCTATACACATCCTATACCCGGTCACCTCTCTAGTGGGCACATCCTCATTTTTATCATTTTTCACAACAGTAATGCCCGACCTCTTAGGAACCACTTGAACCGGGCTCACCCACTCACTGTCCGCAATTGGGAATATAATTCCCGCATCTAATAATTTCAGGACCTCTTTCCTCACTGCTTCCTCCATGTGAGGATTCAATCTCCTTTGTCTCTCCCTTGAAGGTTTAGCCCCCTCTACAAGATTAATTTTATGCATACACATTGAGGGGCTAATACCTTTAATATCCGCCAAGGTCCACCCTATGGCCGATTTGTGCTCACAAAGCACAGCAATTAATTTGGCCTCTTGTTCTAGGGTCAAATCTGAGGCAACTATCACAGGTAAAGTCTCGCCCTCCCCTAGAAAAGCATATTTTAAATTAGAGGGGAGGGGTTTTAGTTCAAGAACCGGTGGAACCACAACTGATGGCGCATACTTCTCATTGAAGTAGCCTAGGGAGTGAGACGGGCCATTAACAGTAATAATGTTCCTCGGCCTTATTTTCAATGGCCATAACTTCTAACCCGCATTATCCCTAGTTTTCTCACCGCCATTCAACAACATCTCAAGTTCATCACATGCTCTATCATGCCACGTATATTCATGCACACAATCATCTACTCTCTCCACAAAGTTACAAGAATTCCCATTGTCCATTGGATTTTTCATAATATCATGCACAGAAATTTCAATAGTTTCGTTGGCCACAGTCATGGAAAGAGTTCCATTGCCAACATTAATAATAGTGTTTGTTGTCGCCATGAATGGACGCCCAAGTAGAATTGGGGAATCACGACGACTACACTCACTATTAGGCATCTCAAGCACAACAAAATCCACATTGTGTATGATCAATGAGTCCACCTGAACCAAAACGTCTTCCACAATCCCCAACGGTCTTTTAATAGATCGATCCGCTAGTTGAAGAGCCATGGATGTAGGTTTCAATTCAGGCAAACCCATATCAAGATACATATAATGGGGTAACAAATTAATACTAGCGCCTAGGTCCAACATCGCCTTCACCTTATTCGAGTTCCCCATATTGATAGAAATTATAAAACTTCCGGGGTCCTTTTGTTTGGGTGGGAGGAGGTGTTGTGCCACTGCACTAGCATTCTCTCCAAGAAAAGCTTTCTCATCCTTGCCATACTTTGGTTTCTTGGAATTAATTTCTTTGAAAAACTTGGCATAAGCCGGAATATTTTTTATCACATTCAACAAAGGGAGATTGATGTTCACTTTAGAGAACATGTCCATCAACTCCGACATTTGTTGATTCATTTTATTTCTCATAAATCTTCCAGGAAACGGTACAGCCGGTACATATGGATTGGGGGTTGGAGAGTCAACTTTAGATTTCTCCCCCAATTCATTAGTACCTTCTTCCTCATTAACAATTTCAACAACAGGAGGGGGAATAAAAGATGAAGAAGAAATTACCTCGCTACCTACCTGTTTACCATTCCGGAGTGTGGTAATGGCTTTTGCTTGGTGACCTTGACTCGAGAAGGTCCCTGACTTGTGCCCCTGCATTGCTTGAACAGCTTCAGCCATTTGCCCTATTTGGGTCTCCAATTTTTTCATAGCAGCTTCATGATTCTTTGCTGCCTGTTGCTGTTCAGCTCTCATCTGCTCTACTGCTTCCTCCCAAGGCTCCTTCCTTCTTTCAAATGGTCCTGGTGGAGGTGGAGGATGGAGAGGTTTATTTTGTGGATTCTGATTACCTTCCCACGAGAAATTAGGATGATTCCTCCACCCTGGATTATAAGTGTTGCCATAGGGCATGTTACGTGGATGCCTTGGGGATGTCCATACATAGCATTTACCCTGCTCAGATCACAACCAAACCGCACACCACTTGGACACATATTAGTAGCATGAGAATTTAAACCACAAGTAAGCACATAAATCATTTAACACATTGGCACTAGAAGAGGTGCCTTGAGCAAATAACTTGTCAAACTTACTATTTAAAACAAAGCAATTTGCTTGGATAAATTATCGCAGTGATCAAATCCAATACCCCCTTGTTTTCCCCCTAGCACTCTTTTGTTGAGAATTAGCACTCAACATTTCAAATAAGGCCTTAGTCTCCTCGGGGTCTTGACTCCTATAGAGCCTCCGCCGCATTGTCCACCACAGACTGAGTGGAATCATTCAAGCCATCATAGAAAGCTTGATTCAGAGAGGGTAAAGAAAAATTATGCTGAGGACATTGAATAAGCATCATATTAAATCTCTCCCAAGCTTCATGGAAAGGTTCCCCCACATCTTGTGTGAAAGTCATCAATTTTTGTCTAAAAGTAGACTGCAGATGATGTGGGTAATACCTCCTGAGAAAAATATCTTGCATCTCAGTCCATGTGCTGATGCTTTGGGATGGAAGCATCATTAACCAAGTTTTCGCTGCCCCTTTTAGAGTGTAAGGGAAGCACTTAAGTCTAATCTGAACTTCAGTCACTCCCTCTCTTAATAAAAATTGGGCTACCGTCATAATGTATTCTTTCAAGAAAGTCAAGGCATCCTCGCCTGGTAGCCCCTGAAAACTAGGTAACATAGCAAAATATTGACCTTTGACCTCTAAATTCTTTGTCTTTGCTGGACAGCACTATGCATGAGGTAGAAGTGTCTACCCTAGGTCTCAGGTAATCATTCATTGTTTGAGCCGGTGGTTCTGCCATCTCGACTTTTTCTTCCTCTACCTCGGTGGTGGAGGGTTCAGACTCGATGTCCGAATCTGAAAAGAGAGGATTAAAGAGGGGATCGCCCTCAAATGTTTCCTCAAGTCTATTGATGTTATCGTCCAATGGAACCAATGTAGGCTTCAAAGAACGACGACCTTGCATTCACTACTTAACTTACTTGTTTACTTGCAACAAGTCCCCGGCAACGGCGCCAAAAACTTGATGGAGAAAAATTCCTCTAGTAATAAAAACCGAGCAAGTGTACTCACTACCGGTGTAGCAGTATGCACGAGCAGGGGTCGAACCACAGAGACTCGTTGGTAAACAAGAGCAGTTAAAGCAATGAATAAAGTAACCACAGATTTTTGGATTTGAAATAATAATCTAATTCTAAAACAGAAGTAAACAATTAACTAAGAAAGCAATTTAAATGTAACGAATTAACTCAGATCAACAACGGAGATTCACGGATTGGATTCACAATTACTTTCACTTTATGCTATATTTGTTGCTAAAAACATTAATCTCAATCTAAGATTCATTCACAAAAGTAAGGATTGGGACGGTGTGGTGCCCGAATTGCAACCCTTTGAATTATTATCAAGTTGCGTTTTCTATTACGGTCACACAACAATCAAACAATTATTTAGCCCTTTAGAATATTGAATCTAAACCCTTTTGATTTCTATTACGGCCTCAATTAGATCTAATCCACAAAGCAATGTTCAATTGTATCAATCCCCAAATTAATGGCGGAATTAATACCCAAATAATTAAAAGGCCAAAGTCATCTTAACATGAAATTGCAACCTTAAAACTGTTAAAGATAAATACTTTGAAGAACTAGAAAGAGATTAAATTGGAATAATGAAATCTATAGCATAAAGATCCAGAAATTGCTACAACCAATCCGCAAACCTAAGAGATTTAGCTACTCAAAGACATAATGAAAATAACAATACTTATAAAATAAAAGAACATCAAAACCTGAGAAATCCGGGATTGAAGAACGAAGAAATCTCTAGAAAGCTCAAAAACTAAGAACCCAAAACAATGATTAAGATCCCTCTTAAAATCTGCTACTTAAGTATTTATATTAGGGCAAAATACACAGGTCAAAACGGAATAAAAGTCAAGAATGCCCTTAATAAGTTGCTGAAATCTGGTGCTGAATACGGGACGAGCGCGGCCGCTCTGCAGGTGAGCGCGGTCGCTCTTCTTTACAGGGATTTTTGTCTTCACAACTTTACTTGAGCGCGGCCGCTCTTAGGATGAGCGCGGTCGCTCTGGAGGACAGGGATTTTTGTCTTGCTTTCTTCAATGGAGCGCGGCCGCTCTGGAGGCCAGCAACTGGAGCTCGAATCTGCTTCATTATTTTCATGCTCCGCTCCGCTCCAACTTGATTTCCTTGCCCTTTTCTTGACAAAACTCAACATAAAATCATACTTTTGCCCTGTACTCATCAAACACTCAACAACCACATTAAAACAACATAAAACCCGGGATTTTGAGCCTAAAATAAGTTCGTAAACATGTAAAATGGGTGTGTAAAAACACATCCATCAAGAATCCAGAGTGGTTTGGATCTCGGCAGTTTGCCTTTGCTGCGGTCTGGAGTTAAGGAGGGTAAGGAATTTAGAACTTAACTCCCCAAGATCTTTCTCAATAGCTTTGCAGATCTTCTCACCAAGCTTATTCAGAATCTTGTTCAGTTCATCAACATATGCTTTATCTCGCATGGCCTTTAGCATACCATCTTCAAGGGATTTCTGAAATGCATTGAAGCAATTCTTTGCAGTGTTTTGATGACAAGCGGTTTGACCAGTAGAGGTGGATGCATGAGTAGTAGTTGATCTCTCCCCCTTAATGGCATCAATCAAAGAGGATTTAAGATTGGCCACTTCAAGGGATTGAGAATCCACCTTGGCAAGGAGGGAGCGGTTGGATTCAGAGAGGGAGGTGTTGGAGGCTTGGAGGGAGGCATTAGAAGCGGTCAGCATAATGACATGACCTTGGTTTATGAGGAGTTGGCTTTGGATAAGGTTAAGGGTTTGAAGGATTTGTGAGTATTCAGATGGAGTGGCGGTTGAGGTTGAAGCGGTTTGGAAAGAAGGAGGCGGTTGGAAATGGGTAGATTCAGGTTGAATGAAGGGATTAGGAGGTGACTTGGTAGGAGCAATTTGGGTTTGAGGAGGAGGGGTTTTGGAGGGTGAATGTGTTTGGGTAGTGTGAAGGGAAGGAGGAGTTCCTTGTCTTAGGGGTGAATTTTGAGGAGTTGGATCTTTGGTAGGTGTATGGGACTTGGAGCGGTTTGAGTTAGGGGAATTGGTTGGAGTTGGATCTTCCCTAATAGATCTAGAGGTGGCATGGCCAGCAGAGGGTTTTGAGGTCCAGGGCTGGTAGGCATTTGAGTGAGAAGGAGTTTGGTTTGAGTGTTGGGAATTTATGGAGTGAGAATGTTGGGGGGAATGAGATGTGGATTGGGAGGATAAAGGGGAAAGGGATTTTCTGGGGGGTGAAGGTGAGTTTCTAAGCGGTGAAGGGGAATTTCTAGGAGGTGAGGGAAAAGGAGAAGGTGAGGGTTCTACAGGTTTACCCTTTTTGGAGTTCTTCTTGGCTGGCATTTTCCTTCTCTTCTTAGGAGTCTCCCCCTGAATTGGTGCATCTTTGAGAGGGGAAGGAGAAGGAGTTTTAGATTTGGATTTTGAAGGAGATTGGGCAGGATTTGAGGATGGAGGCGGTTGGGATCCAGGTTGCGGTTCATGTTGTAAAGTGGTTTCATCAACGTTTGATTTTCCCTTGGCATTCCTCTTCTCTTCCTGCTCTTTGGCCAGCCTGTCAATCTTATCTTGAAAGAACTTCATCTGCTCTTCAACAGTCATTCTAGCCATATCATCTCTAGCCTTCTTGGCTCTAGCAACCAAGTTTGGAATACTTGGGTCTTCTTCTTCTCCATCATCATCTTCATCAACCAAATTCATTGGTTTGCCTTGCTTCTTAGCCTTGCAAGGACCAGCTCCATCAGTTACAGGCGGTTTGGAAACTGGAGCGGTCTTGGATTTCTTAGGGAGCGGTTCAGCTCTGGCAGGTGGCTTCCTTGACCAATTTGCACCTTTCGTGACCGCTTGAGGAGCGGTTGTAGGGTCCCTTAGCTCATACTCCTCCTTCTTAGGATATGTGTCTGCATCATATAAGGATTTGTAAAGAGCATCACCATTGGCATATC
Organism: Adenophora triphylla var. japonica; assembly: GCA_022495995.1. NCBI lineage: Eukaryota > Viridiplantae > Streptophyta > Magnoliopsida > Asterales > Campanulaceae > Adenophora > Adenophora triphylla. The sequence goes on from JAFEMH010000896.1 coordinate 229,336, forward strand.
TGAAGGTATGACAGGTGAGCAGTCCTAAGGATTCTTCAGTGCCAAAGTCAATCATCAACTCTGGATTCTTTGACCTGATATCTTCAAGATGCTCGAAGTCCAGCAGGATGGCAGTCAGAATTCTGCAAAAGGGTCTCCATCTTTGGTCTTCTCCCTTTCTCTTGGACTGATAAGTCTCCACACTGTCACATATCTCCCTAAATAAGATCCTTGGCCAGTGCAGCTTGATTTCCATGAAAATGGTTGAACAGTACATCCATTGTTGGGATGTAAAGTTGTTATGATTCCCAGTCTTGCCACAGACTGATTTCCCAACTAAATAACCCAGGTGGCTCATTAGCTCAACAAATCCTTTCCTTGGGATCTTCTTGAATTGACCAACCATGGATTTCACCTTGGCGGTTTAAGAGGCAGCAGCATCTTGGATCACTTGATCCACTTCTTCAGGAGCTCCACCAACTTTGAAATTAAAAAGCCTCCTGATGTCAATGTAATCAGTAGAGAGAGAAAGGCCTTCTATTACGGCGGTCAGACAAGAAACTTTCGGACCATCTTCAAGCTGTCTCACTCCACGCTTGGCAGTGGAATAGAATTGATCCACGAAAGAAGGGATAATGAAATTCTGCTTCTTGGTAAAGAGGGGCAGAATCCCTGAAACTCTCAGCTTCCTTAGCAGTTCCCTTCCTAGAGCATCAGTCCTTAGCTCAGCCTCATTAACTTCCCACCCTGGTAGGAAGGTATTTGGATCCTACAAAGGAAAACATTAAGTGTTAGATCCATTTTTGTATTCACAGTTCACAAGCGGATTGAGCACCCAAGCGGTTTAGCAGTGGTGCGGTTTGAAAAGTGAAAATTTTCAAACCCCAAGTGAACTATGAATACTAAAGAAAATGAGAATTTTAGAACAAAATTACTTAACCAAGAACAGAGATTATCAAAAACATAACCAAAATTGACAAAAAGCATATCAAAATGATCTTCATGAAGAACACGAAGAACAGTTCATAAATACCAAGAACAGAGATTATCAAAACTTAACCAAAATTGACAAAAAGCATATCAAAATGATCCTAACAAGTTGTAGACTAACAATATATCATCAAAATAACAACTTTAAGTCAGAATCACCAAGAAATCATATGAACACGAAGTGGGTTTTCGAAGTACATAAACTGAAAATCACTAAATCAGTGCCCAAATCATGGATGGATCATAAAACAATTAACATATAATGAATCCTTATGCAAATCCGAACAGAACCCAACAAAAATCATCAAAAATGACCGAGAGTTAAGAACAAAATCAGCCAAAATGATATTTGAAGAACACGAAGGGTTTCTGAGTTTAACAATGGCAGATTTTGAAAAATAAAAAGAATTAGGGTTAGAAATTGTTACCATATCAAGAATAGGTTTCTTGGGAGCCTTTGTTAATGCAGAGGATCTTTGCCTTTTTGAAGTTGAAGTCATTTTAGGTTGAGGTTTCGAAAATTGAGGTTTTAGAGAGTTTATAGAGAGAGAAAGAGAAGTTGGTATAAGAGAGTACAAGTGCAGAGAGTGACAGTGAAAAGGTTAGAATTTTCACCAAACTTTGCTTATATAGGTGAAGGGGTAGGCAGCAATGTTCAGAAGAAAATGATTGAAATAACCAATTGTTGCACCCTTTCACCTCCTGTACTACAACCTATGATGACTGGCATGAGGGTTTTTAATGCTCATGTCCCATTTGCATTAAATGCATTTAAATTTTGAAATAACGTGGGAAAACATTTGCAAAATACCCTTATGTCAAAATAAGGACTAAAAAATAAATAAAAATAATTTGAACAGTTTTTTTTTTAATAAATAAAGATAAGAAATAAACAGAAGTTACTTCAAGTTGAAACTCGGTTTGGATCAAGCGGTCAAGCTGCAGCACGCGGTTTGGAGATAGGTGGTTGGCTGAAGGCGGTTTGATACACGCGGTTTCAACAGGGGAGGTTTGAATCCTCAACAATAATTTCAACCTATACTCAACACACAAGTTAGCAAATAAAAAGTATGGAATCATTTAAGTTCAAGCATACCCATTTCTCCTCTGAGGAAGGAAAACCTCTTGGAGTCCAGAGCTTTGGTGAGGATATCAGCAATCTGGTTGTCTGTCCCCACATACTCTAAATGGATATTCCTCTTCTCCACATGATCTTTGAGGAAATGATACTTGATATCTATATGCTTGGTCTTGGAATGCATGACAGGGTTGTTGGAGACTGAAATTGTTGAAGTGTTGTCACACATGATAGGGCAATTTCCTTCTTCAATTCCATAGTCCACCAACTGCTACTTCATCCAAAGGATTTGACAGCAAAAACTTCCAGCAGCAATATACTCAGCCTCTGTGGTTGACACTGAAACTGAAGCTTACTTTTTGCTGGCCCAAGCAACTAGTCCATTCCCGAGGAAATGACAAGTACCACTAGTGATTTTCCTGTCAATAGTACAAGCTGCATAATCTGCATCTGAATAACCTACAAGATCGAAGTTCGAATCTTTGGAATACCAAAGTCCAAGGTTAGTGGTTTCAGATAAATAGCGGATTATACGCTTGACTGCAATTAAATGTACTTCGCTAGGATCTGCTTGATAGCGTGCACATACATAGACACTAAACATGATATCGGACCTACTAGCAGTTAAATAAAGTAATGAGCCGATCATACCTCGATATAAGGTTTGATCAACCTTCTTACCCTTTAGATCTTTATCTAGCTTATTGCCGGTGGCCATTGGAGTATCATATGCTTTAGTATTTTCTAATCCAAAATTCTTTATCAACTCCTTGGTGTATTTGGCTTGGCTGAGGAAAATACCTTCTTCGCATTGCTTGATTTGAAGCCCGAGGAAGAATGTTAACTCTTCCATCATGCTCATCTCAAACTTGCTTTTCATTAGTTTTTTCGAAACGCTTACAAAGTAACTCATTAGTAGAACCAAAAATAATATCATCGACATATATTTAAACAAGTAATGTATGCTCATTATATTTGGCAATAAAAAGAGTTGTATCGATTTTACCACGTTTAAATCCTTTTTCTAGTAAAAATTTAGAAAGAGTCTCATACCATGCCCTTGGAGCTTACTTAAGTCCATACAAAGCTTTCTGGAGTTTGTAGACATGATTGAGAAATTTGGAGTCTTCAAATCCAGGCGGTTGGGCAACATACACGGTCTCTTGCAGTTCACCATTGAGGAAAGCACTCTTCACGTCCATTTGATATAACTTGAAACACTTGAAAGAGGTGTAGACTAAGAAGATTCTGATAGCTTCCAATTGCAACTGGAGCAAAGGTTTCATCATAATCGGTTCCTTCTTCTTGCCTATATCCTTGTGCAACCAATCTTGCTTTATTCCTTGTGATGCTTCCATTCTCGTCCATCTTATTCCTAAACACCCACTTAGTTCCTATCACTCCTTGATCCTGAGGTCTAGGCACCAATGTCCAGACCTTGCATCTTTCAAACTGGTTGAGTTCTTCTTGCATAGCAACGACCCAACTGGAATCTTGGAGTGCTTCATCAATCTTCTTGGGTTCAACTTGAGATAACAGAGAAGTATGCTCATCATAGTTCGATCTCCTTGTTTGAACACCGGAAAACAGATCACCAATCACATTAGAGAGAGGGTGACTGCTGACTTCACGAACCTCCGGGGGTAAGTCTGGTTGGACTGAGGTTTGCTGAAGATCTTCAATTGGAACATCGTTAGATCCTTCAGCGAAGTCATGGAAGGTAAGTTGACGAAGAGGTTCAATAAGCTGGATGGGGGAATTCTCAACATCTTCTTCCCTTGGAGTTGCATCTGGAGTAGGAACTTCAGGTGCGGTTTCAAATGTGCGGTTTGAGGGAATTTCAGTTGAGGGTGCTGGATTTTGCGGTTGAGGTTCAGGTGCGGTTCTAGAGGATTCACCTGTTTCATTATGCTCAGCAAAATCATCAGCAACATTTGGAGCCAAATGTGGCTCAAGGAGAGAATGCTCATCGAATGTAACATGGACAGACTCAACTATCTTTAAACTAGTTTTATTGAAAACACGAAAAGCTTTTGAATGTTTAGCATACCCAACAAAAATACCTTCATCGGCCTTGGCTCCGAATTTACCTCTATTTTCTCTTTCGTTGTAGAGGATAAAGCATTTGCAGCCAAAGATCTTGAAGAATGCAATGTTGGGGGTTCTTCCTCTCCATAGCTCATATGGAGTCTTGTTATAGGTTTTGTTGATGAGGGAGCGGTTCTGAGTGAAGCATGCTGTGTTGATTGCTTCAGCCCAGAAATACTGAGGCAGCTTCGCTTCAGATATCATTGTCTTTCCAGCCTCAATCAACGTCCTGTTCTTCCTTTCCACAATCCCATTTTGTTGTGGAACACCAGCATCGGAGAAATTGTGATCAATCCCATGGTCATCACAATACTGACCAACACCGTTGTTCTTAAATTCTGTTCCATTATCTGATCGAACACTAAAGATGTCGTTTTCTTTCTGAGTTTAGAGCCGTTTAAAGAGGGAGGTTAAAATGTCATAGCAATCGTCCTTAGAAATCATCATCTCAACCCAAGTATATCTTGAATAATCATCCACCACCACTAAATTATATCTACTTCCTCCAATGCTGGCAGTGGTAACGGGTCCAAACAAATCTATGTGAAGCAGTTGTAAGCATCTTGAAGTTGAGGGCGCGGTCTTGCTGGTGAAAGACGAAGCGGTTTGCTTACTAAGTTGACATGTACTGCATTTCTCTGGATGGTGGTCAGCCACTTTGGGTAAACCACGAACAAGGTTTTCCCTTCCAATCTTTGTTAGATACTTGAAGTTCAAGTGACTCAACCTCTTGTGCCATAGCCAACTATTCTCGCTCACATTTTTAGCTATAAAACAGAGATTAGTAATACTACATGCAGAATCTAGATCAATAATGTAAATATTACTCTTACGAATTCCTGTGAGTAGGGTGACTCCGGAAATGCTATCTTTGATAAAGCAGTTTGATGACGTGAAGTTGTAAAGCATTCCTTTGTCGCAGAATTGAGAAATTGAAAGGAGGTTGTGCTTGAGTCCTTCAACAAGAGAAACCTTCTCAATGGTTAGGTTTCCTCTCCTTATAACACCATACCCAATGGTTTTGCCTTTGTTGTTGTCACCAAAGGTTACAGACGGATCACTTGCTTCAATGACATCTTCAAGTAATGATCTATATCTAGTCATATGTCTTGAGCAGCCACTGTCAAGATACCATTCATTTTCCTTGGAGTGACTAGCCATTAAGCAAAGGACCTGAAATGTAAACATTAAGAACGAGGTCCCCCTTTATTCCTTGGGTCCTGAGGTTAGCAACCTTTAACGACTTACACCTGTTTGACAGAAGGAGGTTTACTCTTCCTGGCATTGGGTGTGAACCGCAAAAGACATTCTGCAGCCTTGTGACCTAAACCATCACACACAGAGCATTTATGAAAGCTACAAGCATAATGAGGTTTTACTAACTTCTTACTTTTCTTAGGAATTTCATCCGGATTGGGAACAGCGGTTTCAGCCTTGACAAAGGTAACTGGCTTTGGTTTGACCATGGGTTTTCTAGGAATGCTCTTCTTGCTTTTGAAGGCAGGAGGAGCGGTCGAAGAAGAAGGGCGGTCAGCCTTGCAGTTGCCAGCACCACCTATTCCACCAGGAGCGGTTGGATTAGAGGTGCGGCCAACTCCATAAGTCATTTCCTCTGCATCTTCACTCTCATAATCATTTTCTTTCATCTGAGAGTTTTTCCCATATTGTTTCTTTGGGTAGACATAATTGAAATTAAGTTGTCCTTTACCCTTAGAATCAGCACGCATCCCCTTAGGAATTTCTTTAGTTAGTTTTAAAATTTCCTCATCCTTTTCACAGCAGTATGCACACTTCTCCTCTTCACCAGATCCAAATTCCAGACCTTCTTTAATTCCACTAGTCATTTGGGAATCTATAATTTGATCCATGGTGGATTTTGATTTGAGCCACCCATCAATAATCTTCTGAAGATCGTTGATTTGGGTGACCAGATCATCATTTCTAAGTTGAAGTGCAGCAACCTTAGTTTCAAGGATGCGGTTTTGATCAGCAAGAGGAGACATACTCTTGATTTGGTCCTTAAGATTTGAAATTTCAGACCTCATCACAGTTTTCTCCGTCTTGTACTGAGAAATTTCATCATGAGCTAATCCTAAAGCTTTCTTAACATTAGAGAATTTTTGGATCATCATTTCTGCTTCCTTGAACATCCTTTCATGTTCCATGGGAGAAACTTCTTCCACCACCTTTTTCAAAATTTTCTTTTTTGGAATTACTTTTGAAGGTGGAGCATTTGTAGGAGGAAAAATGAGACGTGAATACGAACAATTTCCTATCTTAATGCTAGGAGTAAGTTTGACATCACCATCCAATTTAAAATTTGGAATTTTTGTAGAAACCTCTTCATCCTCCATATCTAGCGACTCGATTGACTCAGTATCTGACTCATCGGAAGCATCTACAACTAAGCATAGATTAACCTCTTCGGTTTCTTCATCACTTCCATCATCAGAATCTGTTTCAATTCAAGTTGCTAATTCCTTGGAATTCTCTTCCTCCTCAGCAACCATTTCCTTGCGACGAGAAAATTTCGCAGGAGAGGTTTTCTTTTTCATGTATTCATATTTAGGCTGTGGACACTCAGATGCAAAGTGACCAGGTTTTCTACAGTTGTAGCAAACTAGATCACTCTTTTTCTTTGTACTTGCAGCCTTAGAAAATCTTGCAGGAGGTTTGCCTTTAGAAAATATTTTTGTGAAAGGTTTTGAGGATTTTCTAAATTTTTGAAATCTTTTCACAAACATGGCAAAATCATCATTATCCATCTCGATGAGTGATGAGGTTGATATAGAAGGATCAGCGGTTTGATTGGATGTGGTTGGTTTCTCCTCATGTTCCACGACGGGCATGGAAAGCAATTTGGTTTTCCCTTCAATCTCTTCAATATGATTTAATTTAAGCTCATAGACTCTAAGGTTTGCATACAAGTTACTTAACGACCAAGTATTCAAAACTTTGGAGTCTTCTAGAGAGGTTGCTTTATTCACCCATCTAGAACCTAAAGCAGCTAGGAAAGTCATATTGATTTCCTTATCAGTTAAAATCTTGTCAAGAGATATACAAGCATTAACTACCTCAATATAGCGGTCGTAGGTCTGACGCAAGGTTTCGTTGGATTTCCTGTTGAAGTTGTTGTAGGATCTTTCAATAGCATATAATTTGTTCTCCTTTCATTTGTTATCACCTTCGAGGTAGCTCTCTATGGCATCCCACATCTGCTTTGCGGTTTTGAGATACATCACTTTTTGAAGGGTTGAAACGGGGAGGGTTCCAGAAATGATGTGCCTCGCCTTGCTGTCCAAGGCAGCTAATCTTTTCTCTTCATCTGACCACTCGCCTTTTGGCTTTTTAACCTCTGGAGTTTCCACACTGGTGGCTGCATCTCTGTTGGCCTTCATGGGAACGAACGGGCCATTGATCACGCATTCCACCAGCATCTCATCAATAGTCTCCAAATGAATAAGCATTCGGCACTTCCAGATGTCGAAGTGGTTTTCGTCCAAAATTAGAATGTGTGAATAGTTAACAGTTGTCATTGTCTTTGAGTTTGCCATATCGAATCGGCACACAAGTTGTTAGCTTGAAAGTAGTTTTATAAATGTCTTTGCTCTGATACCACTTGTTGGTCCCAAAGGTGGCAACAAGGGTGAAAAACAGCTAGAGGGGGGTGAATAGCTGTTACAAATTTTTTGCCCTCTTTTTAAAACTAAACCTCTAAGCTTACAAAACCTCTTGCAATGTGTTATAAACTGCAAGTAGAGTTCTAAAATGCACACCGGAGTATTTGAGTTACAAAGCGGTTTTGGATAAGCGGTTTTGCAAAGCAGTTTTAGTGCAGTTTTGTGAGCAGTTATAAAACTGAAAGTGAGGTTTGACAATGTTAACTCCAAACACAATTCACTATTAAGGATAACTACAATTAAGATCAAACAGAGAAAAAGATAGATAATTAATAAGCACATAATATAATAAATGCAGAAAAGTAAGAACACAATATTTGGAATGGTTCAATCGATAAACGATCTACGTCCACTACCAAGATGGTTAGTCTTGGATTTTCTAAGAGTTAGATTTTATATTGAGTATGAGAGAGATTACAAAATACAAAGTGTTCAAACTCAGATCTAAAATCTATTCTATGAAGATCGAATCCTAGACTATAATCAGTGTATCTCAAATGAATAATCTATGTGATTAAACAAGTGAGGTGTGTGTGTGTATTCAAGATCAAGGCTCTTTGAATCTAAGAGATGTAGAGATCAATGATTCTTGATGTGTATAAGGCTTAATTTTTGAGCTGGGATATTTTTCTTGAAGTAGAAGATGAAGATTTAAAGGACTAAGAATTTCTGGGCAGAGCTTCAACTTCGTATGAACTCACATCAAATCAATTTCTCAAGCAATCTTCAAATGGTGAAGATTGGGGGTACTTATACCCAAGCATCAAGGATATAGCCATTGGACACAGCTGTTGCAAGGACTGTACTGGTGCTTTCCCATTGGTCCACAGTAACCACTTTTTTTTATTATTTTTTTCACTACTCACACACACACACACATGTACGCACACAAGCGCCTAGGAGATAAATCCTAGGGAGAGAAAGTCTTCCCTCTAACTTCTGGGGGGATCGAACCCATGACCTCCAGGTTGGAAGCCATGAGCTCTAGCCAGCAGGCCAAATCCCCATGTGCCACAATAACAACTTTTGTCCTTAGGTACAGCAGTTCCAGGTAACACTGATCAGGCTCCAGCTGCAAATAAGGTAGTTAGGACATCTGTCATATTTTCAAGATCCTTGCAGATCTTCTCTGACATTGGGTCACGTGACAAGATATGGTGGTTGACATTTGATATTGCTGACGTGGATTCCAATGGTCAAATGTGGTTCACTTCAAGTCTTCAATCATTGGAGCGGTCCTGGTGCATAAGCGGTTCTGAGTATAAGCGGTTTCACCAGTGGAGGATCCTTAAGTGCTGATTCAAAGATGGAACTGCAATGCAGTTTGCATGGAGCGGTTCATAAGGTAGATTGCACTTAGGAGTTCAGGAGCGGTTTCAGACAAGGATTCCACCAAGCGGTTTTGCATGAAGCGGTTCTGCTAGGAGGATTTGACAAGGCGGTCTGAAACTCTGAACTGCATCCTCAGATCCAATGAGTCTTGTGCCAGTCTTCAAGCCTAATTTTAACCTATTCTATAAAATGGACGTAGCTAAAAAATTGAAGTCTAAGCTTCATTATATATGGGCCTAAAGTCCTTAACGCATAACGAGGAGGTTATGGTATCAATCAAATCTTAAGCTAATCTAGGAGGGTTAAATAATGCATACCCAACAATAAGTCAAGATGGGATTTGTCCCTCGTTAAGAGAGATGTCTGCTTGGGCCCCTCGATGAATTGTGTTGATGAAATGTGATGGAGAAAAATTCCTCTAGTAATAAAAACCGAGCAAGTGTACTCACTACCGGTGTAGCAGTATGCACGAGTAGGGGTCGAATCCACAGAGACTCGTTGGTAAACAAGTGCAGTAAAGGCAATGAATATAGTAACCACAGATTTTTGATTTAAAACAGTAATTTAATTCTAAAACAGAAGCAACAGATTAAAACTAAGGAAAGCGATTTAAATGTAACGAATTAACTCAGATCAACACGGAGATTCACGGATTGGATTCACAATTACTTTCACTTTATGCTATATTTATTGCTAAAAACATTAATCTCAATCTAGGATTCATTCACAAAAGTAAGGATTGGGACGGTGTGGTGCCTGGATTGCAACCCTTTTAATTATTATCAAGCTGCGTTTTCTATTACGGCCACACAACAATCAAACAATTATTCAGCACTTTAGAATATTGAATCTAAACCCTTTTGATTTCTATAACGGCCTCAATTAGATCTAATCTTCAAAGCAGTATTCAATTGTATCAATCCTCAAATTAATGGCGAAATTGATACACAAATAATTAAAAGGCCAAAGTTATCTTAACATGAAATTGAAACCTTAAAACTGTTAAAGATTAATACTTTGGAGAACTAGAAAGAGATTGAATTGGAAGAATTAAATCAATAGCATAAAGATTCAGTAATTGCTACAACCAATCCGCAAATCTAAGAGATTTAGCTACTCAACGACATAACGAAATCAACAATACTCATAAAATAAAATAACATCAAAACCTGAAGAATCCGGAATTGATGAACGAAGAATTCTCTACGAAAACTCAAAACTAGAACAAAAGCAAATATCCTGCATGTCTCTCTAAAGGTTTCTTGAAGTATATAATCTAGGGAAAAATACATAGGTAAAATGTGCAAAAAGTCAAGAATGCCCTTCATAAGTTGCTGCAAACTGGTGCTGAAAACGGGACAAGCGCGGCCGCTCTTGGGTTGAGCGCGCCCGCGCAACTTGGCAGCAACTTTGGTCTTCAAAAACGTCACTTGAGCGCGGTCGCCCTTAGGATGAGCGCGGCCGCGTTGGTTGGCCGAGAGTTTGGTCTTCTTTTCTTCAATGGAGCGCGGTCGCTCTGGTGATGAGCGCGGCCGCTCTGGAGGACAGTAACTGCAGCTCGAATCTGTTTCACAATTTTCTTTCTCTGCTCCACTCCAACTCGATTTCCTTGCCCTTTTCTTGACAAGACTCACACATAATCATAATTTACCCTGTACTCATAAAACACTCAACAACCACATTAAAACAACATAAAACTTGGGATTTTGAGCCTAAAATAGGTTCGTAAACATGTAAAATGGGTGTGTAAAAACACATCCATCAAATTGTGTGGCCATACTCAAGAGATTTGATAGAGATCAAATGCACTTGAATTATCAACATATTCGTAGTCAAGAAAGCATTAAACAATATAAGTTGACATGGACCATGACTTATGTTCAATATGACATCGTGAGACAAAGGGATTGTGACATTGGTCTATCAAGGAATCAAGCTTTGATGTTATATTTAATTTGGTGGACATAATGGCTTGCTAGAGCCCACTTATGTCTTGTGAGGTTGATGATTCAACACACTACCAACATAAAATATAATTCTTAAAGGGTCACACACAAAGAACGGATTGAAAATGGCTCAAATATGGAACTGTACAGATGGGCGACTGCCAAGGGGAATTGTGGGTGACCGCCCACATAGTTTTTCGAAAGATCATAAAAGGCTGTACAACTGGGTGGCCGTCGGGAACCTTAGTGGGCGATCGCCCATCCCCCGTTTCAGCACATCAGTTTTTGACTTGGATTAGGGTTTCTTCCTAATTGTTAGGAATATTTATAAAGTATAAATATATATACCCTTTTGCCTCAGCCAAGACACATGAAATTTGGGGCTTGAGTAATACAAATCTCTTGATTTGATTACGAATCAAAGATCAAAACACCCTAGATTTAATTGCATATCAACCACAGATTGTTGAAAATGGTTTCAACAATCGAGGATCATCTAGAAATCCAACAAGATATAGATCATGGTTCGTTCGCGTGTGAATTACCGATAGAGGGTGATTGTTTTATCACCTAAAGCTTGAAGGTCTAAGTTGTTGATTCATCACAAGGAAAAATAAGGAGAAGATCAAAGTTTCATTGACGATTCAAATCTGAATTACGATCAAAGAGATGTATGATGTGGTGAAGGCTTTTAATGCATGCAAGATGCAAGAGGGGCAGTCGGTAGGTCCTCATGTCCTTAAGATGAAAGGATACATTGAGCACCTTGATAGGCTTGGGTATCCTATGAGTTTGGAACTCGCAACGTATACGATATTGAATTCATTGCGTGAAAGTTATGGTCATTTCATTATGAACTATAACATGAGTTGAATGGAGAAAAATCTGTCAAAATTGCATGCGATGCTTAAGACTGCAGAGAAAAATATTAAGAAGCCTAGTACCGCAAATGTGTTAATGGTTAACAAAGGAAAAGGGTTCAAAAGGAAGGCAAAGTAGGTAAAGTAAAGGTTACTAAACCTAAGGCCAAAGTTGCCAATGTCGAAGAGGCAAAACCCAGAGTGTCTCAAAATGATGCAATTTGCTACCATTGGCAAGAGGTTGGTCATTTGAAGCGAAATTGCAAGGCTAATAAGGAAGGCCTAAAAGCGAAGAAGGGCAATACGATTGCTACTGATTCAGATATCTATATGATAGATATTTTCCTTTCTACTTCTTGGATTCTTGCTCATGGGTATTGGATACCGGATGTGAATCTCACATTTATTTAAATGTGCAGGGACTAAAAAATAGAAAGCTACTCAAAGAAGGTGAAGTAGACCTACGTGTGGGGAATGGAGCAAGAGTTGCCGCATTAGATGTAGGGACTTATGAAGTCACTTTACCTAGTGGACTATTACTTATTTTGAACAATTGTTATTACGTTTCGGATTTGAGTAGGAATATTATCTTTGTTTCTTGTTTGGATAATGAAGGATATAGGTTTCTTATTGAGAATAAGAAGTTTTCTATTTATTTAAATGATATTCTTTATTGTATTGCAAATTCATTTAAAGGCCTTTATATCCTTGATGTTGAGAAACAAAATGATGCTGAAGATATCTATAATGTAAATAAGAAATCTAAACCGAATGATGTGAACAACACGTTCATGTGGCATTGCCGGATTGGTCATATAAATGAGAAACGTATTTCTAAACTCCATAAAGATGGACTTTTAGACTCACATGATTATGAATCATATGAGGTATGCGAATCTTGTTTATTGGAAAAAATGGCCAAACCACCCTACACTAAGAATAGTGGAAGGGCTAGTGACTTATTGGCCCTAGTACATACTGATGTATGTGGATCATTAAATAGCATTGCTAGGGGAGAATTTCGGTATTTCATCACATTCACTGATGACTTATCTAGATATGACTATGTCTATCTGATGAAGTCTAAAAGTGAATCGTTTGAGATATTTAGAATATTTCAAAATGAAGTACAAAATCAACTTGGGAAAACTATTAAAGTACTTCAATCCGATAGAGGTGGTGAATATTTAAGCCAAGAGTTTGACAATCATCTAAAAAAACTGTGGAATCGTTTCAGAGTTGACTCCACCCGAAACACCACAATGGAATGGTGTGTCTGAGAGGAGGAATAATAGAACCTTGTTGGACATGGTTCGATTCCGATGATGAAGTCAAGTTGATCTTCCAATTTCATTTTGGGGGACATGCGTTAGAAGACTGCGCGTTCACACCGAATAGAGTTCCCTCACTTAGATCGGCTCCTAAGACCCAACATAGAGATGTGGCATGGAAGAAAATCAGAATTCGTCTTTCATGAAGATTTAAGGGGTTGCGAAGCTTATATGAAGAGACTTGTCTCCAGATAAGTTAGCACCCAAAATCGACAAAAGTTATTACATTGTTAGTTATCCTAAGGAAACAAAAAGGATATTATTTTTACCGCAATAGAGTAACAACGTGTTTGTTGCTTTCAAATATGGTACTTTTCTTGTGAAACGTAGCTTGATTTTCTCAATAAAGGATCTAGTGTGAGGTAAAAATTAATCTTGAAGAAGTTCAAGAGCCCAAAAATAACTTTGTCAATGAAAGATATGGGTGAAGTTTCGCCTACATCTCTTGGCATCAAGATCTATAGAGATAGATCTAAAAAGATGATTTATTTGAGTCAAAGTACTTACATTGACAAAGTTCTTATAAGATTCAAAATGGAAAATTCTAAGAGAGGAAACTTGCAAATAGGTCATGGTATTACTCTTAGCAAGACTCGGTGTCCTAGGACAAGGCGGTGAGCAAAAGAGAATGAATGAGATTCCATACGCTTCGGCTATTGAATCTATCATGTATGCCACGATTTGTACTAGACCTGATGTCTCGTATGCTCTAAGCATGACAACTCGATAGAATCTGATCCTGGTGAAAACCATTGGATGGCAGTTAAGATGATCCTCAAGTACTTAAGAAGGACTAAGGATGCGTTCTTGATCTTTGGAGGGATGGAAGATGATCTTGTTGTAAAAGGTTACACAGATGCAAGCTTCCAAACTGACAAAGATGATTTTAGATCGTAATCAGGGTTTGTGTTTATGCTTAACGGAGGTGCGATTTGTTGGAAGAGTTCCAAGTAGAGTACCATAGCCGATTCTACAACTGAGGCCGAATATATAGCGGCATCCAATGCAGCTAAAGAGGCAGTTTGGATCAAGAAGTTCATTAGTGATTTGGAAGTCGTTCCATGTATCACTAATCCGGTAGAACTTTATTGTGACAAAAATGGTGCCATTACTCAAGTAAAGGAACCAAGGTCACATCAACAATACAAACACATACTCAGATGTTTCCAACTTATTCGAGAATTCATAGAAAGAGGAGACGTTAAGATTTGCAAAGTATCAACCGATGATAACATAGGGGATCCACTTACAAAGCCCCTCACACAAGCAAAGTATGATGGTCATTTTAGGTCTATGGGTATACGATACATATGAGATTGGGCCTAGTGCAAGTGGGAGATTGTTGGTGTAATGCCCTAGGCGTATAGTTATTTTGACTTATAACTAATACCGTTATGTAATCGTCTTTACCATTTATAATAGAGAATGTTTTTCTTGAGTATTATATGCTTTACATGTTTTGTTATAATATTCTGTGTCCCTAGTTATTGTGAATAGCTAGTATAAGTTGGTAATGGATAATCATAGAGATGGTTATATGCATGAGGATGCACATTACACTTATGGGTACTTGTTAGAGAACAAAGTACTGGCCGACCCATCTATGAGATTTATGACATGGTCTATGGTCGTATATGTCATGATTAATAGTGTTGATGAAATGTGTGGCCACACTCAAAGAGATTTGATAGAGATCAAATGCACTTGAATTATCAACATATTCGGAATCGAGAAAGCATTGAACAATATAAGTTGATGTGGACAATGACTTATGTTCAATATGACATCGTGTGACAAAGGGATTGTGACATTGATCTATCAAGGAATCAAGCTTTGATGTTATATTTAGTTGGGTGGACATAATGACTTATTAGAGATCACTTATGTCTTGTGAGGTTGATGATTCAACTCACTGACAACATAAAATATAATTCCTAAAGGGTCACACACAAAGAATGGATTCAAAATAGCTTGAATATGGATCTGTACAGCTAGGCGACCGCCGAGGGGAATATTAGGCGACCGCCCACAATGATATTCCAAGAGGATGAAAAACGATGTACTGCTGGGCGACCGTCGAAAAGGTGTGGGTGACCGTCCAGCCCTATTTTTGAAAGATGACAAAAAGGTTGTACAACTGGGCGGTCGCTGGGAACCATGTGGGCAACCGCCCATCCCATATTTCAGCAGTTTCGTTTTGGCGTTGGATTAGGGCTTTACTCCCTAACAGTTAGTGATATTTATAAAGTATAAATAGCCCCTTTTTCCCTAGCCAAGACACACAAAATTTAGGGCTTGAAAACACAAATCTCTTGATTTTTATTACAAATCAAAGATCAAAACACCCTAGATTTAATTTCATATTAGCCATAGATTGTTGAAAAGTGTTTCAACAATCGGGAATCATCTAGTAATCCAACAAGATTCGATCTTGGTTCGTTCGCGTGTGGATTACGGATAGAGGGTGATTGCTTTATCACCTAAAGCTTGAAGGCCTAGCATTGTTGATTCATCACAAGGAAGAAAAAGGAAGAAGATCTAAGTTTCGTCTACGACTCAAAGGTGAATTATGATTCTTGTACCAAAGACAAATTTGCAACCAAGGTTAGTAAATCTATTTCATAATTTTAATCTCTTTATGTTAGACGGATTCATGGCTAGGGTTTTGTAATTTGCTAAATCTTCCGTCGCGCATGTAATCCCAAAACCCAACAGAGGGAGTCTAGAAAACGGAGCCTGACAATGCTCTTTTTGACACCTTCAAGAGATTAGCGGTAAATATTCCGTTTTTAGATCTCCTTCAGACAGTTCCGAGGTATGCAAAGTTTCTGAAGGAATTGTACACTTTAAAGAGAAGTAAGAAGGAAAGGAGTCAGAAAAAAGGTTAAAGTCAATCAAGCATGTGTCTCAGCTTTATCGTAGGAAGATACTTAAGAAGTGCAGTGATTCGGGTATTTTTGTGATTATGGTGTCTCTGGGAGATGCTTCGAGGCATATGTCTATGCTTGAATTAGGGGCTTCAATCAACGTGATGCCTTATGCGTTGTATGAGAGCCTAAAGTTAGGACCTTTACAGGATACTCGGGTTGTTATTCAACTTGCTGACAAATCTAATGCTTACTCTAAGGGGTTGGTTGAGGATGTTACGGTTCGGGTCAGGTAAGCTCATATTTCCTACAGATTTCTATGTATTGGAGATGGACACGGATCCTAAGGCTCCCATTCTATTAGGAAGGCCATTCATGTCGACTGCTCATACCAAATTGAATGTTTCTAATGGGTCATTGACTATGGAGTTTGATGGGCAACGAATGGAATTTAATGTTTTTGATGCCATGAAATATTCTAAGGATATCCATTCGGTGAATTTCATTGATGTAGTTGAGCCCATACCTCAAGAAGTGTTCGATGTGTGTGGGGGAGATGATGACATGAAATCTGTGTTGGAGAATGCTTTGGGATGTGCAAAGTTAGAAAGTGGTCTTTCTGATGAGATGAAGGAGGCGGTGGTGAGTCTTTCTGAGGTGCTTGATGTTGGTAAGACCAAGGCAACGAATGAGTTTGGGGAGAGGTCCCCAAGAAAAAGAAAAGAAGATAAAGGCCAAGAAAAGGCCACAAAAATTCCTTGGGCTTCACCCGATTTAATCAAGAATCGTACATATGTGTGAAAAGTTGTGGGTGTTTGTGCTCGTGAATGTGCGAGGTGGGACAAGTGGAAGAAAAGTTGAGGCCAAAAACAAGATTGGCCACCCTCTAATCCCCATTGAATTGGGAATCCGGTCGGGCTAACGACCTTAACCAAATGCGCTTATTGGGAGGCATGCCAAGTAGGTATGTTTTATTTGCTTTATTTATTTGTTTAGTTTGTATTTTAATTTTTTTTAATTTTATATGTTTTATTTTATTATGGCTCAAATCGGTGCTACTAAGGTATTTTTGTTGTTGGTGTTTTGTGTAGGAAATTGCAAGACGTGGGAGAGGAGCACATCACAAAAGTCTTGGGCCTTTTCGAAAAAAAAAATTGGCTGAGGGACTGCCAGTGAGGCGTCGGCCTCACCTCAGCCCAGGCGCCGGCCTCTCCTTCTCCCATGCGGCCGCCTCACTCTTGCTGCCTTGGCCCGGCAAGAACTGCCTTGTTTTCTCGGCCACACTTCTCACTTGACCGGCCACCCTTCCTCGCCTTGGCCCAAGAACTACCGGCCAATCCTTACCTTCAGCTACAGTCCCTGCTTTTCCAATAAATTGCAATTTAGCCCCTGAACTTCCAAAAATAAAAAAATAAAAAAAGGGGTCGTTGGACCGTAACGGGCGTAACTTTTGATTCCGGAGGAGTTACGGGACGCACAACATATCAAAACGATCGTCTTTTTGAAAGGAACAAAATTCATTGGGCAAAGCCTTATGAGCAGGCTGAAAAAAGCCCAAAATTCCCTTCTAAGGCCATGATACGACCTTCTGAAGTTTTATGGGGTGTCAACAACATCTCTATGATTACTTGGTGCGTATGGAACCACAACATGATGATGGGAGATGGCAACAGTAGTAACAACAACAGCCTGGGAATAGCTCTATCCAAGGACCAACATGGGGACCAGATTGATTCCCATTGCCTCAGTAGTTTTGGAAGGTAACCCTATCCCTTATTTATTTTGTATTGATGCATATGAGACTATGCATTGTTTAGTGAAGGGGTAGGGTACCTATTGGAGTGTCGGGTAGGATCATTATTTGGAGTAGGAGGTCCGGATAGTGGTGCCTAGGATAGAAACCCTCGTTCACTATTGGAGTTATAAGGGGAGTTGATTCTTTCACGAGGTAGTTTTGTGGATGATTAACATTCCTTGACAAGACTGTTATACGAGTGCAGTAGTAGTGTGAGATAAGCGTGGGGGGAAATTAGGACATTTTAGTTCCCCTTTGCTTTTATGTGTGGGCCTTAGTTCGGATGACCTTTTGAAATGTTGGAGTTGGTAGCGAGCTAAGGCCGTATTCTCATATGCTTTGGGGGAGTTATAAGGAGACGGAAGTATGTATATTCCGTACTATGGTTGACGTACTTGGATTGGTGGATTAGAGGAGATTAGGGGTCATTTTCTTCCCATGCTATCTGTTTAGATCGGCGCTTGAGAGTGGGGTTAGGATATTACTCATAGACGAGTAATGGTCTAAGCGTGGGGGAATTTGATGTGGTGGATTATTTTATATGTAATTCCCTATTTTCCTAGACATATTATCCTTATTTTGATGTATTTAGTTAAGATTTGATGTAATTTTGAGATAGTATGTTAAAGTGAGATTGTATTGAGAGTTATTGTAATCCGAGGGTATTTTAGTTGTTATATTTCATGTTCAGATGTAATGCTTTCGAGGAGCCAAAGTCAAGCCTAAAGAGTTGAAGAAAAGGAGCTTAATGGATCAAGATTGTGAAGCTGAGGACTGTTCTGCAGAAATCTGATAAATTCAGTGACCAAACTGCAAATCTAAAGACCAGGGACTTTTCTAGAATTTCTAGAATCTGGAGGACTTAAGCGAAATTTGCAAAACTTCAGGGACCTATAAGAAATCCCAAAGTCAACTTTTAATGAGGACTTTTGGGCTGTTTTTTGAAGAATTTTTAGGAAAGAAAATACTTATTTATTTCTCTTATTGTTTCCTAGTATAAATAGGAATTTTTAATAGACTTTTAGGGTTGGATCTTATTTTATTTTTAGGTTTTCTCTCTAGAAACTCTTGGAGATTTATTACTTTCATGGAGAACTAATCTCCTTTGCTTTGGATTTAATTATTGGAATCGTTATTGATTTCAATTGAGGTTAATTTCTTTTCATCTTTTTTATCCTATTTATACTTTCTCTTGTTCTTAATTATTAAATTGATTACTAGGGTTTTGCAATTAGGCCGATTGCTTAAGTCTTGTTATTGATATATTGCTAGAATCCCCTAAGATTGTGTCAATTTAGGTTTTCATAAGCAGCATCTTTATAATTCATGTATGTGTCATAGTGGATTGTGAATTAGAAGAGAATAAACAATTATTTAATTAAAATAACATTAGAAAGTGTTCTCGAACTTCATCTCTTAAATTGTTAATCAATTAGTATTTTGAATCTAGACTGTGTCAGTTAGGTTTGAATATTGATTAGGGTTATTAGTGAGTGTGTCACTGCTATAAACTAATATTAAAGAAAGAGATAGAGATTGAAATACATCTCGTGATCGAGTGAATAGGATAAAGTTGAAAAGAATTGATCGATGATATTTGAATGATAGACGGGGATAATAATTAATCCAAAGTGCTTTCTTTATTTGTTTAAAATCTAGTTTTAATTCCCGTTTTAGGAAATAATTATAAACAAGCTCAGACCCCCCAATCTTGTCAAGTGACAATTGTGTGAATTTATAACCGTTCTTCGTGTTCGATCCTGGACTTCCTCTAGCTACATTATTGTGGCCAAGTCTTTGGTTAATTTGTAGGCGTGCGACTTTAGCCTATTAATAGCAAATAAGGTAGAATAAGAAAATTCTATGGCCTAGATTTTCTAACCTACATGCTATAAAGTGAATCACAAAGTTATAATGGCAATGAGCGCTTCGGAAGAAACTTTGTGAAAAAGGGTCATTAAAATTGAGATTGATTCCATCTTAGAAAATCACGGATTACAAGAAAAAGGAAGACCTTGATTACTTTTATACTTATTCTTTCGTCACGAGAATAATATAAATAAGATTTGTATTTGCAATTACTGCATAGAAAAATTTGAAATACATCAAATGGATGTAAAATAGCCTTTCTAAATGTAGATTTAGAAGAGAAAATTTACATAGAACAACCGGAATGGTTTGTTTTACATGAGAAAGAAAACAAAGTGTCCATAATGTATACCATAATCAAATGATGTTGATAATGAATATTGACATTTTTGCTAATTTCAGGACTAGCCGAAAATGTGGGGGTGAGTCTACTTTGAAAAAATAATTATATTTCGAAAGGTTACCCCAAGAAAACAATGAAATGTCCATATGAAGTATGAAAACGTAGGCCTACATACACTTGTAAATGAGGGGGCGTTTCACAAAGTAGCAAGTCCATTTATAAAAGAAATTAAGATTTGGTTACTAAATGGTGGATTATGTTTCAAAAGTTATATATGTTTATAACATGTGTATATATTAATTGGTTTGTTATGTATGATTCAATAAGTTTGAATATGTATAAAAACCAAAGGAAAATAAAGTCAATGGAAATCAAGTATTGATGTCAAATTTATAGAAATGTAAAAATGATACTTTTGATGAAATAGATCAAAGTGTTTAAACAAAAGTTACCACGTTACTTTTTTAATTAAATCCAAAAAATGATATGTTAAGCCCAGAAAAAACATTCTAGTACATTTGATCTGTTGATTCAAATTCAAGGGAAACTAGTGGACTCGTTGTTAAACAAGTCATTAGGTGGATATTCTTGATAAATTTTGGAATGATCAATATGGAATAGCTAGAATTGAAATGAATTTGAGTTAACACTTATCAAATGGATAAAGCTTGTGTTAACAAGATGATATATTTCTAAAGTTAATTTGTGATTAAAAAGACATACTCCCTCCGTCCCAGCCCATGGTTCACACTTTTTTCAAATCACGCAAATTAAGGAAATAGGTGGGAAGAAAAAATGTTGTGAGTGTAAAAGTAAAATAGGAGAGAGAATGAGTGGAGGAAATAGTAAATTTGAAAAGTGTTGTGAGTATAATAGTGAAATAGGAGAGAGAATTAGTGGGTGGAATAGTAAATATTCTTTGCCATTTTAGGAAAGGTGAAGCTTTTAACGGGACACCCATTTTGACAAAAAGTGAAGCTTGAAATAGGACGGAGGGAGTATATC
Source organism: Adenophora triphylla var. japonica (assembly GCA_022495995.1). Taxonomy (NCBI): domain Eukaryota; kingdom Viridiplantae; phylum Streptophyta; class Magnoliopsida; order Asterales; family Campanulaceae; genus Adenophora; species Adenophora triphylla. The sequence goes on from JAFEMH010000896.1 coordinate 250,499, forward strand.
AATGTGTGTAATGGTAGTCTAGCATATATGTCTAAGGCATACTATCATTAAACAACTACATCAACTAAATTGACTATGTGAAGTCAAATAATAATCGGATCCGTTAACCAAATGATTAGACCGAAAGCTAGTTGTAAATTTTGAAAGGAATGTGACATTAGCCTCTTAGAAGTTAAACACAGCGGAAAACCCAACCTAGTTGACTGGAGATCCCAAGATCTAGGTTTTCAAAGGGACAACCTAATTGTTAAAAGACTTGTAGTGTCACTGTGGGGGTCAACCCCAAGTCCATTCCTAAAGTGACATCCCGAAAGGAAAGGTTAAGCTTATAGTTTTTAATGATTCTTGCGCTTCGAAATTGCCGAGCGGGGTATACGGGTTACTTTTAAGAATCACCTATGTGAGAGAGAAGTAGGGGCCGTTTCAAGGAGAATTGTGTGAGACTCAATTCTCAGACCCTCTCACAGAACCATGCATTATGTTCAGGGCCATAAATGAACATAGCTATGAGAATTAAACAATGTTAGGACGATATTTGTGTCAAGTATATGATCGTCTACACAAAAATCATAACAGTTCAAGGACATCGCGTCTACCGACTTGCGAGTAGAGTAAATATGCTTGTACGAGTAAAGGTTCAATGGGTAAACCCCTACCTGTCGTATGCAAGTTTTTGTCTGCCGAACTTTATCACCAACTTTTCTCGAGTCAATTTCTATTCATGTGGGGGATTGTTGGAAAAAATGTGCATTAATGTGAATGAGAAATTGATTTTCTCTAGTTAAAATGGAATCTAAGGTGTGACCTTTGGGTTTGTTGATAATTAACCAAAAATTGAATTCCTTTTTAAGGAATTATGGGGCATTTATGTTTGGGTTGTTACAAGAACAAATATGTGTAAATTTTCATGTTGCTCTTTTATTCATGGATTGATTTCTCTAATTAAGTTAGAAAATATGTAACAACACAAATCTTAATGTTGAGGTTAATTATATATGGTTAATGCCAATTAATTCCAAGTTCCTTACATATTCTTCATATATTTGTTATTGTCTCTTTTTCTTGGCTAGTAAGAAGAAGTTAGAAGATAGAGAAGATAGAAAGATGATATGAGAATCTCAAGTTGTAACTCTAGAGCCTAGGATTCTCTTGTTTAAAATTTTCTTTTGGTCTCCTTCTTTGATATTCTAGGTGGTGATATTTGTAAGTACCCCAATCTGGATCGCTCTCTATCCAAGCATACGACAAAACCAGGGGCAAACTTTCGGAGGTCATAACTCCTTCATACGAACTCCGATTGAGACGTGCCATATATGGTTGGAAAGCTCTCGACGAGAACTAGCATGCCATCACAATTACAAAATGTGGAAAAGCATGGAAGTCCGTACAGACCTCTTTGCTCCTAGACATCATAATTGCAAAATTCGCTTAAAGTCCACGAGATTCCCTCAAATCCCGGAGAACATCATTACCCCCCCTACATGATTGGTCCGTACGGACCTCTTTGCATGCCTAGATGGTCCGTACGGACCTCTTTGCAGAGGGGACATAATCATCTCAGAAATCCTCATCATTCCCTGAAATCGAGGAAAACCAAAAAACTAGATTACCTAGAAGGTCCGTACGGACCTTCTTGCAGTTTTCTGGCACTATAAATAGAGGGTTACCCCTCCCTCATTTTCAGACATTTCCCTCTTCTCTCCTCCCCCCCCAGCCTTCAGGCTCCCCTCTAAGACCCTTCGGGGCAATCTCGGCCCCTTTCGGATCCTTCCGAGCTCCCTTGTGGTGCTCCGAAGCCTCTCCGAGCGCTCCCGCGACGCTCCCGCGCTGCCCCGAGGCACTCTCGAGGTACTCTGAGGCCCCTCGTGGTACTCCGAGGCCTTGCCTGGTCTTTCCTGAGGCGTCCCGGCTCTTTTCGAGTCAAACCAGGCACTTGAAAGCACGCCGAACCTCTGCCCGAATCCAACCAACGATTCCAACGCACGCCGAACCTCTGCCCGAGTGATCCCTGCGATCCCAACGCACGCCGAACCTCTGCCCGAGTGATCCCTGCGATCCCAACGCACGCCGAACCTCTGCCCGAACGCAGCCTGCAACATCAACTCACGCCGAAACTCGTCCGTGCACAACCGGCCCCTCCCGAAGCAATCCCGGTCCGTGCCGGAACACTATTCCATCCTCAAACACTATTCCCCAGCGGAAGACAGACCCGAACCAACATTGGTAAGGCTTCCTTCCATCACTATTTCAATACATTTCAATACGTAGTGTACAATGTAGACATCCGATACAGCATGCATTTTTAAAAGCACACACACACACACAACAACACACAACAGTTAAAGAATATTAAGGGTATCCGAAAGACTCGTTTTTAAGAGGCGACTCGGGTGAGATCTAAGATTCTAATATTCTCTTCCCGAGGAGTCATCTGATCTCCGAACTCAAAATCTCATCTCACAAAAACAGTTTATTTCTAAACTGATGCCCTTTTTCAATGTTTTGGGCTTAATAAAAACGGCGTGGCGACTCTACAATTGCGAAAACAAATGGCGAGACACCTCCAACACGCTAAAAACGGAATAAGCCAGATGCCGGGGCGCGAACGCGCTGCCTCTCGGATCCGGGCGACTTTCCCGAAAAGCGACAAATGCGAGATGCACGGGGCCTCCGCGCCGAGCCGGATCCCGGATAATTTCAGTTGGCGACTCCGCTGGGGACTTTTTGTTTTAAAATCTTTTTAAACAAAACAAAAGATTTTTAAAACAATGATGAGGGTCAAACTTTCATTTTACCCCTTTCTTTAACTGTTGTGTGTGTGTGCACGTGCTTTACTTTTTATTTTACAAAAAAAAAAAAATACAAAAAAATGCATCAATATACATTTCAGTGCATACATTTAAAATTCTTCAAAAACTTCGTTTTACTCGTAAAAGAATTTTAGAGACCGCACACTACTCATTTCTTTGCCTCGCTTTGCACACCGCGCCACGCTACGCACTGCTGCCTCGGATACACTGCACACTACAACCCTCAACCCGGAGTGATCTCAGTTGCAGTCCGTTTGGTCTTCCTAGGCCTCTTGGACGCGCATGGGATCATTCCAAACATCCCATCCTAGCCAAGCGTCAACCCCGCACGTTTGAGTCTTGAGTCACACTCTGTCCAGACCCGGTTGGTTTTTACCTGCATCCAGGTGTCATACAAGCCTCGGATACATATCCTATGCCGGCCATTTTGAGTCGAAGCTCGGAACTCAAGATCCCTTGCGCAAGCTAAAGCGATGAAAGGTCATGCTAAAATCTTGACCTGATCTTGATTTCCGAAGCTACACCCAGACGATGTTCCGTCCCGGATATACATCCATGCTCACATGACACCATGTCATCACGCCTTTGATACGTCAGCCATGACGATATGACCCAGCCAACGCCTAACGTCACAGATCCCTTGCGCAAGTAAGGTAAAGAGAGGTCATGCCGAACTCTTGACCTGATCTTGACTCAGTGGCCGGCTCGATTCACTATTCACATGGCTAACGCACCAAAACGAACATGACAGGCTCCTGGTCCTTAGGTTCGGTTTTCTTTTAGGCCGTTGGAAACCGCTTGCCCTATAGGACCCTCGCCCGGGCTGTCCACCCCGGGATGTCGAAATACAGTGCAAAACGAGGGGCTTATAGCCGCACGTATGGTCTCCATCGACCCAGATCTAGCATAGTTGCGAAAAAGAAGAGCAATCTTTTTCAACCTACCTAGGACTCTGAGAAAACATGTTTTAAGTAAATTAAAACAACAAAAAAAATAAAAAATATAAAAGAAGCGGAAACCGCATGCCACGTGAGCTTTCCCCCTTTTATCCCGAGAGGCCATTCCTGTGTCTAAACCTTGCCCGTCACCCCCTCCAAATAACCGAGAGTGGTTGAGAATACCCGGAGCCGCCTTTCGCATCGAGGTCACAAGGTCTCGACAGCCTTCCTTCCTGGGCCGCCGTCCGAACAGTCTGCTATTCCCCCATGGCGCGATCAACAGATAACAGTGAGGGAAACGAAACCCCGCCCCCGGGAAACTTCCAAACAATGGAAGAAGTTTGGCAAGCTTTTAAGGCTCTCGAGAAACGCCAAGAAGAGCAGCAGGCTTGGATTGAATATGCCATGGGCCATCGCGGAGCTGTTGCAATTCCCCAACCCGATGGAACCTTTGTCCTCATAGAAGGCGAAGAAATGCCTGTTCCCCCGGTTTCCCAAAGCTATCAGCTGGTCCCTCCTTCACAAAGCCACGGAAACCTAGCAATGCAAGGCAACTCCCGCTCAAAGCTCCATTCGAGCCTCAGTCAAACAGCTCCGATTTTCCAACCTCAGCACACCTATGGGCCCGCTCCCTCAGATCTTAACACCTCTTAATATCCCCTGGAATTCAATCTTGTGCCTCTGTATGAGTCCCGCAGCCACAACTTGAAATCCCAATGTTTACCAGGGACGGACATCCCAAGCGGATATCCCGACATTTCAAACCTTCCACCCGCTGGACTGCCACTTGGGGCTAATGAAGCATTTCCCCAATTCCCAAACACAACCCTTAGTGGCCCGGACAATCACGCCCTATACACTCAACTGCCTCCCCGAGACTCCCGAATGGCGATCCCATCAGCCAATCCACCTCCATCTTCGGTCTCCATCCCAGAAAATGGCAAACCGCTCTCGCCTTACCGACCCCCATATGGCTTGGTTGGTAGAACATGCAAAGGAGATACAACGGAAGAGTTTCCTTAAGCAAAAGGAAAAAGGTTACCAAACACCTCCAAACAAGAAGAAAGAGGTTACCAGAGCAGTCCACTACATCCAGAACGGAGCTCAAGTAAACCGCGATCAAGCACCCCCAAGGAACAATAATCCCCCTCGCATACCACAGTTCTAGCATTTCGATAACCTCGGGATGCCCTTGAGCCAAGTCCTCGAGACACTAGTAAAGAGGAACATTCTCAAACCTCTCGTAAATTTCCATCCAAAGACTCTCAAACATAACATGGACATGAGCAAATGGTGTGCTTTTCACAACTACCCCGGCCACACAACCGACCATTGCTTCGTGTTGAAGAAAGTGGTCCAAGGGCTAATCGAAGAGGGAAAGTTGGAACGCCCCCGCGGTCCCAACACAGTCGGAAACCCTTTCCCTGGAAATGATGGGGTAAGCATGGTGGATAAGTCCTCGGCAAATTCTCGTGATGATTGGGGACGTGAAGACGGAACCTGGGGCTTCCGCAATGAAGAATTCGGAAGAAAGAATCCAAGAATGGTTATTCCCCAACATTCCTTTCCGGAATCAGGGCACACCAAGGGATGGATCGAGCCCTCCCCGGAGATAAGGCAGTTCGAGACAGGACGAGCAAGTGGCAGCATAAAAAACGGCATAACTTTCACAAACGCGGACCCACAGCCAGCAAGAATAGACAGGACGAGAAGCTTGGACTAACCCCCCGTCTCCTAGAGTCTATCTTCAAAAATAAAAGACCTCGAGTCTGTCGTATTTATGTTCGAGTCTCTCGAGTCGTCTGACGGCCTTACGCCTAAAGATTATGCGTTTGTAACATAAACCGCGCTTCCTTATGCTTTGAATAAAAGATCGACCTTTCTGAGTATCCCCTCATTGCCACTTTAACAAATGATAAATTAACTAATCAAAACAGTTAATAATGATTCACTTGATAAAGACGCGGACACATTAATGAACAATGCATTAAACAAATCTTTAAGCATGTTGTCAAACGAGAGGAAAATCGGGCCCAAGCTGCCGAGAAGGTTCTAACCAAAATGAATTTGGGGAACTGCTGAAGAGCCACTGAGACGCAAATCGGAAAATTCTCCGTCGATACTTCTCCCAAAGAATATCGAGTCTTCTTCTCCTCCTCCTACACTCTCTAAAAAAAACAAAAAAAAATCATACAGTCAAACCTCGCAGGTTCTAGTACTGCTCTCATTCAATCAAGTCCTCCTTGGACATTGTAATTAAGTCTTCAATTTTCCATACATAAGTCTTCTTTCTTTTCTTGCTAGACTTGAGACATTATTTTGCACCCCACATTAAATTTAATGAAATGGTTTTGTTCTATGTGATCACTTGCATTGCTCAACAAGTAATTCCACAAATGATTAATGCTTTGATTAATTGGTGTGAGAAAGTCAATCGATAACTCCTCATCCACCTTACCATACCCTACACATAGGCCTCCATCGAGCCATACATTTTCCAAAACATGTCCCCACCATCACCTTGACCAAGTCAACGACGGCAGCAACATCAAAGGACAACAACAGGTCACTCAAAGATCAAAAAGATTGACCCCATGTCGACAACAACCTAGGGGCTTGCCTTCGCCCTCCTGCGCATCAAGAAAGTTCAAGCAGGGGCTTGCCTTCGCCCTCATATGCTTCAAAAAAAAAAAAAAAAGCTCAAGCAGAAGCTACAAAAAAAAAGCTCAAGCAGAAGCTACAAAATAAAAAGAGCTCAAGCAGAAGCTTCACAAAAATAAATGAGGTCAAGGACCCAGAGCCAACGATCAAGAAGCAATGGATTCATTGAAACTGCCGTCAAATACGACTTGTCAAGGAATCACCTCAAGGCCCGTGCCTCATCATTCAACCTTCCGAGCCTTTTCGTCAAAGGCCGCACGAATTTTCATGCCCTGGCCCCAAAGCCAAACACAGTTCAACCCCGAACTACGTCGACCTGAGCCCCTCAAGGGGAACGTAGGCAACCAGAAATGGTCCGGTCATAAACACATACAAATCCACAAACCCGGTCGCATCAATGACCTCTCCTATACACAAACCTTCTTTCACACCAGACCAACTCGATCCTTGATACCGGTTGACTTTCTCCTCGTGATTAATCAAAGCATATCAGGTTTAATTGTTGAATAACCCGAACATCAACAAAGGGTTTTAAGCAAACAAGTGATCATTGTGAACAAATCAAGTTTTCAAATGTCTCGACAAGTCTTCTTTTTCTACAAAATAGGACAATAGAGCTAAACACTGATTTTCTGTCAGCAAGGGCTTCCATACACTTTTACAAGCTTTTCAGTACTCATACTCTCTCAAAAGAGTCAAACCCAAAAGCATTTCTTTTTTTTGCCTACATCAAATAAGGCATTCACACAAAAAGGGACCCATTCCCACCTTTTCAAATAATATATACGCCCTTGCAAGTGTACATTACAAGTCATGTCTCTCACAAAAGAGGGTCGAACTACGCAGACCTGAGCCTCTCAGTCCGAGGGGAACGTAGGCAGCCTTCATTGGTTTGGTCTAAGGAATACACAAAATTCCAAAAATTGACGCCACAAAGGCTTAGGCAAGAAGCAAGCAAGAGATTTTGCGTCTCGACAAAGCTTTAAAAGTAAATCACAAATCATCACAGTTAAAACACTTCGTGATGAGTTCAAGCACGGTCTACTCTCAAACTCACAACATGCTAAAAGACGACTTAAAGCATTTAACAATCAAAGTGTCTGCGATGATGATGAATGGATACTCACTGTTTCAGAAAGTCATTCCATGCTACTCGCGTTTGGCCCTTCATCACTCTTTCCTTTCCTCCCTCGTCCCCAACGAGTCTTCTTTCATTCCTCATGAGCAAGTTCTGTCTCCCTCATTCTGAGATCAGGAGTCCTCCTTGTCGTGTCAAACAATCTAGCAGCTCTGAGCATTGTTCACTCGTGCCTCGGCCGGATCTACTCCCTACGAGTCCGCAAAAAGGGGACCTCTCCCCGCCGCTCGTCAACTCGAGTCCCGTAGTCAAACAAAGCGTCTCCCATGACATCCCGAGGGTTAGACCTGTGCTTTTGCACTCCTAAGGCTATAGTTGAGGCGACAAGCTTGCCCCACTGCTTCACGCCTGCTCCCAAAATCACTTGGGACGCCCGACATGCCGCTCGTACCAACCTGGTGCTCGGTGGTGGTCAACACAACACTCTCCCCGGCGTCGAAGGAGCACCACAGAGGGAAAGCGGAATACTTCCATACCCTCGTAAAATACGTAAGAGCATCTAAAAGTCAGCTAAGAAAAGCGGGGGCTTCCCCGCATGAACCGGTTCCCCGGTGCATCGATCTACACCGTGGAAGGTTTCCCCGAAACCAAAGGAAAAGATATCCCCGCCCGCCCGACAATGGCCGACCACATCCAATGTAGCCCCGTCACATATCCCGAGGTAGCTAACCCCAAAAAGAGTGGCTATCAGCACAAAGCGAACGCGTCCCAGAGACATCACTCCCGCCGCCGCTCATGAAACCGTTGCAAAGCCGCCTTTCCCAACTCGTAAAATCGCCAAAGCTGCCTCAGCCTCCACTAACCACAAATGCATTCCCAGCTCATGCGACATGCACAAAAATAATAATAAGCTAGCAACAATTCCTAGGTCAATCCCGGGAATCACAAATACGTCATTACATCTTAAATAAAATACTTTGTTGTGCAAATACAAGTGTTTTATTACAGGTACAAAATATCTGTTACTCTACAAAAAAAAAAAAAAACAATGGATAGAGGGAAAGCAAAAGAGCCCTAATCAGACTCATCATCATCATCCTCCACAAACGAGAAATTCGGCATCTCGGCGCCTCCGCCAGCCACCTCATCATCCTCGGTGAACCCAGCACCTTCCTCGACCGGATAATCCAAGAAGTTCGCAGGAATAAGAACGGAGAAGGAAAAAGAAGACGAGCCATCCCTCCTCTCCTTGTCCAGCACCTAAGGCGTCCCTCGCCCTCACCAAGTTCAGACAGAGGCGCCACCTCGCCCTCACTGCAAGTTCAGACAGAAGCGCAATCTCGCCCTCACCACAAGTCCAGACAGAGGCGCCATCTCGCCCTCACCATAAGTCCAGACAGAGGCGCCATCTCGCCCTCACCACAAGTCCAGACAGAGGCGCCACCTCTCCCTCACAGCAAGTTCGGACAGAGGTGCCACCTCGCCCTCACCGCAAGTTCGGACAAAGGCGCCATCGCGTCCTCATCCTTTCAGCGACTTCGGTCAAAAACGCCAGCGCATCCGCAACATTTCAAGAACTTGGTCGTGGGCGCCACACGTCCTCAACATTTCAACAACTCGATCGAGGCGCCCATGCCCTCTAACACTTAAGCAATTTAGCCGTAGACGCCACCACGTCCTTCTTCATCTCGGCCGAGGCGCCCCACGTCCTCAACAATTCAACTTCCTCCTCACAAAGGCGCTCCTCCCCGCAGTAAACACAAAGAAAGGTATGTCAATAAACTTCAAACGCAAGACATAGCTGTAATAAATGCTACATAAAAGAAGAATCCCATCACGGCATGATGCCTTTCCAAAATTCCCACAAACAAAGTTCCATACAGATCCACAAAATGCCCATCAAACTCAACTTAGGTCCGCACGCCTTAGAATAGTCTCAACTTAGGGTCATACTCCCCCGAAACTAAACCCCAACTTAGGGTCATACTCCCGAACTATGTCCCAACTTAGGTCATATTCCCGAACTAGGTCCCAATTTAGGTTCATACTCTCGAAACTAAACCCCAACTTAGGTCATATTCCCGAACTAGGTCCCAACTTAGGTCATATTTCGAACTAGGTCCTAACTTAGGTCATACTCCCGAACTAGGTCCCAACTTAGAGTCATATTCCCGAACTAGGTCCCAACTTAGGTCATACTCCCGAACTAGGTCCCAACTTAGGTCATACTCCCGAACTAGGTCCCAACTTAGGTCATACTCCCGAACTAGGTCCCAACTTAGGTCATACTCCCGAACTAGGTCCCAACTTAGGTCATACTCCCGAACTAGGTCCCAACTTAGGGTCATACTCCTGAACTAGGTCACAACTTAGGTTCATACTCCCGAACTAAGCCTCAACTTAGGTATAGACGCCTTCACACAAACTTCAACTCGTGACATCACCACGTCCACTCCACACAAACTTCAACTCAGACATCACCCCGTCCACTCACCACAGTGCCGGAAGGTTTTAAACCACTCCAAGACCGTATAAACCTCCCCCATTTAAAACCACTCGGTCCTAAGACCGTATAAACCTCCCCCCATCACTATCTCCAAAAAGGCTTTAAACCACTCGGTCCTAAGACCGTATAAACCTCTCCCATCACTATCTCCAGCCTCTAAGGCTTTAAACCACTCGGTCCTAAGACCGTATAAACCTCCCAAATCACTATCTCCCGGCCCGGAAGGCTTTAAACCACTCGGTCCGAAGACCGTATAAACCTCCCAAATCACTATCACTAGCCCTAAGGCTTTAAACCACCCGATTCGAAAATTGTAAAATTTCATCTCAGATGCCACCACGTCCTCACAAATGGCCCTCGGCGATCACACGACACTTCAGTGGCACCATCACGCCCGCATGCACTCACAATTTCACGACCTCCGAACTACGACTGTGCTTGATTCCCGCTAGGGATACGTAGGAATCCCGTCACAGTGGTCCAAGCAATCGACCTATACGGTCACCCAGACGCCTCCACGTTCTACCACCGACCTATGCGGTCACCCAGACGCCACCACGCCTTACCACCGACCTATGCGGTCACCCAGACGCCTCCACGCCCTTACCACCGACCTATGCGGTCACCCCGACGCCTCCATCGTCACCCCCGGATGCCTCCACGCCCTTACCACCAACCTATGCGGTCACCCACAGGATACCATCACATCCACACACAGAGTCTCAGTTAGAGGACAGCTCACATCCTCGTACACAACACTCACCCCACACGCGAACTACGATTGGCTTGATTCCCACTCAGGGATACGTAGGAATCCTATCAAAGGGTCCAGCCGTCCGACCAACCTAGTCACCTTCTCTCTCAGCACGCGATCCAGATCAGGACCCTTATCTTATCGATGACCCCACTTCTTTCATAAGTGATGTCGCCGAGGGGCTTCTGTAAGTACCCCAATCTGGATCGCTCTCCATCCAAGCATACGACAAAACCAGGGGCAAACTTCCGGAGGTCTTAACTCCTTCATACGAACTCCGATTGAGACGTGCCATATATGGTTGGAAAGCTCTCGACGAGAACTAGCTTGCCATCACAATTACAAAATGTGGAAAAGCATGAAAGTCCATACGGACCTCTTTGCTCCTAGACATCATAATTGCAAAATCCGTTTAAAGTCCACGAGATTCCCTCAAATCCCGGAGAACATCATCACCCCCTACATGGTTGGTCCGTACGGACCTCTTTGCATGCCTAGATGGTCCGTACGGACCACTTTGCAGAGGGGACATAATCATCTCAGAAATCCTCATCATTCCCTGAAATCGAGGAAAACCAAAAAACTAGATTACCCAGAAGGTCCGTACGGACCTTCTTGCAGTTTTCTGGCACTATAAATAGAGGGTTCCCCCTCCCTCATTTTCACACAATTTCCTCTTCTCTCCTCTCCCCCAGCCTTCAGGCACCCCTCTAAGACCCTTCTGGGCAATCCCGGCCCCTTTCGGATCCTTTCGAGGCCTTTCGAGCCCCCTCGAGGTGCTCTGAAGCCTCTCCGAGCGCTCCCGCGACGCTCCTGCGCTGCCCCGAGGCACTCTCAAGGTACTCTGAGGCCCCTCGTGGTACTTCGAGGCCTTTCCTGGTCTTTCCTAAGGTGTCCCGGCTCTTTCCGAGTCAAACCGGTAGCTTGAACGCACGCCGAAACTCTGCCCGAGTGACTCCTGCCATCCCAACGCACGCCGAAACTCTGCCCGAGTAATCCCTGCAATCCCAACGCACGCCGAACCTCTGCCCGAACGCAGCCTACAATCTCAACTCACGCCGAAACTCTGTCCGCAGACAACCGGCCCCTCCCGAAGCAATCCCGGTCCGTGCCGGAACACTATTCCATCCTCAAACACTATTTCCCAGCGGAAGACAGACACGAACCAACATTGGTAAGGCTTCCTTCCATTACTATTTCAATACATTTCAATACGTAGTGTACAATGTAGACATCCGATACAGCATGCATTTTTAAAAGCACACACACACACACAACAGTTAAAGAATATTAGGGGTATCCGAAAGACTCGTTTTTACGAGGCGACTCGGGTGAGCTCTAAGATTCTAATATTCTCTTCCCGAGGAGTCATCTGACCTCCGAACTCAAAATCTCATCACACAAAAACAGTTTATTTCTAAACTGATGCCCTTTTTCAATGTTTTGGGCTTAATAAAAACGGCGTGGCGACTCTACAATTGCGAAAACAACGGCGAGACACCTCCAACACGCTAAAACGGAATAAGCTAGATGTCGCGGCGCGATTGCGCTGCCTCTCGGATCCGGGTGACTTCCCGAAGCGACAAAATGCGAGATGCCGGGGCCCGCGCGCGAGCCGGATCCGGGTAATTTCACAGCTTGGACGAGTTAGTTTGCTACTTCTCAATCCCATCAGTTCGACATGGATCTGCAGCCTAGTCTGCAACAGCTGCTTTTTACTACTTCTCAGCAGTCCAATCTAGGTCACCTTGCTTCCATCAATCCTCAAGGCCCGCTTTCCCCTGTGATATCGCAAGCCCACACGAGCCGGCAGAGTTCTGTCATCATTTCAGCAAACCCGACGTATCCTCAACATCCCTTTATTCCTACCGCTCAGTTCGCTCGAAATTCGTACGATCTAGCTCCAATAGTTTTGCAAACTCAATATTTCCAGCATGCTCCATCAGCCCCAACTGCTCTGCAGCCTCAATTCCCTCAGAAGTTTCAACAGTACCTGCCAGTTTATGCTCTGTCTTCACACAATCAATTCCAGCCATGTGGTTACATCCTAAGGCCCCAATATCCACTTGAGTGTGGTGAGGCAAATCCAGTTGCTTCAGGCTTTCCATCTCTACCCACCAGATCTAGCGAGTCCCTTTATCAAATTCACCAACCTTCTGATGCAAGTGCTATTGCGGTCACTAGCAATTCCAGTGCTTTTTTCGATCCACATGATCCTCCATCTACTGATAAGGGCAGAAAAGTGATAAGTGACGGTAGTCGGGTTCCTGAACAGGGTACGTCGGGAGCCAGTGATCCACGAAGATAGCAATACCGGCAATACTATGATAACTTCAGGATACCTTTGAGCAAGGTTTTTGAGAACTTAGTAGAGCAAGGTCTCCTCGAACCCATAAAAAAATACAAGCCCAGAATCCCCAATGCCAACTTGGATGTAGCCGAGCACTGCCATTACCACAATCATCATGGCCACACAACCGACAACTGTATAGCTTTGAGAAAGGCAATTCGGGGACTGATTAAAGAAGGCAAGCTCGAGTGCCCTAGTGGGCCAATGCAAATGAGCAATGTTTATAATGGTCCTCCTAGACAACAACGTCAACCTTTCGGTGACTTTGGAATGTCACAGCAAGTCGGGATGCCTCCGCAGTCTGGTAAAGATCATTTTGGTCTGGAATACTGCAGCCACAGTTTGGTCTAGGGCAGCAGTCAGGGATGGGTCAGTTCAGCGCCCCTCAACAGCACTCGGGTATTCCTCCTCAGAATAATACAGGTCAAGCAGCTCTTGGCGCCTCACAAGCGGTCTGAACAGAAAGGTTTGAAGTCGGTTCTACACATAGTAGTACTAGCTCCTCCTCTGGGGCTTGTACTACTATGAGTACCACTCCTGTCGATTCCGAGGGGAGGGCGTATCTCCAGATACCGCCACATTATGCACAGTAAGTAACTCTTCATTAAAATAAAATAAGTTGGTTCCTTTTTGTTTTATATATAATTCATTATTTAAGTTAAAATGTTATTGTATAAATATACTTGGCAGGTTTGTAGGTGCATACGCTTCACCCGGGACAAAGATCGGGGCGTATTGGCGGTCTCGAGTTATGCACGAGTTTTGGCCCAACTGGAAAGCATTGCCACAGGAGGAGAAGGAGTATGTTTGGGAGGCATTTAAGGTTATATGTTAATGGTTTTTATTTAAAACTTAAATGTTAGTATGTTATTAAAATGTTATAATTAACAATGAATATACTCTTTTAATTTTATAATGTTATCGTTATATGTTGTAGTTGAAATTTACATGGGCTGAGGACATCGACGAGGGGATGGTGTAGCGTTGTGAGAAGAATTTTATCTTTTGAGTCGCCACCTATATTATTCGTTTGGAAATATAGGAAAACCATTTTTTGAAAAGAGATTTGAGTTCGGGGCTTAGGTTATGGAATGGGTAGGTCGAGGAGCATCCATTCCACCCGATCCGAAGATCGGTCTTGCTAAAGAAAAGAGAGGTTTTCAATCTTTACAATATATACAATTAAAGAAAAAAACAAGTAAACCCTAATCAATTTCTTGATTAGGAATGTCGGATTGTATGCTTCGAGATCGCCTTCATCGATTGTAGGGACTCTAGGCCAATCCTTTTGATGGGATTACACCACTCTAAAAGCCAATAGAGAGAGATTGAGAAGAGGAGAGTAAAAAGTGAAGGAGTTTACCTAGCATTTGGGGAGGATTTGATTTAGAACGTGATTCTAAGATGTCTTCTCGATCGAGAAGTAATTTGGGCAGAGTTTCGACTCAATATGAGAGTCAAATCTTGATGCGGACAGAGCTTCGCCTCAATCCTTGATTCGGGTTTGGATGTTTGTTGATCAACAAGGTTGATAAACAAACTTTAGGTGATTTTAGGGAGGTTTTGTGAGTGATTTGAAGGAATCTTTCGTGGAGAGAAACCAACAAATTGTGTGTGTTGTGTGGAATTCTGGCCCTCTGAAACAGTGGAAGTCACCAAGTATTTATAGGGGTTTAAGAGGTAGAGGTGGAGAGGTAAAACACATCTAGGAAGGTTCTAGAACTCAATCCTCATTGGATGACCGGATTAGATGAGGTTTATCAAGAAAAGAGGTTGAAACGGAAAAGGAGAGTGATTTCTGCACATCCTATCGAGGGGATATCTCGCGCGAGATATGATATCTCGTGCGAGATAACTAGTCTTTTGACTATTTTGTCCTCTTCAGTTTATTCTGTTAGTCAGTTAGGTCAAAAACTAACGAGGTTAGTTAGAAACTTAACGAAACATGACGAAACTGATATGCCTTCATCAAAACACAAAAGAGAGACGAAGAGTAGTGTAATCATGATTTATTGGTTCAGAATGGGATGTCTATAGAGCCCCTCGGCGACAAGACTTATGGAAGAAGTCATGTCGTCGATAGAAAGACATCATTCTGAACATTGGGATGGTCGTGCCGCACGGCTGCCTACGTATCTCTAAGAGAGAATCAGACCAAACGTAGTTCGACTCCAAAACACTAAAAAGGCTATTTTAGGTATTTTGAAAAGCATTTTTGAAAATCGAAGAGGGATATTTTTTTTTGAAAAGGTAAAATCATACTGAGGAATCAAAAGACTTGACCCAATTCTGAAGATACCCATTTGTTGATGAAGTTGTTGAAGTGTGCCGCCCGAGGTTACTGACGTTGCCGTTGTTGTTGCCGAGGTTACGGACTTGAAGTTTGCTGCCGTCACAGACTTTGAAGTTGTCGCCGAGGTCACGAACTTGAAGTTTGCTGCCGTCACAGACTTTGAAGTTGTCGCCGAGGTCACGAACTTGAAGTTTGCTGCCGTCACAGACTTTGCTGGTGTTGCCGAGGTTACGGTCTTGAAGTTGTCGGTTGAGATGAAGGTTAATCGGCCCTCGTAATGCAAGGATATATGCATGCGGATCTCGGATAGACCCGAAAGATTCTTACCTTTCTGTACCTGTCAGCACATAAAGATTCCAAGTAGATTTTCCAGATTTTAGTTGTTCAACTGGACTTACGTGGTGGTGCTCACATCTGTTCGTGTAAATGGCCGGTTGGTCATTTTGGTGGTGAGTTTATGTATGAGTATATGGTATATGGAAATGTAGGGACATTCGTATGGATTTATATTTGAGATGGGTGAACTGTATGAGAGAACTTGTGTTTGACAAGTTGGGACCAAATCAGGTTTTGCAGAATCTGTTGCTATTCAGCGAGGCTGGATTTAAATGAGTAACCTTGTGAACACATCTAGGCTTGTTGAGAATTTTCATTCTTACTTCTCCTTGAGTCGTGTCTCTAGGAGGCAAACGACTACACATCTGTCGACTGTCGTAATGGCTTTATATCCAAGGCCCTTTGGTGTCTCAAGCCCCAAGTTGCTTGCAAGTGGTAGATGACTTTGTGAACAGGCTTGTGAAACAGTTTTCTTGATTTGAAGAAGACTCTCCTTGTTGGTTTGATTTGAAGAGGATCGAATGACGTCCGATGAAGAAGATTGAAGAATAGTTTCCCTTTCTCCTTGATTTTTTTTTTCTTAGTGACGCACCCTAGTTTTTGCCTAGACCGCCCTTTCGGGTTTTCAATCTAGCGGGCATCTCTTTTGCGCCTTTTTTTTTTTTTGAAAAGTATGTGTACTCGAAGAGAACTCAGAGGAGAGAATCTTATTGAGAAGAGAGAGATGAGATCTCAAGTAAGTTGAGGAGAGACGGACTCTATTCTTTGGAAGGTCTTCTTCACTTAATATAGGAGGATATTGAGGAATCCTCTTTTTTTTTGTTGGTATTACTTGACTCTTTTTCTCTGTGGGAGAGTCCTTCTTGCCTTTGTTGAAATTCCATCCTTGTGGGGCGATGAAGGCTTGAGAGTTTTTCTTTTTCTCTCTCTCTTTTTTTTTGTCCTTTTTTTTTTGTACTCTCAAAGCTTTGAATTGAGTAGCCCCACTCTTCTTGGGATGAATGTTGACAGCAGCACCTATGGCTTTCTTCGCTTGTTGATCTTTAACTTTCAGTAGGGGTAATGTTTAATCCTTAAGCCTCCTAATGATAACTTGCTTCTTAAAGTCACTTAGAAGTTTCTATTTTTGCGATGATTTAGGGAATGGAAGGTCCATTATTTTACATGAGTTGAATGATATTCATGAGGTAGAACAACCTTAGGGAAAGTGTTTAGGAAAAGAAAATTACTTTGATTAATTGAGAAAGTTAAGAACAGACTCGATAGTTTAGAGGACACAAACTAGAGGGGTGAGAAGTACTAGATAGACAGAACGACTCTTCGAGTTCATACTTGGAAATTTAAAACCTAATCTACTTCTATCAAAGGAGAAAGGGAGAGGATAGTGGTAGCCCCAAAGTGGTAAGTGCAATTTTTTCTTCTTGGAGCTTCATCTTCTTCATGGAGTACGAGGGAGAGGATTGGTGATGACGTTGGGACGTTCTAGATCTCCATTGTCAAAGAGGTCTTGGATGATGTCCTTCAAGTGGTGGCAGGAGTTGGTGTCGTGGCCGGTGAAGTTGTGGTACTTGCAGAATAAGTGATGAGCATGGTTCGGACCCATATCCTTAGGAGGACCACCTTCCCTTGGTTTTATCATTTCATTCTGGACGAGCACATCGAAGAGTTCTTCTTGAGTGATTCCTTCAATTTTGTCGTAGTGCTTCTTTTTCTTTTCGGGAGGAGGGACAGTAGAATACTTTCCGGTGTTGGAGCGGTTGACTGCAATGGCATTGACTGAAGCATCCTTACTTGTAGCGGGTTTGTTGTAGCGGAAGTTACTTTCCCTCTTTTTACTTTTGAGGAAGTCGTCAACCCTAATTCCGAACTCGAGGAGTTCATTGAAACTAGGAAAGTAATTACCGGCGAGCTTCTCTTGAAATTCATCACGGAGGCATTGGAGGAAGATGTGGATTTGCTCTTTGAGAGTAGGCCTTTCGACGATTTCAGTGAGTTTGAGTCTCCATCTTCTAAAAAATTCAGCAAAGGACTCATTGGCATGTTGCTTGGTTTGTTCAAGATCCCTCCTAGTAGGACGGTAAGTGGAGTTGTCTTCGAACTGCCTTTGGAAGACTAAACATGCAGACGACCAATCAAGCCTTGTAGTCGTAAGAAGAGACATGTACCAATCCCTTGCAGCACCCTCCAAGGTTTGAGGAAAGCATTGGGCCAAGATTGTGTTGTCAACGCCCATTGGAAGCATGGCCCAAGTATAGGTCTCAACATGAGCTCGAGGACAAGTAGTACCATTGAACTTGGCAATATCGGGTGTCTTGTACCTGCGAGGAAACTTGGTGATGGATTGTTGAAGAGCATCGGGATCAAATGGAACGAATGACCCTTTGGAAGTGTCAAGAGTCGCAAGCTTCTTTTCGAGGTAGATCTTAGTAACATGGTCACCAAGTTTAGTAGTTTCACCACTGCCTTCTTTCTTGGTTTTAGCACCCTTGGAGGTATGTTCCTCATCATCGGAGGAAGATGAGGAAGAGGAGGAATCGGATTCTTCCTTTTTCTTGCTTGACTTCTTGGTTTTTCTATTCACTTTGGTGTAGGATTCCTCTTCATTGGAGGAGGATTCCACTTTCTGCTTTTGTTTTCTGCCTTTCTTGACTTTCAACTCATGGAGTTCTTTCATGAGGGCGGCCATTTGGACATTTTGCTCATCAATTTGCTTACTTTGTTCATCCAACCTAGTCATGGCTTCGATGAGTTGGGCCTTAGCGTCGTTGATATCGGCCTCGGTGGTAGAAGGAGAAGCAGACATCGTGGCGAAGAACCTAGACGTGTAGCAACCGGGTTAAACCATGATCGAGTCCCAACAAGCTCGACGAATAGGGTGAATGAAGGCTTTGAAGGTTTGAAGGTTTTGGTCAAAACACGAAAAGACCAAACACTTATCTCGTACGAGACAAGTAGTCTCGAGCGAGACTTCACCACGGAAAGTCACAATTTTTCTGATTTTAATCCTAATTTTGGTCGGACGGAACATCCATTTTGGGGGTTTCTAATATTCAGAATCCAAACCTAGGGACCTAGGGGTCGGAGTAATCTCAAGTAACATCGAGTTTTGTGCAATAATTTTGGTGAGAAAATTTTTCTCTTTTTAGGGCAAATCCGAAGGGACAATCATAGGGACATTTCGAAGGGACAATTCCGAAGCGACAATTTTTTTTTTGATTTCTTTTCCATGGATTATTGCACAAAACGATCTTGACAAGGGATTACAAAGACTCCAAGATCAAATCGACCGGTCACGGAGTGTCTTAAAAAGTCAATCTACATGATATGTGGCGATGAAAGGCTGGAAGCCTAGGCTTCCCGCGATATGACAATCTAGATGGATTGAATACGCAGAGTGGGATGATCCAACTTCGGAGAGACCGGCGACTAGGTGGTTACCGTCATCTGTCCTTAGTGTGGGTCTCGGGTTTATAGAGGGTATGTAATGCAATGACAGTTATAATATGAGTGCGCGTGTGTGAGAGTCAAACTAGGTGATAGAGTAAAATAGAGAGTTTTATTTTTTTGAAAACTAAAGAAAAACAGATAGTGGCCGCACCAAGTGGTTGCCTACGTTTCTCCCAAATTAGGAAGACTCAGGCCGTCGTAGTTCCACATAAAGGAGAGAGAGAAATAAATAATTTAAATTACAACTCCCGAATTCCCAATGGACTGGACTTTAATTAAATAAAACCCAATCGCACGCAGTTTATAAATAATAATCCATTATTTAAATGAAATAAAGATTCGAGTTCTACACCTTAAGGGAGGCCTTAAGATGTGGAAACTCTGCAGATAATGAATTCTGGGATCCCCCTTGCGTGTTCGGCTCTCGTCTTGAATTATGAGATGAACGGGAAAAACCAGAAAACAACCAGATTGCCGAGGCGATATCTCGCGCGAGATATGATATCCCGTGCGAGACATGCCTCGTCTGAGAGCAGAAAAATTGAATTTACAATTTTTTTTTGAAAACCTCTCTTTTAATTTTGACGCAAGTTTAAGCCTCTTAATTTTAAGTCCCCAGCGGAGTCGCCACTGTAGCGTTGTGAGAAGAATTTTATCTTTTGAGTCGCCACCTATATTATTCGTTTGGAAATATAGGAAAACCATTTTTTGAAAAGAAATTTGAGTTCGGGGCTTAGGTTATGGAATGGGTAGGTCGAGGAGCATCCATTCCACCAGATCCGAAGATCGATCTTGCTAAAGAAAAGAGAGGTTTTCAATCTTTACAATATATACAATTAAAGAAAAAAAACAAGTAAACCCTAATCAATTTCTTGATTAGGAATGTCGGATTGTATGCTTCGAGATCGCCTTCATCGATTGAAGGGACTCTAGGCCAATCTTTTTGATGGGATTACACCACTCTAAAAGCCAATAGAGAGAGATTGAGAAGAGGAGAGTAAAAAGTGAAGGAGTTTACCTAGCGTTTGGGGAGGATTTGATTTAGAACGTGGTTCTAAGATGTCTTCTCGATCGAGAAGTGATTTGGGCAGAGTTTCGACTCAATATGAGAGTCAAATCTTGATGCGGACAGAGCTTAGCCTCATTCCTTGATTCGGGTTTGGATGTTTGTTGATCAACAAGGTTGATAAACAAACTTTAGGTGATTTTAGGGAGGTTTTGTGAGTGATTTGAAGGAATCTTTCGTGGAGAGAAACTAACAAATTGTGTGTGTTGTGTGGAATTCTGGCCCTCTAAAACAGTGGAAGTCACCAAGTATTTATAGGGGTTTAAGAGGTAGAGGTGGAGAGGTAAAACACATCTAGGAAGGTTCTAGAACTCAATCCTCATTGGATGACCGGATTAGATGAGGTTTATCAAGAAAAGAGGTTGAAACGGAGAAGGAGAGTGATTTCTGCACATCCTGTCGAGGGGATATCTCGCGCGAGATATGATATCTCGTGCGAGATAACTAGTCTTTTGACTATTTTTTCCTCTTCAGTTTATTCCGTTAGTCAGTTAGGTCCAAAACTAACGAGGTTAGTTAGAAACTTAACGAAACATGACGAAACTGATATGCTTTCATCAAAACACAAAAGAGAGACGAAGAGTAGTGTAATCATGATTTATTGGTTCAGAATGGGGTGTCTACAGATGGTTAAACATATTTTCATGCAGCAATGTCAGAAGTTATTTTGGGATCATATAGATAACATATTTATCTATCCTTAATTAGTTTAATTAACAATGATTATACTCTTTTAACTTTATAATGTTATCATTATTTGTTTACGAGATATTCATATTTTTAATAGGTACCATGAAGTCTAAATTTTTTGCTCAGCGGCTGGAGAAGGGATTAGTGCCCGAGACTCCTACTTGGATGACCGAGGAGGTGTTTCATAGATTTTGCGAATATTTGGGGTCGAAAGGGGCGTTAATGAAAGCCCAACAGGCTCGGGCAAATAGAGCGAGCTCCTCGGGGTCGGCGACAAAGCATACGATGGGGACAATCAACGTCGCCAAGCATCATATGCATATGGTATGTATGTTAGTTTAAATGTAGTGTAAGCATGCTTTGAAATCAGTTATATACGTATGTTAGCTGGAGAGCCATGTTCATGCTATGAAATCTATGGTTTTAGTTTAATTGACTTTGAAACCAAACAGGACGGTTGTATACACGTTGTTGGTGGGTGTTAGTGTAAATGACAAGAAATACATGGGGTGTTAGTTTAAATGTAGTGTATGCATGCTTTGAAATCAGTTTATGTACGTATGTTAGCTGGGGAGCCATGTTGATGCTATGAAATCCATGGTTTTAGTTAATTGACTTTGAAACCAAACAGGACAGTTTTATGCGCGTTGTTGGTGGGTGTTAGTGTAAATGATAAGAAATACATGGGGTGTTGGTGTAAATGTAGTGTATGCATGCTTTGAAATCAGTTTATGTACGTATGTTAGCTGGGAGCCATGTTGATGCTATGAAATCCATGGTTTTAGTTTAATTTACTTTGAAACCAAACAGGATGGTTGTATACACGTTATTGGTGGGTGTTAGTGTAAATGATAAGAAATACATGGGGTGTTAGTTTTAATGTAGTGTATGTATGCTTTGAAATCAGTTTATGTACGTATGTTAGCTAGGGAGCCATGTTGATGCTATGAAATCCAAGGTTTTAGTTTAATTGACTTTGAAACCAAACATGATAGTTGTATGCACGTTGTTGGTGGGTGTTAGTGTAAATGATAAGAAATATATGGGGTGTTAGTGTAAATGTAGTGTATGCATGCTTTGAAATCAGTTTATGTATGCATGTTAGTTGGGGAGCCATGTTGATGCTATGAAATCCATGGTTTTAGTTTAATTGACTTTGAAACCAAACAGGACAGTTGTATGCACGTTGTTGGTAGGTGTTAGTGTAAATGATAAGAAATACATGAATAACCTTAGTGTCGACTCTATAATATGGTAAGCGCACATTGTGACAAGATAGATAATGAAGGTGAATCTAGTAGCTTCTTATAAAAGGGACACATATGCTCCTATATATATGAATTAATGATGAGTTGGATTTTATATACTTTTTTTACCTATGTTTTCGGATATTTTACATCTATTTTAATGTATTTAGAATAGCCTTGATGTAGTTTGAGAGAAATTATGTAATGTGAGGTTTTGTTGAGAAACGATATAATTCGAGGGTAGTTTAGTCTTTTATTTTGTATTTGGATTTTGATCTCAAGAAACCGAAGATTCCAAGTCAACCATCAAATAAAAAGTCAACAAAATGGTCAAGGTTCAAGGAAGAGTTCAAGGAAAGTCAATCGATGAAGGCCAAGTCAAAATCAGGTCAATGATGAAGTTTTTCTCATTTGGAACGAATGAAAAGATTGAGCACGAGTGAAGAAGGATCGTGGCACAAGTGAGGAACGAGTGGAGCTGAAGAGCAATTCCATCAGAACGACTTAGAGAGAAGAGCACGACTTGAGAGGTTGGCATGACTCGTGCTGGATGGCACGACTCGTGCTAAGACGCGTTTTGTGACGTCAAATGGGCATTTTTGGGCAGATTTCTTGGGTTTTAATTGTTTTTTTTCCTTAATTAGTGAGGATTTAGGTAAGGAGTATAAATACTTCCTTATAACACATTATTAGGGTTAGCTTAATTTTTATCATCATCTCTAGAGGATTTTCATTATTCGAAGATTGCAACCCCAGGTTTTATGTTTCTTTACTCCTCTGTTGTGATTTGTAGTATGAGTATGAGTAGCTAAGTTCTTATTGATTTGCGGATTGGTTGTAACAATACACGATCTTTATGCTATAGTTTTTAATTATTAATTCAATTTCTTTCTAGAGTGGTAAAATAGCTTTAATCCGTTCTACAGTTTCAGATTTATGTTAAGATATTTTTGGCCCTAGAATTTTTGGGTATCCATTGCTACAGTAACTCGGGCATAGATACGTGACCATTATTTTACTACTTAGACATAATCGAGGACGTAACTGAAATCAATTGATTTAGGTTCAAATATTCTTTTGATCTTTATGAGTTCTTCGATTATTTTATATACGTAACTGGAAGTATAATAAAAGAAGAATATTTGAGTTGCAAATCGCACACCAAACCGTCCCAACTCATGATTTTGTGAATGAACCCTAGAATGAGAATTGATGGCTTTATTAATAAAATAGCATAAAGTGAATGTATTGTGAAAAACCAATTCGTGAATCTCCTTGTTAAATTTTGAATTCTATCCTTGCTTAATTTTGTGATCTTTAATCATTAGTTTAATTTATTTGCAATTTAATTTAGTTTAAATCAATCAAAATCAAAACCCCCCCTTTGGTTACTTTTTGCACTAATTAAATAAACTTGTTGATGGGCAGGAGAGCAGAGAGGCGGAGGCAGAGACAGATGGCTAGAGAGGCTCAGTTTCCGGATGGGGGTTTCGGCCCAAGATACTGGTGGTAATTTTCATTACCCTCTTTCCGTTTACATTTAAATTGTCCTTGTTATATAATGTTTTGTACATTGAGGACATTGTGTATTTTAAGTGTGGGGGAAGGGAATTATGTGCCTTGAATTGTAAATTCTATTCATATTAAAAAAAAAAAAAAAAGAGGCTGAGTGAAAACTGAAAACGGCACTTGGGCAAAAGGTGGGGATTTGAGTAGATAACAATCTTTGTTCACTGGAGTGGAGTCATAAAGGGGGTTTGGAGCTCGGGTAGGATCACTTTTGGAGATGGAGGTTTGGGTTAGTGGTGCTAGGTTAGAAATCCTCGTCTACTTTGGAGTTATAAGGGGTGTTGGTGAATATTACGAGGTAATTCTTTGTTGAGGATCCTTAACCTAACATTGATTTTTGTTGAGGGAGTTATAGTGTGAGATAGTGAGGGGGAATTTTTAGGACATTTTATTTTCCCCCACTACCTTGTGTGGGCCCTAGTTTGGATGCACTACAAGAAAAAGGCTTATTTACGGCGGATTTTAACCGCCGTATATATAACGCGCCCCGCCGTATATGTTATTTACGGTGGATTATCCGCCATATATGGTGCACCGTATAAAGCATCGCCGCATATACTATATACGGCGGATATCCCGCCGTATTTAGTATTTACGGCGGAATTACAACCGTCGTATATAATTGAGTACAAATACGGCGGCTTATGGACCGCCGTATATAATGAAATACAAATACACCGTATGTATATAACAGGCGTATTTGAGGAAGCTTTATACGGCGGTAGATAACCGCCGTATATAATGAAATCTTATATACGGCGGTATAGATCCGCCGTATATAAGAGACGAGTCGTCCATTATAGCAGGAGTCGTCCCATGAGTCATCCATTATGCTTATATACGGCGGATGTAGGGATCCGCCGTAAATAACAAGCTATGAGACGAGTCGTCCACTATTGCACGAGTCGTCCCATTTTCACCCCACCCAGATTTCCTCGTCCCCCTTTGGGCACGAGTCGTCTAGTGACCTATTTACGGCGGTTTTGAATAATCCTCCGTAAATAACTTTTTTTTTCCTAGAAGCTTTATATAATTCACTTTCCCCAAAAATACACTCGCAAAAACCAAATTCAACTTGTATATAAGCAAAAATCAAATTCAACCTGTATATAACCAAAAATACACCCACAGAAATCAAATTCAACCTGTATATAAAATAACTAAGCTTCGTAAATGTATATACAAACACAATATCAACATAATAACCATTAACACAAAAAAGATAGTTGAATGTATCCAAAACTCAACACAATACAACACAATATCAATGTTTACAATCCACAACTTTTAGAAAACATACCAACGCCTATTCATTGCCATTTCCACATTGTTCCATAAAACAACGTTTCAAATCTTCTAGTTGCTTTTGAAAATCTGATGTGATCTGTTGGCGTTGATCCTCAAGTTGCTTTTGAAGATCTGTTTTGAGGGATGACACCGTCTCCTCAAGTTCAGAAATACGGGCTGCGGAAGCGCTTTCAGAAGTTAAGGCTTTACCAAACACCCTAGTTTTGGTAAGACCGCCTCCCATACAGCGCACTCTCCCATGGTCATCATTTCCCATCAAATTTGTGAATATCTGCTCTCGCTTGCTGGGAGAGTTTTGTTCCTCCTCTGGTAGCTCTTCAATTGCATCATTTAACGTTAACTGTAACAAAAACAATATGTTCAATATAATTGTTTTAGCTTTAATTAATATTATGAAAATGAAGTTAGAAATGAAAAAAGTATTCTATACAAGAACAAAACTGAAACAGAAAAGGTTGAAACTTTAACTTACGATCATACGGGACTAGGAATCACTTTCTTCAACACATCTGTTTTAGACCGGTTTTAGATTGGAGTTAGGATATTTTTGTGTACTCCGGTAATTTATCTTTGATTGACTTGTGTTGACGATTAGAAGAGACTAGGAATCATTTTCT
Organism: Adenophora triphylla var. japonica; assembly: GCA_022495995.1. Classification (NCBI taxonomy): domain Eukaryota; kingdom Viridiplantae; phylum Streptophyta; class Magnoliopsida; order Asterales; family Campanulaceae; genus Adenophora; species Adenophora triphylla. The sequence goes on from JAFEMH010000896.1 coordinate 276,169, forward strand.
TTAACACATTTGTTTTAGACCGGTTTTAGATTGGAGTTAGGATATTACTAAGGGACGAATAATGGTCTAAGTGTGGGGGAATTTGATGAGTTGGATTTTGTATACTTTATTTACCTATGCTTTCGGATATTTTACATCTATTTTAATGTATTTAGAATAGCCTTGATGTAATTTGAGAGAAATTATGTAATGTGAGGTTTTGTTGAGAAACGATATAATCCGAGGGTAGTTTAGTCTTTTATTTTGTATTTGGATTTTGATCTCAAGAAACCGAAGATTCCAAGTCAACCATCAAAGAAAAAGTCAACAAAATGGTCAAGGTTCAAGAAAAAGTTCAAGGAAAGTCAATCGATGAAGGCCAAGTCAAAATCAGGTCAATGATGAAGTTTTTCTCATTTGGAACGAATGGAAAGATTGAGCACGAGTGAAGAAGGATTGTGACACGAGTGAGGAACGAGTGGAGCTGAAGAGCAATTCCATCAGAACGACTTGGAGAGAAGAGCACGAATCGTGAGCACGACTTGAGAGGTTGGCACAACTCGTGCTGGATGGCACGACTCGTGCTAAGACGCGTGTTGTGACGTAAGCAGGGCATTTTGGGCAGATTTCTTGGGTTTTAATTATTTTCTTTTCCTTAATTAGTGAGGATTTAGGTAAGGAGTATAAATACTTCCTTATAACACATTATTAGGGTTAGCTTAATTTTTATCATCGTCTCTAGAGGATTTTCATTATTTGAAGATTGCAACCCCAGATTTTATGTTTCTTTACTCCTCTGTTGTGATTTGTAGTATGAGTATGAGTAGCTAAGTTCTTATTGATTTGCGAATTGGTTGTAACAATACATGATCTTTATGCTATAGTTTTTAATTATTAATTCAATTTCTTTCTAGAGTGATAAAATAGCTTTAATCCGTTTTAGGGTTTCAGATTTATGTTAAGATATTTTTGGCCCTAGAATTTGTGGGTATCCATTGCTACGATAACTCGGGCATAGATACATGACCATTATTTTACTACTTAGACCTAATTAAGGACGTAACTAAAATCAATTGGTTTAGGTTCAAATATTCTTTTGATCTTCATGAGTTTTTCGATTATTATATATATGTAACTGGAAGTATAATAAAAGAAGAATATTTGAGTTGCAAATCGCACACCAAACCGTCCCAACTCATGATTTTGTGAATGAACCCTATAATGAGAATTGATGGCCTTATTAATAAAATAGCATAAAGTGAATGTATTGTGAAAAATCAATCCGTGAATCTCCTTGTTAAATTTTGAATTCTATCCTTGTTTAATTTTGTGATCTTTAATCATTATTTTAATTTCTTTGCAATTTAATTTAGTTTAAATCAATCAAAATCAAAAACCCCACCTTTGGTTACTTTTGCACTAATTAAATAAACTTGTTGAACACGCAAGTCTCTGTGGTTCGATCCTTACTTGTACCTGCTACTTCGGTAACTTGTACTTGCAAGGTTTTATTACAAGAGAATTTTTCTCCATCAATTATCTATGTAAAACAACCAAACAGTTTAAACATATGATTATATTTGTTTGTTTTAATGATTATAGGAAAGGGAACATGGCGCCGATGTCGGTTTTTTTGGATGTGTTCGTAGCACACATGTTAGAATTCCTACATCCGCCGATCAACCTCCGCAGTGGGTTGATGATCGATCTGCATTGGCCTTTGTAAGTAAACTATCATTAAATGACTTTGATGCCACAGAAAATGTGCTTATCAATCTTCCTCCACGTGACAGGACTGATCACCTGGCTCCTTGACCTGAAATCAGAACCCACGACTAGCCGGATGTGTCTCCGGCTTAGACCCTCGGGAGTGAGAGTAAGTATTTGATGATTGGAGAGCTAAAGTGTACTGAATAATAGAATTCTGATAACAAAATAGCAGTTACCTTTGCACCATTGGTAATGATGATGTATTTATAGTTGATGTAGATGGTTTAATGACAGGGCTACATGAGCTCCGTGATCCTAGGGACAGTTACATGTAGTGTGAACGTGTCCTGGAACAGTCCCTGATTTGTAGGGAAGCAGTTATGGCAAGAGTTACTGTTTGTACGCCTGTAACCGTTAGGTCGACGCTTGCCTCAGTAGGTCGAGGTCGACACTTGTGTTTGGGTCGTCCTGACTGTCGGGTAGAGTTGGATCGTACCCGAAATATGACTGGGTCATAAGGTCGGACTAAGTTAGGTCGGGACCTAATAGGTCGGACAATGAACTTAGTCGACTGATGTGTGAGATGGGCCTTGAGCCATGTAATGATTGGGCCTAGCCCATAGAGAATATGGTGGCATTAATTGCTTATGGATTGGGCTTTACTCGCTTGGCCCAGCTAGATACTTTTGGTATGTTCAGTGGCCCCCAACTTTCGAGTTGACTTTGTCGACTAGGAAGTTAAGGAAACTTTTGAAGAGGATGACTTTACTCGAAGGTCGCTACTCGCTCTGAGATTTATTCGACCATAGGTGACGTGCCACAATCTGTATCGTCAAATGTTTGAACGGCCAGATCTGAAGGAGCGCCGTTTCTCGTAATGATTACTGTTTTGACGTTTGAGAGTCCGCCTTGGAAACTGTTTCCGCCATTAATTAGGAAAATAACCTTTGAATTTTTCCTTTTCCTTTCCAATTCCGGAGAATATAAATTCAAGAATCCTTCCTCAATTACAACTTTTGCTGTCTCTGAGCTCTTGCGTGATTCCGGCGAAGGCAACGGAAATATTTTTGCTATAAATTGAACTTCCGTCTTCCACCATACCTCTTCCTGCTCGATTGTTAAGGTATTCCTCTTTGCCCTCAATATTAGGGTTTTAATTTCTGCAATTTCTCTAATTCCGCCATGGCTAGGACCTTTAGCACTGAGCCTGGAGCTTGGTATGGTTACTGCAGTGTCAACCGTAGGGTTTATAAACACTTGAACGGAGAGTGGAGAGAGATGTCTATGGAGGAGTGTACTTCAATTTTGACCCGTTGGGGTTTGCATTTTACTGCATTAGCCTTGCCTGTGGGTGAGAACTTGGGTACCTTAGAGACAAATGACCCAAGAGTGGAGTCTTTTCATCTTTTCCATGAGCTTCTTGACCATCTATCTGTGTTTTATGTCCAGGACTCAGATAAACCTTCTTTCCTAGGAACAGGATTAGCATTCCGGGGGAATCTAGGTTGCCCCTTAGTGTGTCTACCAGGTCCCATGAAACCTTGCATAGAACTGATTCCCCTATTTTCCCTTCTTCTTGTACAGATATGGAGATTCAAGGTGATGCTAATGCCTCTACCTCATCCAGCCCACGCATAGTCGATGCTTTCGAAGCTTCTGTGGCGCCTGGCAGAAACGAAAGGGGATATGTGCCTCCAAGGCCATTCAGGGGAAGGCAGAATCTCCCATCCTGATTGAGTATGGTGTATGACTTTTGTGAGGTTGATAGGAAGGAGTTTGACGTCACTTTGTATAGTAGGAAAGATTTCTTCGACCAATTTGGGGATACCTATGAGGAGGATCCTACTAGGGTGGCTTTCTACTATGGCCAATTTGAAGCCGGCTTGAGGTTACCCTTAGACCCCTTCATAAACGAGTTCTTAGAATGCACCGATGCACTGCCACTTCAACTAGGGGCCAACACTTGCAGGGTACTAGTTTGCTTCATTATGGTTTGTAGGTTCTTGGGATATGAACCCTGTATGAGAGTGTTCAAGGAGTTCTTTAGTATTAAGTTTGATAAAGATAATGGGATAAGTACCCCCTCCAAGCAAAATCTCCAAAGTTGTTTGCCAATCTCCCTAGTAAGGCCAGTGGTTGGAACTCCTATGTGTTTGTGGTGGAGAGCAGGAGAGGATGGGAGTTCCCTCTACCCGGTGTTGAGACTACTGAAGTGAGGGAGCAGGATTACTGGGAGCCAGCTTGGCACAATGATTTGCGTAAGAAGTTGATGGAGCTCACCAAGAGGGGAGCTATAAGTTGGGATGCTTTGGGGACCAACAAAAACAACTACATCCGAGCTGGAGTGATGGTCAGCGAGGGAGATGTTGTGCCTATGGTGCCAATAGTTAGATGCAATAGGTATCCGGATTGGGTCACCCATGAGGGAGCTCGATTCAGATTCGAGAAAGAGAGTCATTTTTGTAAGAAGACTGCCAACCATTGTAAGGAGCGGGTAGAGCACTTTGGGGGTAAGAACTTTGACCATTCACTGTCCTTTGATCCTTCCAATAGTTGCTGACATGCTAGTGTTTTGCTCGTACACAGAACTGACTGTTCGTGTGTAGAACTTATTAACTAGCATATGTTCTTGCGTGTAGATTGCTTATTCACAAGTTTGCCTCTTAGCTCTTATGTACCTGGCCTGTTCATCGATTTAGTTACTCGTGTATGCTCAATTCGTACATAGAACATTTTGCTCGTATGTAGACTTTTCATATGTTGACCTGACTCTTGATTCACTTTTATTTTTGGGGCAGTTTTGACTCCAGAGCAAGAGGCGAATATGGGCCGAGCTATCGACGTCAGGAAAAGCAAGAGGAGCTGTGGTGCAGCCAATGCCAGGGAACACCGAGAGAGGGAGTGTGTTCAGTGCCAAGAGGTTTTGAAGACAGTGGACGTGGACCCTGTCAATTCTATTCCCGTGGAGGATAATTTGGAGGAGCTGGAGGAGGACCTAGCTGGAGATGATGGTCAAGGCATAGATGAGGTCGACGCTGCTGAGGTCGACGTGTCTGATCAAGCTGTGGAACCAGTTGGGGGGGCCGTCAGGACTAGGACCCGTGCTCAAGCTAAAGCCAAAACCAAATCTAAAAAGGCTTCCAAGGCTAAGTCGCCTGTAATCGAGCTGGATGAAGAGGAGGATGAAGATGATGCTGCCCCTCTTAGCAAGAAGATCATTATTGGTCCGTCCAAGGTGAGCTCGACATCTGACCAAGTCAATGCTAGTGAGCCAGTGGAGACCGAAATAAGGAGCCCCCAGCCATCTCCCGTCCAGGTTTCTTATGCCGAGTTGATCCAGACTCGCGTTGACGAGCTAAGTGATGTGGTCCCTTTGACCAGGATCAACTGCTTGGCCAGGGAGTACCCTGAGCTGGAGTATGGACAGGCCGTGGTCAGGAGGGGTGCTGACCAGGATTTGATTATGGAATTTACCAAGAAACCTCTAACTCCAGAAGCCTGCAGAGCTAGGGTCGGGTTAGCTTCCTCCGAGGTAACCCTTGCAATTTCTTGTGTTGCTACCTTTATTTTGCTCGCTTATTCCAAGTTTCCATTTTGTTTCTCAAATTTAACACCTTCCTCATACTCTTCCTTTCGCTCTTTGCCATGATTGACACCGGCTACTACTTATTGGAAGGCTGGCCGAGGAGCGGGGAGAAGCTAGCCAAGTCCATGCTGACTAAAAAGAATGAAGAGTTGAAGAAGCTGGAGGAGGAGAACACCAAAGTGGGGGAATTGAAAGAGGCCAACGCTAAGTTGCGGGAGGATCTTAAAAACTTGAAGGAGTCCCACTCTGACCTAGACAATTCATACGAGGCCCTGAAGCTTGTCAAGGATAATGAGATTAAGCTCAAGGAGGAGGCTTGGAAGAGCTTGGGAAAAGCTAACAATGAGCTTGCCGCTCTTAAGGAGGAGAAGAAGAAAATGGCCGCTGATCTCGAACTGGCGACCCAACAACTCGCTGAAGTGCCGGTTACATTAGCCAAAAAACAAGAAGAGCTAGAAACGACACGAGCTCAGTGGGGGGGGGGTGAATTTAGCTGCTGCCGTAAAGACTGCCAAGGAGGAGGCTGTCAAATCTTACAAAGAAAGTGACGAGCTCCATACCTATGTCACCAAGCAAGCTAGCTCGTTCTAGGATGTTGGTCGAGCCCACATGGCACGTCGTATTGTAGTGGACCCTGCATTTGATATCTCCATTGTACAACTTGCCCAATGGGCTGCAGAGGATCCTTACAATACGGCAGCTCGTCAAGGCCATAGCTTAGTGCCTTACAATGACAATGATATGGCCAACATTGCCAAGGACGATGAGGAAGCAGAAGCTGAAGTTTGGGTCCCTCCTGCAGTTGAGTCGGTTAATTTCACAACTATTTTGGCAGAGCTCGAAGAACCTGATGAGCCAGCATTTGAAAAGGATACCCCCAACTACACTATCAGCGATTCAAGGAAGGTGGTTTATCATCCAAAAGACGTTCTAGGTGAGCCCTCTGCCGCTGGTGACCAAACTGAGATCGCTCCAGCACCCATCATTGATCAAATGGAAGGCACTCCCCTAGAATGAACTTTGAGTTTGATGGTTATTGTAATCGAACAAGTTTCAAACACTTTTTGTTTTTTGGTTTTTTGAATACTTGAATGCCTTGGCCCTATTTTTTTTGGGAGGCATAATACTTTATAACTTTCTGTTTACTTTTAAGTCTTGGCCCACTTTGGGAGACTTAATTATGTTTAATCGTAGCTGACTTCCCTTTATCGTATATTGTATGCTTTTGATTTCAGCATGTAGGTATCGAGCTAGATATGATGGAACGAATAAGTCAACTTAGGTCTAGGGTCGACCTGATCTCTGATGATTTATTCGACCTCAGACTTGTATAATTTTTTTTATTTTTTTTTTGTGAACGAGATTGACTATAAGTCGAACCTGTTCAGACTATCAAAGCTGACCAAGGGTCGAGCTCATTAGGACGAAGTCGACCCTAGGTCGGACTTGTTTTAAAGAGTAAAGCTGATTGAGAATCGAGCTAATTAGAACAGACTGACTAAGAGTCGAGTTTGTTAGAATGAAGTCGACTAAGAGTCGGACTTGTTTAAATGAACGAAGCTGATTAGGAATCGAGCTTATTAGAACGAAGCTGACTGAGAGTCGAGCTTGTTAGAATGAAGTCGACTAAGAGTCGGACTTGTTTGAATGAACGAAGCTGATTAAGAATCGAGCTTATTAGAACGAAGCTGAATGAGAGTCGAGCTTGTTAGAATGAAGTCGACTAAGAGTCGGACTTGTTTAAATGAACGAAGCTGATTAAGAATCGAGCTTGTTAAAACGAAGCTGACTATGAGTCGAGCTTGTTGAAGTTAGTGTAACACAATGTTTGGTCGAACAAAGGTGCGATTTTTATTGAAGTAGGGAAACATTTACATCAATGGAAAGCTAGAACTATGACAAATCTCAATCTTAGGAACTGTAATAGCCTTGAACTGAGCTATAGATGTGAACTTTAGAAGTAGTACTTGATGAGGTGAGTAGCGTGCCATGGGTGCTTCAGCTCTTCACCATCAGGATGAGCAATCATGTAAGTCCCTTCTTTGACAACTCGAGTAACTATGAAAGGACCTTCCCAGTTAGGAGATAGCTTGTTCTGTTGGGTCCTTCTCCCCGTTGCCTCGATCTTCCTCAACACGTGATCTCCTACTTGGAATGACCTGGCTTTCACTTTCTTGTCGTGGTAACATTTAGTTCCCTGCTTGTAGTTGACCATCCGAAGGTAACCCGTATCTCGCTTCTCGTCGATCAGATCCAGTCGATCAATGCATTGGTGTCATTCTGTTCTTGATCAAAGAAAGTTACTCTGGCAGTAGAAAATCTGAGCTCAATGCCATGGTCTCTGATTCATATGTGAGAGCGAATGGGGTTTCCCCCGTAGGCCCCCGAGTGGTTGTGCGAACTGCCCAAAGAGCAAGGGGGAGTTCGTCCAACCAGTTATTGCGTCGACCTACGAGGCCCGTCTTGAGTGAAGATAGGACAAGTTTATTTGCTGCTTCAGCTTGCCCATTTCCCTGAGGATAGGCGACAGAAGATTGCCAGTGTTTGATCCCTACCCGATTCATCTCTGCTTCGAAGGCTCTGAAGAACTGCAGGCCGTTGTCTGATACTATAGCTCTAGGAAATCCAAATCGACACCAGATGAAGTCGTGGATGAAATTAATGGCATTTTCCTCTGTGATGCGAGCTAGTGGCTTTGCTTCAACCCACTTGGTGAAATAATCAATGGCAACGATCACATACTTGCAATTTCCCCGGGCGGGGGGGAAGGGTCCAATCAAGTCGACGCCCCACATATCAAATGGCCAAACTGCGATCACAGGAGTTTGCTCCGTTGTAGGTAGATGAGGTAAGTTAGCAAATCTTTGGCATTGATCACATTGCTGGACAAAGTCATGTGAGTCAGCTCTCATGTGTGGCCAGTAGTATCCCAAAGTAATTAACTTGTCGGCTAGAGTCCTGGCCCCGGGTGTCCACCACAAATCCCACTGTGCACCTCGTGCATTAACAGAGTGACCTCTTGTGGGTGAATGCACTTCAGTAATGTCCTAGTATATGATCTTCTGTACAGCATACTTCCTTGGATAACGTACCTCGGAGCTTTCTTTTTTATAGCTCGAGCCTTCTTCTCGTCATCAGGCAGCTCGTCACTTTCTAGGTACGCCTTCATTTCTTCGATCCAGCACTTCTCATAAACCCAATTTCTAAAGGGGTCTTCAATACATTGGATTTTGACCCTTTCATAAGCTGGGCTCTCAAGGTAAGAGATGGGCTCTTCGTGCGGTTCGTCAGATGTAGCTAGCTTTGAGAGTAAGTCGGCTAACTCATTGTCTTCTCGACCAATCCTTTGGATCTCCCAGAACTCCAAGTCTTTTGTCAGCTCCTTCACCAGGTCATGATACTTGACTAGAGTAGAGTTCAGTACCTCATACTCACCTCTGACTTGGTTGACTATTAATTGAGAATCACAATATGCTATGATTTTAGTCGCACCAAAGCACTTGGTGTACTCTATGGCTGCTACCAGGGCTTCATATTCCGCCTGATTGTTGGATGCATCGAACTTGAACCTTAGTGACTCCTCGTACACGGTCCCAGACTCTGGCTCGATCAAAACAATCCCAGCTCCACTGACATTTTTTGTAGCTGACCCATCCGAGTAGACCTTCCAGCAATCGTCGGGTAGAGTAATGGCGGGCTGGGACTCTTGTTCTTTTCCTTTAGCTTTTTCCTTTTGAGCTCGCTGCTCGCTGTCCTCCTTGGTGAACGTAAGCTCGACCAAGAAATCTGCCATGGCTTGAGCCTTCAACGCTTTTCGAGGTCGATACTCGATGTCAAATTCCGTAAGGGCAATTGACCAATTGAGCAAGCGACCTGAACTCTCTGGTTTGTGCAATATTTTTCTCAAGGGTGCATTCGTGAGCACCACGATAGGATGAGCCAAGAAATAAGCTCGCAGCTTCCTTGTAGCTACGACTAAAGCATAAGCGACCTTTTCAGCATTGTAGTATCTGCCCTCTACATCTGATAAGGCTTTGCTGACGTAGTACACTGGTTTCTGATGACCTTCTTCTTCTCTAACCAATACCGTCGCCACCGACTTGTCTCCCCTTGAGGCAGAGATACACGAACAAGGTCTCACCAGTGATCGGGCTGCTCAATAGGGGAGGAGCAGCAAGGTACTCTTTGAGTTGTTGGAACGACGAATGACATTCGGCCGTCCATTCAAAGTTTTTCGTCCCCCTCAATGATTTAAAGAAGGGGAGAGACCTTTCAGCCGACTTGGCTATAAAACGACCTAGGGCTGCCACCCTGCCGTTAAGTCGCTGCATCTCCTTTACGCTGGTTGGCTCCTTCATGTCGACTAGAGCCTTGATCTTCTCCGGGTTAGCCTCTATGCCTCGCTGAGACACCATAAATCCAAGGAACTTGCCAGCTGCTACACCAAAGACACACTTGCTAGGGTTGAGCTTCATGTCGTTTGCTCTCAAATTGGCGAACGTTTCCTTTAGGTCGACCACGTGACGTCCAGTCTTTGTTTTGATGACCATATCATCGACGTAGGCCTCCATGTTTCGGCCGATTTGTGAGGCAAAGACCTTGTTCACCATTCTTTGATAAGTCGCCCCTGCGTTCTTCAATCCAAATGGCATCATGTTGTAATAGTAGATGCCTCCAGCCGCTTGGAAAGCTGTTTTCACAATGTCATCCTCGTGCATCTTTATCTGGTGGTACCCCGAGTAAGCATCTAGGAAACTGAGGGTAGAGTGGCCAGCAATGGAATCAACAAGTTTGTCAATTCTAGGAAGAGGACAGCTGTCCTTCGGGCAAGCAAGGTTTAGAGTGATGAAGTCGACGCACATTCTCCATTTGCCATTTGACTTTTTCACCATGACCACGTTGGCCAACCAGGTTGTATGAGTGGCCTCCTTAATAATACCTGCACTCAAAAGTTTTTGTACCTCAGCTTTTATGGCCTCTTCCTTATCACGGGCGAAGCTCCTCAATTTCTGGGGTCTGGGCTTTATAGTCGGGTTGACCTCAGGCCTGTGAACAACGACTTCTTCCTTGATTCCCCTCATGTCCTCTACTCGCCATGCAAAGACATCATTACTTTCTTTCAACAGCTCGATGATCTCTGCTCGCTCTTCATCTGATAGCTGCTTTCCAATTTGAATTTTTTGGTCGGGGTAGGAAAGGTTGGTGATTACTGACTCTAGCTCGTCCATAGCCTCCAGTTCTGGCCCATCTCTGAACTGCAGGGTCTCGATGATTATCTCTCTGACCCTCTGTCTTTCCTCGGCCCCCAGGTGTGGAGCCTCTTCAGCTATCATATCATCCAGCTTATCTGCAACCTCATTGGTGGTGGTGTTGGCCCCCGAGTTATTGTCGATCTGGAGGCATAGGTTGCCTATGAGGACTTGGTCGACCATAACTACATCTGGATCAACCGTTGTGGTTTCAGAGTGACGTGTCGACTCAAACATGACCTCGTCATTTGAGCGATAGGTCGACTCCTCCACATTGGTGATCGTTGATAGGCGTGTAGTTTTGGTGACTGACTGGGACAGCTTTAAATAACCATATGCAGTCTCAATCTCTAACTCCCTTTTCTTTCTTTCTCTGAGAACATGATCCAGATAGGCTCGAGTTGTTCCTTGTACACAGCCTACTCCAGCAGGTGTAGGAAACTTGACCCTTTGGTGAGGGATTGACGCCACCATTCCAAGTGCGACCTGACCTGGAATACCAAGGATGGCAGCATAGTCACTGTTCACATCTATTACAATAAATTGTACCTTGGAAATAACTCTGCATGGATGCTGGCCCAAGTCGACGTCGAGCTCAATCTGGCCTTTGGCATCGACTCGATGGTTGGTGAAGCCCTCCAACCTGCCATCATATCTCTCAAGCTGTTCGTTGGAAAGACCCATCTCCAGGAATGTCTTGTAGAACAAAATGTCTTTACAGGCCCCCGTATCGACTAAGAGTCTGCTCGTCATACATCCGTCGATAAGACCTGGGATGACGAGAACTTACTCTCTAGCTGCCATATTAGTTGCCAGTTCGTGGGGGTAGAAGCTGATCACCTCATCCCTGACATCTCTCCTCGGAGGCACATGTGGGGCTTTGTTGAGCTGAAAGATTTTATGTTTGATGGCTGTGTTGCTGGCTTGCTCTGTGATGACCCCCAAATTCAATCTGGGTTGCCGTGGTTCAGGATGTCCACCTGCAGGTCGCTCACCACCACCTGCCTGAGGTCTTTTAACATATGCATCGAGCCTCCCCTGGTCGACCATTCTCTGGATGATGCGTTTCAAGCCTAAGCAATCCTCTATGAGATGACCCGTATCCTTGTGGTAATCACAGTACTTGCTATTGTCCCTTCTAAACTTGTTGCCTAGGTTCATGGGGGCAGGTGGGGCCAACTCGACCGCATTCATTATCTCTGTTCGACTCACTGTCAGGGGAGTGAAAACTTTGGGCACTTTCTCTGTCGCCCTTGTCCTGTTCTTACCATTTTTGTTGTTTCCTCCATTTTTGGCTGAGTTTTTCTTGTCGTCAGCGACCTCAACCTTAGGGCCTTTCCCATTCTTCTTTTCTTTCCTTTCCTCGGCTAATGCCACATTTTAAGCCTTCTCGAACAACTCATGACGAGTGGTGACAGTACGAACCGTTAGTTCATAATCCATGTCTTCCGAGGAAATGCCATTCCGGAAGAAATTGATCAGGTCCCTGTCAGTGAGATCCTCCTCAATCTTGTCAACCATTTCTTTAAACTTGGTGTAGTAGCTCATGGAGCTTTCATTCTTCCCTTGCACCAAGTTGTTTAAGTCGGTGACAGTCACCTTCCGAGCTCCAGCAGTCGAGAAGCGTTCTAGGAATTTTGACCTCAGACTCATCTAGGAGGAGATGCTACCAGCTGCCAAACTGTTGAACCACATTAGGGCTGCCCCTGTGAGTGTTCTTATGAGGGCTTTGCACATATTGTCGTCCTCATTGGCGACAAAACACATGGTAGCTTCTAGGTGTGCTACGTGGCTTTTTGCATTGGTGGCCCCCGAGTACTTCTCTAGAAGTGGCAATCTGAAACCGGCGGGAGGTCGGCTATCAATCAAATCCTTGGTTAAGGGTCGAAGAGCAAAGTCAATTCGTTCGACCTTTTCAGTATCATTCTTCTTCTCAGTCTCCCATTGTTCAAATTTCCTTTTCCATAGCAGCCACTCCCTAGCACGGCCCTGTCTTCTCCAAGCGGGGGAACAAAGATTCAACCTTTGACCCTCACTTCTGGGGGGAGTTAGTTGTCTGCTTCTCCTATCCTTGTGGGAAGGGGACCTTACTGACCTGACTGGCGACCTGCGCCCTTCCTCTCTTGTTGGCGACCTGCGCTTTTCGTTTCTGAGTGGCGACCTGCGCCTATCATCCCTGGGTGGCGACCTGCGCCTCCCCTCTCTCATAGGCGACCTGCGCCCATTCCTTCCCCTGTGGGATTGAGACCTCTCTGTCCTTGCTGGAGATCTACGCCTACTTCGGTTTGCCTCAAGCTGCGTCCTCAGGTCCGACTGTGCCTCCTGCTCCCTGTTCCTAGTGAGACTAGCTCTTAAGTCGTCACTTGGAACATGAATGGGTGATTGAGGTCGAACCACCATCCTTTGATCAACGTTCTGACCCACAGTTTCGTTTGGCCTGGTGCTCCTGGCACGCTCCCTATTAGAAATTTGGGATGGGGCCACTCTCTCAGACCTTCTGTCTGCCTGTTCTGCCTCCTCCATCGCCAATAACTCAGCCAGAATCTGAGCTCGCTCCATCAGCATTTCCTTTCTACTCAACGGATTGGATGAGGGACCTGCCCTGTTTCCAATATTCATTTGTCCAGTTGGACGCTTTAGAGGAGGTGGAACTCCTTGTCCCTCCATAGGACATTTCTCTCTCCTTGCATCTGGCAATCCTCTGCCATCAGCTATACTGTTGGTGCGTGTTGCCCTAGCATGATGACGAAGAGGAGGAGGAGGAAGAGGAGGGGGCAAATCTGCATTCACATTGGTAGTAGCATTGGTGTTGGCATTCACTTCATTGAATTCATCAGAAGCATCTGCAACATGCCCGTCTGGGGTTACCATGACTGTGGATTGAAGAAAACTTTGAGGTCAAGCTATGCACTCGTTTCCCGGCAATGGAACCAAACTGATGCCGCAGGAAATGTGCTTATCAATCTTCCTCCACGTGGCAAGACTGATCACCTGGCTCCTTGACCTGAAATCAGAACCCACGACTAGTCGGATGTGTCTCCGGCTTAGACCCTCGGGCGTGAGAGTAAGTATTTGATGATTGGAGAGCTAAAGTGTACTGAATAATAGAATTCTGATAACAAAATAGCAGTTACCTTTGCACCGTTGGTAATGATGATGTATTTATAGTTGATGTAGGTGGTTTAATGACAGGGCTACATGAGCTCCGTGATCCTAGGGACAGTTACATGTAGTGTGAACGTGTCACAGAACAGATCCACGATTTGTAGGGAAGCGATTATGGCAAGAGTTCTTGTTTGTACGCCCGTAACCGTTGGGTCGACGCTTGCCTCGGTAGGTCGAGGTCGACACTTGTGTTTGGAGTCGTCTCCGTCGGGTAGAGTTGGATCGTACCCGAAATATGACTGGGTCATAAGGTCGGACTAAGTTAGGTCGGGACCTAATAGGTCGGACAATGAACTTAGTCGACTGATGTGTGAGATGGGCCTTGAGCCATGTAATGATTGGGCCTAGCCCATAGAGAATATGGTGGCATTAATTGCTTGTGGATTGGGCTTTACTCGCTTGGCCCAGCTAGATACTTTTGGTATGTTCAGACTTAATTTTGAATATGTAAATTTATTTATGTATATTGTGTATATAATTATATTTGTTTGTTTTATTTTGATAGAATACATATCAAGCCGCCGTTGCTCCCGAAGGTACTCCTCCCGGCCAGCCCGTTCCATTCGTGCCTGAAGTTTGGCAAGTGGTCACCTCAGATGGACATCCAAAGGGAGGAGACCGAGTGTTAGGGATGGGGGATCGCGGGCTGCAATGGCCATCGTCGTCGACCGGCCATTGTGCGAATGTTTTCAGGCCCGATCATCAGTATATTTCGAGGATCGACTCTCTGGAGGCAAGCTTGGCTGAGGAGAGACGCTTGGCTGCGGAAGCTAGGGCACAGGCTACAGAGGCTCATGCACAGGCTGTGGAGGCTCAGGCACATGTTGCGCAGTTTCGGGAGGAGACGGAGCGTCGATTTGCGATGATGATGGCCCAGATGCAGAGTATGCAGCAGCATGGAAATTTCCACACGCACTCGAGTACCAGCTCCACTTCTTCTGAAAGTATTGTCAGGAGACTTTTTCCAGTCTCCCCCCGACCCCTAGCCCCCCCCCCCAAGTTGATTTTGTGATGTCCCGATTTTGTACTATTTTATACTTTCTTGTAATAACATTTGTGATATCCCGATTTTCAGTCTCCCCCCTCCCCCCGATTTGGTACGGGGATGTCCCAATTTCCCATTTGATATTTTTTTGTAATAACATTTGTGATATCCCGATTTCAAGTCTCCCCCCCTCCCCCGATTTGGTACGGGAATGTCCCGATTTCCAGTCTCCCTCCACCGATTTGGTACTGTACTTTGATTTTTAGATTTATAGTTTTAGTTGTATCAATTGTTATATCAGGTACAAAAAAAAATATTATAATTGACATTTATGATTATTTTTTTTATTTATTGCATTATCAGCGGCGCAAATTCCCGTCGCTGAAATTATAATTTAATTAAATTAAATGACTTCAGCGACGGAAATTTCTGCTGGTGAACACCGGCAGAATACTATTTCGTCGATGTACACGGGCGGAAATTGGTCTGCCGAACCGCTGCGACGCGCTGCAAGTGGCGGACCACCGACGGAATAACTCCGCCGGTGGCTAAGCTTTAGCGACGGAAATCCTACTTTAGCGGCGGAATATTCCGCCGCTAAAACACGTTTTTCTGGTAGTGGTATAACACCGTAAAATCTAGGGAGAAACGCGTTTCTCCATAAGTTATGGAGAAACGGGTTACGGATATCCAGATGCTATTGAAAGGATATCCAGAAACTTTTTGTATTGGCCATGACCTTGTCCCATGGTTACTTCTGGATATCAGTCTCAAAGGTTCTGAATATCCAGAACCCTTTGAAAGGATATCCAGAAGCTTATGAAAGTGATATCCAGAAACCTTCAAAATGATATCCAGAAACTTTCAAAATGTTTACGGATATTCATTTGATGGTTTCGGATATACATTGAAGGTTTCGGATATCCAGAAACCTTCAATAAGCATTTTCTGGTCTTGGCCTTGGATTTGGCTTCAAATATGTTTCTGGATATTCATTTGATGGTTTCTGGATATACATTTGAAGGTTTATGGATATCCAGAAACCTTCAATAAGCAATTTCTGGTCTTGGCCTTGGATTTGGCTTCAAATCTATTTTTTCTGGATATCCGCTCAAAGGCTTCTGGATATCCGTTCCAAAGCTTCTGGATATCCGTAACCCTTTCGAGACTGATATCCAGAAATTTTCTTCTGGTTATCAAACGTATAGCTTCTGGCTATTAAAAACGCGTTTCTCCATAGTTATGGAGAAACGCGTTTCTCAGCAGACCTACTCGTATAACACTAGCAGTATGTCCGTCTTCCATTATGATTAGGAGATTCGAACAAGAATTCTTCAAGCTATTCAATGGGTGTTTCAAATCATTTTTCGGAAATGAAATCAAACTGATGATGCCAAAAACGTTCGGATCAGCCCAAATCCAGCGGCATATTGTATTATAGATGATTGAATAGCCTGAAAAAGAAGAACAAACACGTAAACTAAGCCGGAGCTTCACCGGCGAATGGCCTCCGACGTGAGAGTAAGTATTTGTGTTTAGAGAAAAAAATCAATTAACAAGAGTTTAGAGTCAAAATATGCATTACCAAAATAATGTGAATTATAAATTGTTTATATAGGAATAGCATTGTAGAGTCAAAAAATTACGTCCGTAACTTATTTTTTACCCACATGAATTATTAATAGTGTTTTGATAGGTAATGTCTCTAGCTTATTACAACAGAAAATTTTGGGGGAACTCTGTTTCCCCCAAACTTATAAAAAGTCTTGTTTTTAAAAAATTCAAGGCAAAAACTCAGTGTTTTAAGACATAAACTCGATGTTTTAAGACATAAACTCGATGTTTTAGTTACTAACCTTAACTCGGTGTTTTAACGCCTAAACTCGATGTTTTAACTTCTAGGTATTTTAACGTCTAAACTCAGTGTTTTAAGCTCGAAACTCAATGTTTTACGCTCGAAACTCAAAATTAGAAAGTGGACTTTTTATAACTTATGGAGAAACAAGTTTCCCCCAAAATGGACTCATTACAATTATTGACCCGTTTTGCGTTGATTACCTCATAAAAGTATAAACTCAAACTAAAACTTTATATCGAGACGAGTGAATTGAAAATCAAAAAAAAATCTTTATTGTAATTAAGTCTATTTTTTAAAATGCGATCTGGGAGAAATTAAAAAAAAAAATGTATGAGGCAAATTATTGTTATGTTTTCATTTTAAATATATATAGCAAGTATGTAAATTGAATATTAGGCAAGATGTTTTTTCTTGCCAGCGGTCTAATTTGGCAAGTTCTGATGATAGCTAATTACATAAAAACCAAAATGTAGCTTTCAATAAGATTTGTAACAGTAAAAAGATAAGAAAAAGCGTGGAAGCCAATTGTTAAGCCACTCACTCTCCACCTGTTTTTATTACATTGCGTGTGGACTTTGTATATGCCTCTCTCTTGAGCTTGGGCAATTGCAATTTAATAAACTTAGTTTTATCGGATCTTATTAAATTTGAATTTATTGTAAGGAAAAAGCTATTGCTACTATAATAATTAATTATTAATTATATCATATATTCCTTCCGTTCCGTTTATAGTTTCATCATTTTTTGAGCATGACATGCAAATTAAGAAAAAAGATTAGTGGAGAAAGTATTATAAGTATTAAAGTAAAATATGAGAGAGAATGAGTAGAGGAAATAGTAAAGTTGATTGGTATTGTGAGTATAAAAATAAAGTAGGAAAGAGAATTAGTGGGTGGAATAGTAAAGATTTTTACCATTTTAAAAAAGGTGAAGCTTTTAACGAGACACCCGTTTTGGCAAAAGGTGAAGCTTTCGATCCGATGGGACGGGGGGAGTATATTTTTGGTAAATTGATCATTTATTTGACACGATTGCCCATATAAAGATATAAAGAGACCATTTATACTACAAAATTTTCTTATCCACTACATCAATTATTATTCACTAAAATTATATATTTTATTGTTAATTTTACTCAATCTTCAAAATAATTTATTTTAATTATGTTAAAATAAATAAAATATTATTACAGATTTAACGTATAGAAAAAAAATCTACCAAAGTAGTGAAATAGTTATCGATTTTTTAGACAATGAATTTTGCTATTAAATTATTAAAATTGAGAAGTAAATTTATTAATTAATAGATTTACCGTATATTTACAAAAATACTATTATGTTTTGGTTTTATAATATTTATTAGTTCCTCTACCCAAAATAGATTTCTATTTTTTTTTGTAAAAAATAAAAATATATTGAAAAATAAATATTTTTATTTAAAAAGAAAGTAAAAACATTGTCCCTAAGAATTCTCACATCTCACTTTATACTAGCAATTAGGGTATAAAACTTGTCTCGTGAATTTATTAATGAATAATTTTTATTTTATTGTAACATTAAATATTAATATGTTAGAAATATAAAATCATTTAATAGGATTTATTACTAATGAACAAAATGGTGAATTCGTTAAGAAAATAGTTTCCTTATAATAGATTAAAAATATAAAATAAAATATTTAATTTGCATTAAATATTTATGAATTTCTTTCCCCATAAAAAAAATAATGAACGTGACGGTTTTTATATGATTTGATACAAAGAAAACATATAATTATTTTTATTGAAAACCATAGTTTACTCTAAAAAATTCATTCCTTGTTAAATAATGTTAAATAATTAATTAACTTTATATAATGTAATAGATGTAGTGAATAAGTAAATTGTAGTGTAGATAGTTCTAAAATAATTCATTAATCAACTCCTAAAATTTTGGAAGGATATTTATGTCAATTATAAAAACTGTAGTGGATAAGCAACTGTTGTAGTGACAATAGCCCCTCCCTTATTGTAATTTAATTTTTCAGTTTAGCATATTGAAGCAATGTGATATAAAAATGGATGGAATGTCAAAAACTAATGAAATGAACATTCGTATAATTGTGAACAATATGCTTGCTGCAGTAAAAAGAGATTTTTTTTAAAAAAAATATTTCTTTTTAAATTAATATTTATCTAAATGACTTAAGGGAAAATTTATGTACCAAAATGACCACTTTGAGAGAAATTGGCATTGGTAGTACCGTTTTTGGCTTGAAGTCGGCACTACCAATGCCGTTTTTAGTCAGTCAAAAGTCAGCCATTGGGAGAATTAATTGGGAGAATTAATGGGGAGGATTAATTGCATTAATTAGTGATTTTTAATTAATTATAAGTAAATTCGGCATTGCTAATGCCGACTTCAATTAGGGTTACAGTGAAGTCGGCATTACCAATGTCGTTTTCTGGAAAAGTAGGTAAAAGCGGCATTGGTATTGCCGGTTTCTTCTTTGTTGTCCCAGGCGTGCTTGACCGAAGCCCCTTCCCTTCATCCCCTTCATTCCTATCTTCTCTCATCTTCTCTCTCTCTCTCAATCTGCCATTGCCAACCAACCAACCAAGATCTCATCAAGCCAACCAAGATTTAATCAAAATCCTAAAAACGTTATTCATACTTACGTTTTTAAAATATAAGGTTAGTATTTGTTGATTTTTATTTCTATAATTTGTGTTTTAATTATATTTCTTTCTATAATTTGTGTTAATTTTTGTTGAGTTTCCTTAATACATGTTGTTAGGTTATTTATTAAAATTTGATGAAACTTGATTTTTAATTTATTCGAATTTTGTTAGAAATTTAACGAAAATGTTAAGTTTCTGTCAGAAACTTAACTGAACTGTCAGAAATATAACGAGTTTTTCGTTGTTCAGTTAAATATTTAACGAGAAGGGGCTTTTTACTGAATTATAGTTTAATAATTAATAGTTGTGTCTTTTTGTCAAAAAAATGCCATCTTCTGTCAAAAACTTAACTAAACCGTCAGAAAATTGGCCTTTTTCAGTTAAATATTTAACGGGGTGTGAATACCCCGTCCCGATGCAACGCGCATTCGGAAGTTTGAAAATAAATAATTATATAAAGTCGGACCGAAATAGGATATTCATTTAGTGACACTCGATTTAAACCATATTAAAATATTAGCTTAATTTTGAGAGTCGCCACGCCACTTTGATATAGCCCAAAGCTTTGAAAAAAGGCTAAACATGTAATTGGGTTCGGGGGTCAAGTTACAACAGAAGAAGAAACGCTATCACTCCTATTGCTCGACGGATCGGTCTTTCTAGCATATGGGGTGTTGGTTGTGTGCGGTGTTTACAGGAATAGATAGAAGAAACGGGATCATGCATAAGGAGGAGGGGAGAGAAAGAATTTATTGATGATCACACCCTAGAACCTTTGAGTTAGGCCCTCGGAAGGTGCACTAATCAACGTTCATCCTTGGGGAATTGTTGATCATGGGATAATTATAACTAAGGTGGAAGGAAAGTAATAGTTCCTAGATCCATTGGGTTTCTTGGCGAAACCCTAGATCATCCTCGGCTATTGCATATTTAAATATATTAAAACAACCCTAAATCTAGCATATATGACATAAGCAAGAAATAAAGTAATTAAAATACTAAGTATGCAAATAATAAATCTAGCATAATAATAAAGACGATAATAAAGACGGAAAAATAAACAGAAGACTTACCTAATGATGGCAAGGCTTTTGGATTGAATCTATGAAGATTCGAAGAGAGTAGGAAGAACTGCGGGCAAAACAAGTGTAGTCTCGTTTCTTCCGAGTGAATTGTGTGTTGAGAAAATATTTAGACTTAGAAAACTCGAGTTTAGTCTCAAGTTTTCTATGGAGGAAACCTCAAGTTTTGTCTTGAGTTTTCCGTAGAATAATTCTGTGTTCAAAGTGTGAGGCGGAGTGGGGTTTATATAGTGAAAGGAATTGGGGAGGGACGGCTTCGAAACTGATGTGGGAAAAGAGAAAGGGCCGATCGGCCATTTGTTACTTTGGCCCAAACTTGGCCCAAATGGCCTAGAATGGCCGGCCACCTTGTCCAATTCCCTCGGCCATGGTGCAAATGCAAAGGCTCAATTTGTATACTAAATATTCGTTTCGTCCCGCGATCTTCTCGTTGCATTTTGATCACTTTAATGACTTCTTTTGCAATTCGCTCTTTAGGATTTTATTTTTTATTTAATCTCAGGAATTTTTATATATCAATTTCGTCCCAAATTTCCATATTTCCATTTTAGTCCTTAAATTTCCAATAAATTCCAATTTGGTCCAAAAGCTTCCAAATGCCAGTTTAGTCCCCGATTTTTCCGAATTGCACTTCAGTCCCTGTACTCATTAAAACACTTTTTTCGGACCGGGTACTAACAGTAGCCCCTCGGCGACGCTTCTTGTAAGACAAGTGGGGTCGACGATAAAAATAGGATCCGTCCTGAAAAAAGGGATTTCAGGAGGTAAGACAATGATTTTGCGGATATGAGGTTTGGACTCGAGCTGAGTCACAAATGGAAGATGACCAGGTAGGTCGAACGGCTGAACCCACGTCGGGCTACCTACGTATCCCAAGAGGAATCAAGCCAAGTCGTAGTTCGAAAACGTGGGCGTTTAGTACCCGAGAGTGGCGGACGTGCAGCGTCTCAAGCCAAAGATGCGATTTGTGGCAAGGCTTTGGGGATCGAATCTAAGGGCGATTCGAATAATATTGAGAGATGTACGGAAAGGAGAATCAAGTATAGTCTTGCCTTCTCCGTGGGAAAATATGTTGTGTGTGGAAAGGAAATTCAAGTATAGTCTTGATTTTCCCCTTGAAAATTGTGTGTGGTGGAACAAATCAAGTGTGGTCTCGATTTGTGAGATAATGTGTGGAAAGGAAATTCAAGTATAGTCTTGATTTTCCCTTTGAAAATTGTGTGTGTTGGAACAAATCAAGTGTAGTCTTGATTTGTGAGATAATATGTGGAAAGGAAATTCAAGTATAGTCTTGATTTTTTCCTTGAAAATTGTGTGTGATGGAACAAATCAAGTGTAGTCTTGATTTGTGAGATAATATGTGGAAAGAAAATTCAAGTATAGTCTTGATTTTTCCCTTGAAAATCGTGTGTGATGGAACAAATCAAGTGTAGTCTCGATTTGTGAGATAATGTGTGGAAAGGAAATTCAAGTATAGTCTTGATTTTCCCTTTGAAAATTGTGTGTGTTGGAACAAATCAAGTGTAGTCTTGATTTGTGAGATAATATGTGGAAAGGAAATTCAAGTATAGTCTTGATTTTCCCTTTGAAAATTGTGTGTGTTGGAACAAATCAAGTGTAGTCTTGATTCGCGTACTGAGAGAAAGTGTATGGGGCAGACCCTTTGAAATGGAGGATAGACCTCTGAAATGGAGGATAGACCTCTGAAATGCGGGACGGACCCTTTGAAGATGCGGGACGGACCTTTTGAAGATGCGGGACGGACCCTTTGAAGATGCGGGACGGACCCTTTGAAATGGAGGATAGACCTCTGAAATGCGGGACGGACCCTTTGAGATGCGGGACGGACCCTTTGAAGATGCGGGACGGACCCTTTGAGATGCGGGACGGACCCTTGAAACGGAGTACGGACCTCTGAAATGCGGGACGGACCCTTTGAAGATGCGGGACGGACCCTTGAAATGGAGGATAGACCTCTGAAATGCGGGAAATTGTAGCTGCCAAAGGACTTAGGCTACTGTTTACTGATGAAGAATAGTTGTGTGAATTGATTGGGATTATTATGGCTTCCCGAGCCGAAGAACCAAGCGATTAAAAGATTGGGATAATCATTGCTAAGGCTTAGAGAGGAGTCTTGTCTCCTAGGCTTAAGGCTAGGGTTTTAGAGAGGCATTTGTCACCTAGGCTTAAGGCTAGGGTTTAGAGAGGAATTTGTCACCTAGACATGAGGCTAGGGTTTAGAGAGGTATTTGTCACCTAGGCTTGAGGCTAGGGTTTAGAAATATATTTGTCACCTAGGTTTGAGGCTAGGGTTTTACATTTGCGGTAAGTCTAAACAAGGCGCTTTGAGCGAAGGTTATTGGTTTAAACTAGGCGAGGCCGAGTAAGTGTCGATGATAGAAGGTGGGATTAGGTAAGTTTGATGTCCAGAGATAAGGGCCGAGTCATCTTGAGAGTCACAGAGATACGTTTTTGATAGATTTGAAGAGTTTGAAAATTTGTGGAGACCAAAGAGTGATTTTTGCAAACAAGGTACCAAGGAGGACAGTATTTTGAAAGCATGTTTATTTGATAAAGAGGCCTTATGATTAATCATGTTTCTAACTAACTCAAAGAGTTTGCCACATGCTGATCTTGATGACAAGGGATGCCCTTCATGCTAGATATGACTTCATTGGAGCTTCGATTTTTGTTAGAGCACATAGTCGACCCATTTTTGTTGAGGGAGCCCCAATGTTTGATGAAGTGACCTTGCGAAGTCCCGCTTGATGATGAATGGCGAAGCCCCAGCTTGATGATGCAAAGCAAACTCGAAGGGAATGGCGAAGCCCCGCTTATGATGCAGAGCAAACCCGAAGGGAGCCCGAGAGAACAGCCTTAACAAAAGCCCCAGCTTGGAGAGATTCAATGCATCCCTATTTGCGTACAGAGTCATCTTGCGGCCACGGGGCGACCCCTCGTTTCGAACAATGGTCAATCGCCGCCGGACAAGACTCGGAAATGTATATGTGCAGGGGCGCATTTTTTCGAAGGTGGGAATGGATCCCGAGTTCGTGTATGACACTTTCGCTTTTGGGTTTGACTCTTTTGGGAGAGTATAAGCATCACAAGGTGTGGAAAAGTGTATGGAAGCTCCTGCAGACAGAAAGACAGTGTTTGGCTCTATTTTCCTATGATATAGAAAAAGAAGACTTGTCGAGACATTTGAAGAATTATTTTATTCAGAATTATATCTTGATTGCTCGTGAATGTACCTCACTGATTGGTTTATCAAATTCCAATTATATAGGTAAACAAATGAATATTTTGATTTGAAGGTGAAATCTGGCTTGTCTTTAGAAGGAGAAGGATGTTTCGTTGTTGCTTGCTGCTCTAGGCTGTTCGGTGGTAATTGTGGTGCGGGCTGCCGTTGCATTGATCTCCTTCATGAAAAATAGAAAAAAGATTGGGGTGGAAGAAAAGGCGGGAATTGACTGATTATAACCCAAAGATTTTTTCATTCCTTCAAGTGAAGATTCTTTGTTCCTTTGTTCTCGCAAGCCGAGGGGAGTAGTCCCTGGCGCGTGTCTCCTTGCTTTTACCGGAGTGCCGCTGAGAGGCACGGATGCGAAGCCCCAGTGAGACTTTTGCAGACAGTGTTTGAGGAGTCGAATGAACGAATTTCAAGAATAGGACGAGTTCCCAAACTTTTGAGAGAATATGTAATATGCTCACATAGGATAACAAGTGACTCAAAAATCTGAATACGCATTTCTTTTAAATAATCTTTTGAGAATGCCATCCGGTAGCGGTTGTAGCTGGTCTTTGGGTTGCGATCGACCATTGGATGATGCTTAACATGACCTCTTAAAGTGAGAGGTCGGCTGGGCCATTTGCTGAGAGGTTGGCTTGAGGGATGTGTTTGGAATTTCTAAGGTGAAGGGATTTTCTTGTTGCTGCTTCTTCAGAACCTCTAAGAGTGAGGTTAACTTTGATTTTGATAAGGTCAAGGGTGGTGATGGAATCCTCTAAAAGTGAGAGGATGGACTTTGGAATGGGTTTATGGGATTTGTCCAAAAGGGAATCTTTGTTGCTTCTTCTCGCGAGTTTGTTGTGATTTCAGCAGGTAACTTGATCACGATAGGACCTTCACTCGATGTCTCGTTTTCACAACCTTCTAGATGGGAGGTTCACTTCGGGGTGATTTTTTTTTTTTTTTTTTTTTTTCGAACACCTTCTTATTGAGAAAAGTCTTCGGATTTGTTTGCTCGCGATAGCCCCTAGTGTATGCCTTAGGATGATTTTACCTTTTCCTTCTTGGGTTTGGAGGTGGTCCCTTCGAGGGAGCCCCTTGTATGAGTTTCTTTCTTAGGGTCTCAAAACTTGTCGATCTTGAAATGAAAGGGTATTATTTAGTGAGGATAAGGTTATGGCTTCCTATGGTGAGAGGTTTAAGCTTCAATCGCTACTGGATAGCATTCTCAAAAGAGTATTTAAAATAAATGCAAACTCATTTAACCGACTTATTAATGTAAGGCAAAATATATTCGGACCATAAGAAAGATATGTGAGCATATTCAATGAAAGCTTATCGATCGAATGGAAAATCAGAGGAGACGCGAGATTGGGGGGTTGGTGAGCCCCAAGTTGATATTCATGCAGCACTTGTGAAGGATAGGAACAACTCCTTGCATCTTCTTTAAATTGCAGTGGCGTGAGCAGCTATTTTCTGATGATGAGGAACAACGGTCTTTGTGCTTGTCTTGACCATATGAAAAGGAGGTCAAATGGGGGTTTAAAATAAATGATCATATGGAAAGGATGTTTAAGTGGGGGAGAGTGTATTTGGGGAAGTGTATGCTCGAGGGAGTATAGAGGGTGTGTATAAGGAGTGTATGAAAAGTATATGGTGGAGTATGGAGAGAGTGTATGAGAGAAGGGTGTATAGGGATGGTGTGTGTGAAGAAGGAACGGTGAGTTGTTTACTCCAATCAAAGCATTCATTCATTGTTTGCTTTATTAGCCGGTGAGTTTATCAGTGAGATTAGCAACCAATTGATAATTATAAATAAAACAATCTTCTTGAAAGTAATGCGAGATTATGTCTCAAGTCTAGAGAGAAAAGAAAGAAAGACCTTTTTTTATTATTGAAGTAACTAATCTAAAGTGGACATTACATACCAATGCCCAAAATGGACGTAAAAGACGCACTAGAACCTACAAGACTGAATGAATCTAAATCTTCCCTTGGAGGGCGAGGGTTCCTTCATCAATGAGGCCTTGGGTCTTCCCTTGGTTGATCAATCTTTGAATTGAGCGTTTCAGTTGCACACATTTGTCAGTGGTATGCCCAGCGTACTTGTGGTATCTGCAAAACTTGGATGTATCTAAGTCTTCCTTTGGGTTAATAGGCTTGTAGTTCTCGAGCGGCTTGATCAAATTCTTTCCCACCAAAATGTCGAAGAACTCACCCACAGGCATTCCTAAATCATCAAAATGTTCCTTGTTGATCTTCTTCTCGGGTATTGATGCCTTTAGTTGGTTGGTGGCCACAGCAGGTATCCTGAATGAGAAATTCTGATGTGTAGGACCATAAGGGGAATCATAAGCATGTGGATGATAGGGACCCCGGAATTGAATAGGAGGAGGAACTCTTCTCAAGTATTCCTGAATGTAGGACAAATGATGCTGCTCAATTTCATGCATGTCTTTGAGGAGGTTGATCACTCCCAACCTCATGTTTGAGACTTCTTTGAGGGCTTCAAAGCTTTTCTCCATAGACATGATGCAGAATTCTGTAAGAACATACGACAGAGTCAAACCAATGAGTTGAATTAGACTCACAATTAATCTTAAGGCATCTCCGAGAAAATAGTTGATCTCCACAATTTGAGAGTTTGACCGGGCTGAAGTTGCCTACGTAACCCTTACCATTTAAGGTATGAGTCTCAGGTCACCGTAGTTCGAGGGGGCCCCGATTGATGATACAACCAGGGTTAAGTTTAGAGAAAGAGAGAGGATGAATGTAAAAGAGTCCGTTTGGTGAAAAAAGGAGAGGAAGATGACTCGATCCTTGGTCAAATATAAGTGAGGGTGATCTAGACGAGCTAATCGGACTTGGTAAGTTGGCTTAGGTAGGCCCTAGATGGTGGTTTGATCTATATGGGTCGAGAGAGGTTTGATCTAGGTGGGTCTTTGGCTGAAGGGTGCTAGAGATAAAGGATCTAAACTATGGATGGTTTTAAGACTAAGGGAGCAAACTGCGGATGGTTCAAGAGGTAAGAGGTAGAACTTCGAAGGGTCCTAACTTGAAGGATGTAGACTATGAGGGTCTAAGGTAGAGGAATGGACCATGGATGGTCCAAGAGACGAGGGGTGGACCTCGAAGAGTCTCAGGTGGAAAGGTGGACCTTTAATGGTCCTAGATAGAGAGAGTGGACCTCGAAGGGTCCTAAATTGAGGAGTGGACCTTGAAGGGTCCAAGAGAAGAAGAGCGGACCTTGAACGGTCCAAGATATGAGGAGTGTGGACCTTGAAGGGTCCAAGAGATGAGGAGTGGACCTTAAAGGGTCCAAGAGAAGAGGAGTGGACCTTAAAGGGTCCAAGAGAAGAGGAGTGAACCTTGAAGGGTCCAAGAGAAGAGGAGTGAACCTTGAAGGGTCCAAGAGAAGAGGAGTGGACCTTGAAGGGTCTAAGAGAAGAGGAGCGGACCTTGAAGGGTCCAAGAGAAGAAGAGCGGACCTTGAACGGTCCAAGATATGAGGAGCGGACCTTGAACGGCCCAAGATATGAGGAGTGGACCTTGAACGGTCCAAGGTATGAGAAGTGGACCTTGAATGGTCCAAGATTGGGAGAGTGGACATAGTATAGGAAGAGCACCACGAAGGGTCAAAGAGTGGACCTTGAACGGTCCAAGATAGAGAGACTGATCCTAGAGCGGTCCGCAGTAGAGGGTGTGGATCTTGAAGGGTCCAAGAAGTAAAGAGCGGACCTCGGAGGGTCCTAGAAATGGAGAGTGGACCTTGAAGGGTCCAAGAAGTAAAGAGCGGACCTCGGGGGGTCCTAGAAATGGAGAGTGGACCTTGAAGGGTCCAAGAAATGAGGAGCGGACCTCGACGGGTCCTAGAAAAGAGGAGCGGACCTCGGAGGGTCCTAGAAAAGAGGAACGGACCTCGGAGGGTCCTAGAAATGAAGAGCGGACCTCGGAGGGTCCTAGAAATGAAGAGCGGACCTCGAAGGGTCCTAGAAATGAAGAGCGGACCTCGAAGGGTCCTAGAAATGAAGAGCGGACCTCGGAGGGTCCTAGAAATGAGGAGTGGACCTTGAAGGGTCCTAGAAATGAGGAGTGGACCTCGGAGGGTCCTAGAAATGAGGAGTGGACCTCAGAGGGTCCTAGAAATGAGGAGCGGACCTCGAAGGGTCCTAGAAATGAGGAGCGGACCTCGAAGGGTCCTAGAAATGAAGAGCGGACCTCGAAGGGTCCTAGAAATGAGGAGCGGACCTCGAAGGGTCCTAGAAATGAAGAGTGGACCTCGGAGGGTCCTAGAAATGAGGAGTGGACCTTGAAGGGTCCTAGAAATGAGGAGTGGACCTCGAAGGGTCCTAGAAATGAGGAGTGGACCTCGAAGGGTCCTAGAAATGAAGAGTGGACCTCGGAGGGTCCTAGAAATGAGGAGTGGACCTCGAAGGGTCCTAGAAATGAGGAGTGGACCTCGGAAGGGTCCTAGAAATGAAGAGTGGACCTCGGAGGGTCCTAGAAATGAGGAGTGGACCTCGGAGGGTCCTAGAAATGAGGAGTGGACCTCGAAGGGTCCTAGAAATGAGGAGTGGACCTCGAAGGGTCCTAGAAATGAGGAGTGGACCTCGAAGGGTCCTAGAAATGAGGAGTGGACCTCGGAGGGTCCTAGAAATGAGGAGTGGACCTCGGAGGGTCCTAGAAATGAGGAGTGGACCTCGGAGGGTCCTAGAAATGAGGAGTGGACCTCGGAGGGTCCTAGAAATGAGGAGTGGACCTCGGAGGGTCCTAGAAATGAAGAGTGGACCTCGGAAGGTCCTAGAAATGAAGAGCGGACCTCGGAAGGTCCTAGAAATGAAGAGCGGACCTCGGAAGGTCCTAGAAATGAAGAGCGGACCTCGAAGGGTCCTAGAAATGAAGAGTGGACCTCGGAAGGTCCTAGAAATGAAGAGCGGACCTCGAAGGGTCCTAGAAATGAGTTAAGCATTTTATTTACAAAAAAGCCTTCCATTTTTATAGAACCTACTCTTGGTTGGAAGGGATACCCCTTTTTCGCAACTAACTAAATGTCCTAAAGTGGTGGATCCTAACGACTAACCGTCTCATATAGACATTTAATATGATGTTTATGGGAAGTACTACAGACCCATGATAGGACAAGATCAAGCATTCAAACTTTACATGGTGCGTCCTCTAAAAGGAAATCAATTTTTTTAGTGCTCTTAATCTCTCGATAGATCTTGACTCATCATTGATTCGCAGTGACTTAACATAAAGACCTTATTAATTGTCTATATAAAAAAGCTAGTCAAACCAACCGGTCACATGGAGTGTATTCCTAGTAAAGTGGGTGACACAAGGGTTAGATTTCAGGCTCCCATCGTGCAGCCGAAGCGCACTGATGAGTGGATGGCCAAGTGAGACTCGGAAGGGAGGCGACATGATCACCACACTTCCCGCACTTTGGCTTCTCCGAAGGGTTAAGGGTGTCTGTACAGTGTGACACGGACTCTAGTGGTAGTGTGAGGTAAAAAGCCCAATTCTTTTTTAAGAGAAAGAATTTTTTTATTTACATGAGATGCATGCATGCAATGCAATAGTTAAGAATAAAGAAAAAGAAATACAACACCATACAAGAAAACGAAAGTTTGACCCACTTAGTTTGAAAAAATTTCAAAACAGTCCCCAGCAGAGTCGCCACTGTGAATACCCCGTCCCGATGCAACGCGCATTCGGAAGTTTGAAAATAAATAATTATATAAAGTCGGACCGAAATAGGATATTCATTTAGTGACACTCGATTTAAACCATATTAAAATATTAGCTTAATTTTGAGAGTCGCCACGCCACTTTGATATAGCCCAAAGCTTTGAAAAAAGGCTAAACATGTAATTGGGTTCGGGGGTCAAGTTACAACAGAAGAAGAAACGCTATCACTCCTATTGCCCGACGGATCGGTCTTTCTAGCATATGGGGTGTTGGTTGTGTGCGGTGTTTACAGGAATAGATAGAAGAAACGGGATCATGCATAAGGAGGAGGGGAGAGAAAGAATTTATTGATGATCACACCCTAGAACCTTTGAGTTAGGCCCTCGGAAGGTGCACTAATCAACGTTCATCCTTGGGGGATTGTTGATCATGGGATAATTATAACTAAGGTGGAAGGAAAGAAATAGTTCCTAGATCCATTGGGTTTCTTGGCGAAACCCTAGATCATCCTCGGCTATTGCATATTTAAATATATTAAAACAACCCTAAATCTAGCATATATGACATAAGCAAGAAATAAAGTAATTAAAATACTAAGTATGCAAATAATAAATCTAGCATAATAATAAAGACGATAATAAAGACGGAAAAATAAACAGAAGACTTACCTAATGATGGCAAGGCTTTTGGATTGAATCTATGAAGATTCGAAGAGAGTAGGAAGAACTGCGGGCAAAACAAGTGTAGTCTCGTTTCTTCCGAGTGAATTGTGTGTTGAGAAAATATTTAGACTTAGAAAACTCGAGTTTAGTCTCAAGTTTTCTATGGAGGAAACCTCAAGTTTTGTCTTGAGTTTTCCGTAGAATAATTCTGTGTTCAAAGTGTGAGGCGGAGTGGGGTTTATATAGTGAAAGGAATTGGGGAGGGACGGCTTCGAAACTGATGTGGGAAAAGAGAAAGGGCCGATCGGCCATTTGTTACTTTGGCCCAAACTTGGCCCAAATGGCCTAGAATGGCCGGCCACCTTGTCCAATTCCCTCGGCCATGGTGCAAATGCAAAGGCTCAATTTGTATACTAAATATTCGTTTCGTCCCGCGATCTTCTCGTTGCATTTTGACCACTTTAATGACTTCTTTTGCAATTCGCTCTTTAGGATTTTATTTTTTATTTAATCTCAGGAATTTTTATATATCAATTTCGTCCCAAATTTCCATATTTCCATTTTAGTCCTTAAATTTCCAATAAATTCCAATTTGGTCCAAAAGCTTCCAAATGCCAGTTTAGTCCCCGATTTTTCCGAATTGCACTTCAGTCCCTGTACTCATTAAAACACTTTTTTCGGACCGGGTACTAACACGGGGCAGCCTCTTTT
The DNA here is from genome assembly GCA_022495995.1 of Adenophora triphylla var. japonica. Taxonomy (NCBI): domain Eukaryota; kingdom Viridiplantae; phylum Streptophyta; class Magnoliopsida; order Asterales; family Campanulaceae; genus Adenophora; species Adenophora triphylla. The sequence continues at coordinate 306,738 of JAFEMH010000896.1, forward strand.
TCACTGAATTTTAGTTTAATAGTTTTGTTGTTTGTTTGTTTCAGATGGACCAATTTCATGATACCCAAGCATTTGTTGATCCCGGGCCGTTAGATCCCTCCGTATTAAGATTACAAGATAAACACCGTTCAAATTATATTTGGGCTCGACAAGAAGTTGAGACTATTAGATTTAGGCGCGGGCTGGAACTTCCTACAAACTTGGATGTTAGGATACGGAGCAAACTTTTATGAGTGTAAAGGAAATTAGCTCGTAAATGCAACATGCACCACCTGTGCACAACAGTTCGTGGCCATCCATTTTCTCCAATAGTGGCAAGGATCCCATTGTGGCGATCAGATATCAAACAAACTTCACGACCCCTAATAACATGTCTGCAAACAAGATGTAAGAACCAAGACCAGTTTTCATGGTCCTCTTTTTCAACAAGAGCAAAAGCAATTGGAAGTAAACTATCATTCGCATCGACACCCAAAGCAATAAGTATTACACCTTTATATCTTCCATGCAAGAATGTGCCATCAACAGAAATGACAGGACGGCAATGAGAGAATACTTCCAAACAAGGGTCAAATGCCCAGAACACACGGTCAAACGAACCTGGAGGACCAGCTTCAGGACGATTAGAAAACTCCACAATGGTTGAAGGGTTCCACATTTGAATAGCTTCTAACAAACGTGGCAACTTTCTATAAGATTCGTCCCAGTCCCCATATTCTTGAGCGATGGCTTTTTGTTTACCACACCATGCCTTCCGATATGAAACATCCTTACCGTGATCTGATTTTATATTTATCATTATAAGCTTAATCTTGTACTCTGGATCAGCCTTGACAAGATCGAAAACTTCTCGTCCTATAAACTTAGCATCTAAATTAGGATGATCGCCGCTAACATCTGAAGCCAAGCAAGAATGTGGACCCTTGTACTTAGTTACTTCCCAGTACCCACCCTTCTTCAGACTCACATTGACATAGAAATTGCAGGGGAACTATTTCACCAAACACTCAATAGTCCACTTTTGCGGTGTGCTCTTTCTCACCTTGAACCTCAGATTCTTCTTAATATGGTACTTCTTTATCTGGTACTGCACATCAATCTTGTCTGAGAAGCGAATACCTTTAGCGATTCCATCCTTCTCCGCATTCCATTCGGCAAACTTGTATTCACTATTATCATAATTCTCTGACCCTTCACCAATATCACGGTAAAATTGATAGTCTCCTCTCCCATACATTTGATTTTGCGGTTCACCTTGAAAAGTAATCATCTGTGCTCCTACATCACCACCTTCCCCATCATCACCCTCATTCTCGTTATCAGTTGCACTCGAACAATCTTCATATCCAGAATCAGCATCAGAACTTACTGCAAGGATATGACTTTCATAATCTGAATCATCATCATTTTCACGTTCCTCTACCTCTTCCCCTTCCCCTTCCACTTCCACTTCTGCTTCCACTTTCGGTTCCACTTCCGGTTCCACTTCCTTTTCCTCTTCCAAATGTGTTTCAAAACCAAAATCATCTCTCTCAAGGTAGTTATCATTTTGTATCGGCTCCTCACGTGTTTCAACCTCATCAGAACGCACATTATTATCAAAAAGCATAAAATCCATGATAATATACAACTGCAAGCTACCAATCCCACCTAATTGAGCAGAAACATCAAACATGACTTTCACACACATATCATCCTCGACTTCAAGCGGAATGTAATTTGCAAACCCATTGCCCATCATATGAGGATATCTACAAATAACTTTCAGCTTAATATCCCTTGGATCTATATCCATTTTCTTATATAACTTCCTAATCAATTTTTTGTAACTCCAACGAGTTTTTGCCCTAAGTGGAAATTTCGGCCCCTGTTCAAGATTACTATCTCCAAACGGGTGTTCATCATCTCCTCCCCAGTAGCACATGAAAATAAGTGGAAGTCCACTCATATTTTTCCCTAAACAAATTAATTCAACAATCAAAATATATAAAAAAGCAACAAATCACATTATACAAATCAAAATATATCAATTCATTCGACAGTCAAAACATATAAAAAAATAACAAATAACTCTAGTTTAAAATCACATTATACAAATAAAAATATATAAAAAAAGAATAAAATGTACCTTAAATAATGCTTAATTCACAAAATATTGAAGAATGTGAGCTCTGAAATTGAAATGGACGGAGAAATGGTTATGAAAGGAGAAATGGTTATGAAAGAATGAGAAAGAAGAGGCTGTGAGGGGATGAAAAAGAAGAGGTTGTGAGGGGAATTTATGATGGCCTGAAATCGGCATTGCTAGTGCCGACTTCACTAAAACCCTAGTTGAAGTCGGTATTGCCAATGCCGACTTCTCTTAATCCAAATTATGCCATTAACGCCTTGACAATTAATCCTCCCAATGGCTGACTTTTGACTGACCAAAAACGGTATTGGTAGTGCCGACTTCAAGCCAAAAACGGTACTACCAATGCCGATTTCTCTCAAAGTGGTCATTTTGGTACATAAATTTTCCCTTATGTCATTTAGGTAAATATTAATTTAAAAAGGAATATTTTAAAAAAAATCGTAAAAAGATCTTAATACATTTCGAGTAATAATGTCTAAACTTAAACTAGATCGCCAGTGAACATTTTTATTCTTTCGAACAATGACTTGCACGCCTAAATGTCTGTACAAGCAATACTTGGACACGACCCATCATTAGCCTTCAGAAATATCCCCACTCACGAAGAATTTGGCATTGAAAACATAACAAAATGAGGCATTTGGGGTGGCAACAAATGTCCAACTAATAATCGCAAGTATCATAAAAAGAATAAATACAAACATTACATAAAAGCTCTCAACCTTATAAAGGCTCTCAACGAAGGTAAGAAGACAAAAGTTTTCGATAAAGGGGAGAAAACAAATAGTATAACGAGAAGTAACTCAAAAACTGCAATATCTGAAAAAATGGTAGATGTCGAAGTATTTATATAGCGAACGGGTGATTGACAGACGATTTGAATAAATTTTCTATGAAATTCTTGAATTAAAAATAAAAAATCTTGTTTACAACTAAAAAAAAAAATAAAAACTATGTTCAAGGGTGTAAGAAAAAATAAGGGGTGAAGAGAGATGAAAAGAGATATAAAAATCTAATCTAGTGATTAGGGGTGTAAATGGTTCGGTTTGGTTCGGTTTGGGAGAATTTACAGATCGAACCACTAGTCATCGGTTTGGAAAAATTTCAAACCGAATCGAACCATGAAAAA